>CM047810.1:61070696-61596318 GCA_026214975.1 Gentiana macrophylla | reverse complement strand
TGATTATGTTGATTTTCCCTTAAATAGGAAGAATCCCATAATTACCTAATTTCCATAATCACCCTTATTAAATCAGATTTTCTTCCTTAAATATTTATATATATATGTCGAAATTATGTGTATAAATATCCAAATTAGTAAACTCCGAATAAAAGGAACCGAACCCAATATTTCGTTTTCGCAAAATGACACGTCTGCCCTTTCCCGAAAATCGGAATATTACACTTCCGGTGCTCAAGGTGAGGATTTTTGCATAGACTGGCGTAAGTAATTCACAGCAAAAGTAATGTCAGGCCTTGTACAAGTCAAATACTGTAGACCACATGGCTGAAAGTATCCTAGAATTCAATTGGGAGTAATGAAAGCGCCACAACATAATGACCTTAACAAAGTGCACAACATATTTTTAGACTATTAATTATCATGTGAGACATATTGATTCATATGTGTCTCATAAAAATTAATAGTGTGTGTTGTGACACGGTTGTACAGATTTTATTGTGTCACAAACGTTTCCTTAAACGGGCAGAAGTGATACTAGTACATGTAGGTACCAAAATCATCTCTTAAAATCAAGATTCCAACTCTCTGTTTTTTGTGTGTGTGTGTGTGTTTTTTTTTTCAAAAAGTTTTGGCCCTTTGGGACAAGGGGATGGGAATTTCCATTTTATTGGGGTAAGGGATATTGATACCAAGAAAGGCAACTGTCTTCACCAATATTTCAACGTTTTTTTCTTTCTTCGATTCTTCAATTTTTTTAGAGCATCTTTTCACACTGTGCATACTATTCATACTATTCTGATCTAACATAAATCAGAGTGTGATGATTATTGTGACATAATTTCCGTCAAAACTTAATGTTTTGTAACCCAATACTGGTCATGAAGTCTATTTAATAAATTTGGACCCGAATTCGGGCAAGAAAAATTCAGCATTCTACCTAAATTTAGATCAGAATAAATAGTGTGACAATTTGAAGGATAAATTTGGAGGAAAAAAAAAAGAAGAATATATGTTAAAGATATTTTGTTGTATTAAAAAAAAACATTAACTTGATGAAGAAAATCCACTCTTTCTTCCACAAGTTTCATTTCGGATTAGGAGGAAATGTCAAATATTTTCCTACCCTTTTTTTTTTAAAGCACACTATTTTCCTTCTGGTATCTTGTAAATTAGTGACATACAAGCCATAATTATGAATATATAACACTTATTTTAACATCCTATTCAATATTAGATTAAGATTAATATAGGAAGCTTATAACCTCTTTAAGATCTCCTTTTAAAAAAATAAAAAATAATAATAACCTCTTTAAGATCGATCTAAAAATGCTTGTAAACTTCTCTTAAAAAAAAAAATGCTTGTAAACGAATTCTTTCTTGTAGAGATAACGTTAATCATTAGATCAATTAGTTTATGACATGGAATTTAATTGAAGCTAAAGTTTCCTTATTATTCTGCCACTACAAAAGGAAAAGGAATGAGGAGTTTCTCTTTCACCACTTTGATAAAAAAAAATTTGAGAAACACTTGGATAATTAAAGTGCTTAATATAAAGATACCTTGAAAGCTTTTATTTTCCTCCTCTTTTTCAAGGTTAATTTTCCATGGAGATGAAGAAATACATCATCCACTCAATAGTATTTCTATAATAATTTGATGATCTAGATATTCAATAACAGATTGGTTCGTTTTCCGGTCATTTTTCCAAAGCATCTAGAATGACAATGATTGCCATTACAATGATTCAAAGGTAATAAATCTTCTTCTTGGAAAAAGAAAAGAAAAAAAACACCAAAGCATCTAGAATGACAATGATTGCCATTTCAGACACTGTTCACAGATATAATTAGGGAGTCTATTGGCACCCCATTTTTACTACTGTCATCATATTACTTTCGGCACCATAAAAACTTACTTTGACACTACGAATTTTTTTCATGAACGCAACGTCAGCGTCATTGACGTTGGTTTTCAATAAAGAACGCTAGTCTTAACCGATATTCTTTGTTTAAAAAAAAAAAGACCGACGCGTTCACGTTATAATCGTGTCACAACTTAAAAGCGCCAATCCACCAAGTTGATATCAAAAGCAAAATGCGCACGCAAGAGTAAGCAAAGCAATGTGGTCTTGCCGGAAGTAGAAAAAAAAAATTTAAAAAAAGATGTCAAATAGTAAAATGAGGGTAACAATATAACACACCTATAATTAATAGATAACTTATAGTAGTAGAAAGAATATGCAAGCATATAGTTAGTATAAATCGTAAGGCTCTTTTGTACATTGGGTAATTCACACCTCCTCCATCCAGAATGGTCAGAATACTAAATACCTAAACCCGTAATCTCCTCCCCACAAGCACAACATACAAAAAAATATAAAGAACCATAGACAAGAACTATCAACAAAACACGCAAATCTAAATTGCAAAACAAGAAACATGTTCTTGAACAAAGAAGAAGATGGTTAAAAGCGGGAGTCATCGTTGGGGTTAGCAAACCAGATAAGCTAGTCCGTCCGTCACTTAATTCTCGTGAAGTTTCATTGATCATACATCGTTGTCAACAGATTACTCTATTGGGTTGTCACGCTCTTTGCAAGATTCCGTGGTTGATCAACATCGTGTCCTCGTAGAACAGTTAGATGATAGGCCAGTAACTGGAGACCAGAAATGGAGGAAAATAAGGATCAGATAAAACATTTCACAAAACTATCAACGTGTATAACGGATAGGGGGCCTAAATATAACATGGTCCACTTTTATCAATGCAGGACATTGTATTGGGAGTGTGATAAAGTACGTTATTACTTGCCTGTAAAGGGATTATGTTTATGACAGGTTGCAAACAGTCCTCAACAAGAGGAACTTCTATCACTCGACAAGATCCACTAAGAGCAACAGATGCTGCGTCTCCTTCTGTACACATGACTATTAGTCTACCTTTCCTAGCATGAAGTTGTTGAATGACAGATTGTTGTTTGCTGCAAGAAAGACGAAACGTTATTATCATATAATAATTTCAGGTTCAAAACTATTGAATAGCTGCTTAATTTGACTCAATTACAAGGCTAACCTGAAACACACGTCACGTGTAGCAATCACAAATATTGGAAGGTTCTCATCAACTAGAGCCAAAGGGCCATGCTTCATTTCACCTGCAAGTAGTCCTTCGCTATGCATAAGAGCAACCTCCTTTACCTTTAAGGCACCCTCTAAAGCTGTTGCATAGTTGAATCCTCTACCAAAGACAAGAAGTGATTGTTCGTGGATCAATGATTTAGCAAGCTCTTTCATCTCCAGGTCAAGCTTGAGCACTTCTCTTACTTTGCCTATCATTATGCATAAACAAAATAAGTTCATGCACATAACAAGTGATGCACAAGGAATGAAATAAGGCAACTTTCTTTTTTTAGGCAAGAACTCGACCGTACTTGGCAAGTCACATAAACCATCAATAATGGCTTCCCTTCTGGCTTGATTTGAAAGTGTATCGCCTCCGATCGCAAGAGCCAACATTGCCATTACAACTATTTGGCTTGTATATGCCTGTTGTTCAAATAAAACCAGTAAAAACCATGTCAAGTTTATCCTCATCTCCTTTCCTTGGAGTGGAGGAAGAAATGATGTGTTTGTGTGTGTGTGTGTGTAGTCTCATAGGCAAAATTATCTGATTACCCACCTTGGTACTCGCAACACCTATTTCACAGCCAGCATTTATATGGACCCCACAATGGGTTTTCCTAGCAAGAGCACTTCCAACAGTATTTGTGATCCCCACACATAACGCACCGTTTTCTAAAGCATAATCTAATGCAAGCAGCGTATCAGCTGTTTCTCCAGACTGACTGACAAACACCGCTGTGTCTTCTCTGTATATTGGCCCCTGTCTATCAACCAAATCACTAGCTATCTCCATAGTAACAGGAATACCTGTAAGAAAGTAACACCAGGTAAATGTTGGTGCATGAAAATGCCGGCGTCTGTATCATACGTAAAATACAACTACTAACCAGAAAGTTCTTCCACTATTGGTCTGGCAGCTAAAGCTGCATTGTAGCTCGTGCCGCAGCCAATGAAAACTATTCTTCTGCTTCTCCTAATCGTTTTCAGATGATCCTTTAGTCCACCTAACAGCACAGTGTTGGCTTTGCAAGAGCCTCCACGAATTAACCTCCCTCTCAATGTTGTCATTAAGGACTCTGGCTGCTCATGAATCTCTTTCTGCATGTAATGTTCGTATTTTCCCTTATTTATTTGCTCAACCTCCAACTCAAGAATCGATAACGCACGTTGAACAGAAGCAGGTCTGGAAAGAGTTCCACCACGTTGGCCCTTGAAATGGTCGAGCTTGAAAATTGAGACACCTCCATCCTAAAGCAATTCAAAGTCATATGGTTAAGCAAACACCATACTTTAAAATTGCATGACAAGCACGTATTTCATGCAAAACCAGAAAACTAACATTACCACCAAAACCAGTCTAAACATCAGAACTTCTTTTGTTGAAAGGAACATTATCATGGGCATATGCAAGGAAATATCCATGGGTAAAGTTGTTCTTGCTTATACAAAGATGCATCCTACTTTTAAATCTGGTTTAAGCTTTATTTAACTACTATTTTTCCTCAGATTGAAGAATAGACAAGTGACTTAAATATGAAAACCTATCTGGCTATGAATGGAGAGGATTCAAGTGCAGCTGTCAAAACTAACATCATCAGTAGTAGGTCTATTATGCTTGGCATGAGAGAGATTGAAAGGCTCTTTAAATGGTCATGGTGGGGGGTCACGCCACAAATTTTGGGTCGTAGACCATATGAATTATACGTTTATATTACGGAGAATATCAGAAATATTAAAGTCAATACACTTATAGGTGAATGAAACTGTCTATTGGAAAATGTGTTTGTGTGTGTGAGTGTGTGTGGCGTTACAAATCGTTTGCTCTGGTTAATGGATCGTCTTTGTAAGGGTTAATCATTTTCCATTGCTTAGTTCATGTTGAGTTTGTTTCTTGGGTCAAAGAAAACACCCCTACTCAAGCCCATTGTGCAGCATTGTCGTGGCATCACTATCATGCAACTAAAGGTGCATAGTTCATTAAAAGTAAGGGATCCTTGGTATATACATCAAGGTTGTTGAACTGTGAGTATTCTTGAGAATTGAGAGATAGGATTATGGATGTACAGTATAAAAGGGGAACTAAATAAGAATGATCATTCTCATCAACTGCGTTTGATAAAAATACACAAAACTAAGACATGCCACACATGTAATGATTTACATATGTCAATTACCTTCAAATGAATAACTTCACCATCCTCAATCACTAACACCTTTTTTGTGTGTTCAACAACTGCACTAGCATCACTAGAAACGAATAGTTCTCTAGGATTCTGGCAGCTGGAAAGAGATTTGCCATAACTACCACATGCTCCAGGGGAAGTCTCCTCTTCAGAATCCTGGATTATAACAGAAGCACCAACTTATCGAAACAGGTAAAAAGAAGAAACAAAGGACGGCACTGCTTGACCAGTAATGTTTTTATTCATCATACTTATGCTTTCGATTCTAATGTGAGCTTAGTCAGAGGAATAAAAAGCACTTAGAGAACCAAAGCTCCAATACATTTTTAGAGGGAAAATGAGGCAAAACTTTTTTTTCCCTTTTTGATGCATTGGAGACTCAAACTCGAGCCTTCAGGACGGGAGTGCTACTATGTTCGCTAGACCTAGCTTGCATAATGAGCACAAACACATCATTTGTCATTCAAGGAAAGATAGAAAGAAAAGCAAAGGATGCATAACTGAAACCAAGAGTAGCAAACCTACAAACACAAGTGAGAACAGAGTGAAGAGTTGAATATCAGCTTCAAAGCAATGTATAAAATAAGGCCATTGCACTTCTTGGTCTCAAGAGTTAACAAAAGTTCAACGCTCAATGGAATTACAGCTACAAGTATAGAAAGAATGCAAAACTACCAGTGTACAAGTCAATCCAGCTTAGCAGCTGATATGCCTAAATTGTAATTCGGCCCGCGGATCCTTATTCGGAGCCGCCAAAGGCCTCGGGTCCGCCAAAGGCTCTCAGCCCGCCGAAGGCTTCGGGTCCGCCAAAGGCCTTGGGTCCGCCAAAGGCCTCGGGTCCGCCAAAGGCTCCAAAGGCTCCCAGCCCGCCAAATGCTTCAGAGCCGCCAAAGGCTTCGGGTCCGCTAAAGGCTTTGGAGCCGCCAAAGGCTTCGGGTCCGCCAAAGGCTTCAGAGCCGCCAAAGGCTCTCAGCCAGCCAAAGGCTTCGGGTCCGCCAGCTCTCAGTTCGCCGGCCTGACAGCTCTCGAGAGCTATCCTACTCTCGCCAGCCTGGAAACAGCTGGCCCATCACCTCTATAAATAGCAACATCACCTCCATTACAAAAGGGGGACTTCATTCCCAGAACTACGCATGGCTTGATCCCTTTACAAAGGGTACGTAGGCAGCCTCTTCAAGCTCAGCTCAAAAAACATAATACACCAAACACTCCTCCCATTTTGAAGAGAAAGATCTTCACCTTCTTCATCAACACCGCCACTATCACCGCCGAGCACCACCGGCAAACACCACTTCCATACACTCTTTATAGCCAGATATCCACCATCACACCCACTCAAGTTGATGACTTCTTCGGCATCATCAGCAGCTCAGAACAAAATTATTAAAAAAATAAATAAAAAAAGACTTAGAGATGATAGGAAGTTGGAAGCTACACGGCAGCATAAGGAAAGCTTTGTTTCACCTCTTCTATATATGCTGAAGATGACATTGTATGCTTGTAGAGAAAGTGCTCATAATGTTGCAACGGTACAAAACAAGGTCCAAAAGACATGGAATGAAGAACTATAAAATTATATTGACAAAAAGAAAAGAAAATAAAATAGTGGTATTGTAGTCAAAACAAACATTTTAACTATATAAACTTCACATACAGCAGCTGAACTAAATCCTTTCTAACACATGCCAGTCAGCAATGATTCATCTTATGTGTTTGCAGAATATCATGTTTTCTATGTTTCGCACTTGTTATTTTATTTGTACTTTATTTTATTGTACTAGGTATTTTTAGGTGTTTTAGTGTGTGTAAGCTTCTAGAAGGCGTTGACCTGATTGGATTAATCATAATAAAGGCCTAGAATATTTGGAGTTGAGGTAGGAAATATGAGGTGTAATAAGGAGAGAATCTGATGCAGGACATCTAAGTAGCTAATAGTCTTATATTCTTGCACTAAAATAAGTAGATAGCCATATGAACTTTTCAAGTGTAGGTTTCACCTAAACGGGCTTTTTAGCCTATAAATAGCTTAAGCCTCCTAGTTGTTAGGGCATGATGTAATCACTTATCCTTTTTAACGAATGAAAAATCTAACAGCGTGGAGCCATGGATTTAGCTATTGCTTATCCTCTTACGTTGTAGATCTTCTACATCAGAATCCTTTCCTTATTTAGGCCAAGAGGAGTAAGAGTTTATGGCTATTTAAGCCATCTTTGTACTACTGAAAACATATGAATGGAATATCCATTCTCTCCACGATATCTCTCTAAAATTTCTGCAGCATTCAAGGTTATATACATGATACTAGCCTGCTTCAAATCACAACCAAATAAGATGAATCAGCAATAATGCAAGAGAAAACTGAGTGCCCTTGGAGGTGGAGAGACGTCTACTCTAGTTATAACATTGAAGGGGAAGAGAAGCTTGAGTGAATAACTAACTGACTGCATCTGACAGCAACCCGTACAAATGGCAAAAGAAGATCCCCACCATTTAAAATAACATTGATGTAGCATTATTTCTAACTTAACTCTATTGTCCTACGGAGATCAACACTCGTAATTTGCCTTAATAAACATTGATCTTTCTAGACATGACACGCTATGTTAAGAAATTACTTTAGTAATGAAGGCAAAGCCATTATTCATCACAATTCATAATTCAATAAAAATAAAACTTACTTTTATACCAAGGAGCAATGGACTACCACGCTTACAAGCAATCAATTCATTTGGATAGTGCTGGCTTTTAAAAATAAGAGCATAAGCTCCCTCCAGGTGCCGCATCACTTCAAGCACAACTTGACTAAAAGTCACACTCTGATCACCTGTGACAACCAGTAGGGAATTCGATAAACCTTCAATTTGGTATGCAAAACTATTCCCGCAGGACAGGTAAGGTATTTTAGGATTGTGAAGAGAGGGGGGGGACCACAGTATGTTTCCTCCAAAGAAAATGGGGGAAGCAAGGGCAAGGAAAAGGAAAAGCATTATGTAAGCTAATACAAGCATATACGTTGAATATGTGAAGACAACAAGATAAAGAAAAAACATGTAAACAGACCAACCATACTCGTGCCTTTGCACACACAAAAAAAGTCAGCTCGGTGCACAAAAGCATATGTACTTTTTTCTGCTTACAACCCATGACCTTTGGCTACGGAGACAGCTTTTACTGTTGCGTTAAGCTGCCTTTCGGGTACCTTTGGGAAAAGCGAATGACCAAAATAAAAGGTTTCTCTGATTCAAACTCATGATATAACATGTGAATGCATCCCAGGAAAAAGACAGCGCAATCACAGCTAGAAACCAACTTCTGGGAGGAATCATATGCCATTCCTAGATATGAATGCCTGCCAAAACACTCGTCTCAAAAAAAAATTTTACCTACAAGGAAAGTTTACTAGTTGTATATACACGAAAAAGGAAGCACTATTTTTTGGTAGGGTAGACACTATCATATCATAGTTACCATCAACTCTGGTTATGTTAAGCTTTCTCTATTTGGCGAGTAGAAAGAAAACAAAATGGGCAAGATATTTGAGAAATCATTCGTTCCATCTGGTTAGCATGTGAACTCTGAGCAAATAAACAGTATCATCTGATTAGAGTGAATCAGTTATCCATATCATCTTGATAGTTAGCACATAAAAGTTCCCTAAAACCGGAGCTTCCTACTAGGCAATATGCAACTTAGACATTAACCAAAAAAAGTTTCAGTAGGCCATGTTGTTGAGAAAAAAAAAAACTCCTTCAAACATGAAAACCCCTACGTAGCCTTATTCATAACACCTCAAGGAAGTTCAAAATTAAATCCAGATCAATGGCATCATCACAAGGAAAATTAGTTCCCCTTATGCCCAAAAAGAGCGTAAAGCAGGAAGTTCAAGTGTAGGATGCAGGGGAGGAAAATGGATCAGGATACAGGTGGAAACCAAGAGGTCCAAGACAATAACACAAGAACAGCATATGAAAAGGAATAAATTCAACTGGTGGCTATATCAGCCTGCTGCATTGACAAGAAAGCGTTACCTCCTTCAGTTGCTTTGTCAAAAACAAACTTAGCTAGCTTTGGAATCACTTCCGTGTCGGTCTCAGATTCAAATGTGAAACCATGTCTCGTTAAAGTCTCTTTCAATACCTGCAAACCTAGAATTGTCAAATAAAGATAAAATTGGCCACTGTATTCTTAAATACGAGTCTACCACCATTCGCTAAGAAACAAATGTACTATCTACATATTTGAGAGGACTAATATCATGAATTAAAAATAGTTTTTTGATGATTCATTTTAATGAATAGTCGAAATCAAACCTGACAAAAGCAAGGAATGTTCTATTCTGATTCATGCTGGAATGATATAATGTCTATTGATATTTCTTTCTATTCCTTATTGCTTCTAAATTCAGTAGCTAGGAGCACCATAAAATGAGAGATTGGTCTTTCTACTCAGATTTCTATGATTATGTTTGTCCAGGTGTTTCCCAAAATACGATATAATGCAGCTCTAACATTCAGTAATTAGTAGATACTTTCACACCTTTTCAATTATTATCTGTTTCAAGGTATTGCAAATACTAAATGCTGCAGCACATAGTTAACAGACTGAACTTATCAAACTGTTTTTTGTTACACCGTCAGACAGAGCTGAGGATTTTTTTTCCCTGATGCTTGTATGTAAAACTTCAAGTTCGTTTTGTGAGCATAAAATTGAATACAAGTTATCTAATATAGTGTGTTTGCTTATAAGTCATCTTCAAGTTCACCAAGTATATTCATGTTTCCATGCAAGTTTTTCTTCGTGCCAACAGTCTACCAATATATAGATCAGAACATGCATTTGATGCAAAGTGAGACATCAAAGCCATTATTGAAGCTACATACACCGGAACTAATCAGCCAAAAAAGAAATTTTAAGTAGGGCAATTGGGAGTAACTGAGTAAGTTAAGCAATATGACCACAATCATTTATTCAGAAAAGATCAGCACTGGAAGTCAGCTATAGAGAAACATACTCTAAGTTCATTGCCACAAACCCTAGAAAGTGTTCTAAAGCACGTGTTTTTAATATTCAGAAACAACATGAGACAAAACTAAATTGTCATCGCTATAGATGATCAGGTACAAAATCATATAACAAGATATTGTTATCTTTAAGGGCACCAAAAGGATACCTCATAGTTTGTGATAATTCCATTGTGAACAACTAGAAAATCATTTCCCTGGCCAGAGCTCTGAGGGTGACTATTCCTTGGAGCTGGTTCCCCATGAGTAGCCCAGCGGGTGTGTGCTATGCCCGCATGAACAGGAAATGATTCTTCCAAGTTCAACTCTGTCTCCGCCACCTCTGAAATAAACAACCACCTAACGATTCACTCAAACAATCATACTATCACATACGATCCGTTCAAGCGAAAAAAGTCATATATTTCCTAAATTATTTGCACTGTCTTACAAGAACTGTCAACTCCGATACTTTTCAATTGGAATTCCAACAAAAACAAAAATAAGTAACCCGATCCAGATGTACATTACATTCACCTAAATATACATCACAAAAACATGAAATAACATGGCCCAAACAACAACAAAAAAAGGGGAGGGGACTTATTTTTCCGTTCACAAATCTAGGGGGAAAGATATAGGATTGAATAAACACCATACATTAAACACCAAATTGATATTTCCATCATATTTGACTGATTCCATCACAGTTCAATGACTAAATAATCACAAGATAGTAGAAATCTTGGTCATGAGATTTTTCAGTTTCAAATGATCTGAGAAAAAAAAAATTAGAAGCACTTTTCACACAACTAATAAGAATGAATCTAAAGCAAAAATGACACTAATTGATAAATCAAATTAGCAATTTTAAAAATAAAAAAAAAAAGTCTCTGAAGCAGTATTGATATACACACATGAGATGAAACATACCTTCGTAAACGGATTTGACGAGAGATTCAATTTTGCCTTCTTTACGAAACAAGAGAAGGGGAGGGGCAGGACCGGGAATATCAGGGATCGCCGGAGAGGAGTCGATGGAAATGCCGGCGGAATCATAGCCTCTATACTCTAAACGGCGGAGGCCATTGAATAATACCTCAAGTATATAGCGCCGTTCACGATTGACATTGTAGTTCATGTACGCAAAAATCCCACACATTGTTAAACGACTGCTTCTTCGTTCTTCTTTTGAAAATCCTTTTTTCTACACTCCCTATTTTTCTTTCTTTTCGAGTTTTAAAAGAGAATGAAGAAGATGGTCGGTTGAGTATTGCACTAGCAACTTCCTCCAATGGAGAAGTGGCCTGACAGAATTGACTCTTCCTTTCTTTTTGTTTTGAAGTTTTTTTTTAATTATCTTTTCACATCAATATTGTTTCTACACTTATTAAGAGCGAGGTGAGCCCGTTTGGATCTGACACGCACCGCTATTCCGACCGTAAATGAAATTCTAAAATATACACTATTCTCGCCATTTTGGTCAATTCAATAAACAATTTCTCGACCCAATTTGAGTGAATATCGATCGATATCTTGATTTTATTCTAATCGAATTTTGAATGTTTTATATCTCAATCATACCGTCGAAAGACATTCGACTAAAAGTGAGTGAAAAAACTTTTAATATTTTATCTCAAATTCACTCGAATCAATAGTGAATCTTTATTATATTGTTGTTGTTATCCCGACTCGATTCTAAATGCGAATGTGTAGAGTATTCCGACTCAATATTTGTCAAAATGATCTCTCGACTATATATGAGTTTGGAAAACTTCAACATTCTATTTAAAAAATATGGTCGAGAATCAACCAAAGCGTGACTTTCAACACGTATATTCAACCCATATTTCAAGATTATGATAATGTGTCACATTCTCAAAAAACTTTGGTCGAAATGAACGCGCGTAAAATTAAAACAGCAAGGGCGAAATTGGAAATAAATTTCTGTGTGATGAGATAAAAATTGGTGTGAAAAGACATTTTCTTTTTTTTTTTAGGAAAATGATATGTGCATTACACATTTGTGTAGTGCATAAACCACTACATGCTTGGTACCATTGATTAAAGTGATCAATTATTTATTGTGATGTGTCCCAGCAAAATATGTGGTGTTGATTGTATTGTGTAAGATGTTGTGGTAGAAAAAGTAGTGGATGTATCACTACTCTTTTTTTTAATTGATAAAAAAGGCCCTACCATGTGTAAAAAGAAAAACTTGAAAAATATATTTAAAAGTAAATAATTTGTGTGATATCGCCAAAATAATAACATTTGAAAAATATCGCTCGAAAAGTTTAAGTAACGTATTCGCCACCGAATTGCTACGAATTGCTTTACAGACATATTTTTCAAATGTTATCTTTTGAGGCATACCACACAAATAAACATCTTTTCAAGCATATTTTTTCAAGTTTCCCTAAAAAATATGACTTATTACTTGCACCACATCAATTCTTTTGGTGTTCTCGAAAAAAATTTATCGATACACCACGCGTATTGGATCTCACCAATCATATAAAATCGATGTTGTTAAAGTTGGTTCTGACGTCAAAAACAAACTTTTTCAAAACTCAGCAACTGAAAGTCGGCTTTTGGCTCTATAACCGAGTTTCATACGGTTGATTCTACCGTTGTACATACGTAGTGTTGTGAAGAATAAGACTGGTGCAACTAAAGGCCCCAAAAAAGTATTAGTCGTTGTTTTTTTTTTTTTTTAAACAAGTCTTTTTTTTTAAAGAAATTTTTTCAGATTCGAACCGTGGTCTCATGATCCGAGAAATTAATTTACTCAAATTAAAACCGTGTAGGCTCTGATAGGATAGAAAATTGAAATGGAGAGAATTGCTTCTTGTTTGAGAAGTTACAAGGTTTATAGGAAAAACTAGCACACATCTGTGATCTATTGCATACATCGGTTGTACTACATATTTGAAAATTTTACACAATCTTTGACTAACTTGATAAGCTATAAGCATGATTTGTCGATCCTAATGATTCATCGCAATTTCAATCTCCTCGTCACCATGAGCTTCCGGGACTTCAAGATTTCCTTTGGATTGCATCTCATCACCGAAAACGCCTGACTCGTGGGCAATCTCATCGATTTTTCCCTTTTTTTGTTTTTAAGTTTGTCTTTGTTGGTCAATGTCACTTTTTATGCATGTAAAGTCACATTTGATAACAATAGTAACGTGTCTGTATTTGTTGAATTTTTTGCTTGCAATATATGTTGAAAATAAAGAGGAAGAAAAGTCATCATTTGCAACTTCTTACAATCTGTATTTGCATTAATTACTACCCACTCCTTTTGTATAAATTGGGGCATTTTGCTTGACTGAAAAATAAGTATTCAACAGTGAGGAAATTAGTCTGTGTAAAAAATAGAGTGAAAAATGTGTGTCAAATAGTAGTTTAACAATGAGTGATATTTTTCGGTAATTGTTCTACACTTCTTGTACATCAATCCGGTCGGTTGGTTCGTACATCGGAGTGGCAGATTGTGTACGGTTCTTCACAGGTTGGGCTGCTATTATTTTTTGTGGCATATTTCCACAACTCTTATACTCATGTATTTTTATTGGTAATGTGAAGTAGTTTGAGTTGTTGGACGTGAAACGCTCGTATCTCTTATTTACTTACTAATTGAGATTTTTGTGGGATCCGGCCTCGTGGTTTTTACTATGTCACATTCAGAGTGATTTTCCACGTTAAAAATTCTGGTGTTACTTTATTCCGATTTATTTCACGCTTTCTACTAGTATATCATTCCGTTGCGCTTATTAGTGGGAAAAATAATTTATTGGTGTTTGCGATAATTTTCTTATTACTGCGACGTTTTTTCCAACAGACTTATGGTATCCTCGTTTTCAATAGAAGAAGGAGGGCCATGACTTGATTCTTTCATCCTACCGATTAGAATGGGAGGACAAAAGGCGGTGGTAATTCAAAGGTTCCAGATAGAGAAGAGAGCAAGCAGGTTGCCACATAGAAATCTCTTCAACCCCTAACTTGCAAAAGAAACCCCACCCCGCACCAGTGGCGGATCAATCCGCACTTTTTTTCCAGCGGCCACTGGACAGTAATACCACATTTTTATCCAAAAATTGTTTCATGGGGGTCACGGAGCTTAAAACTACATTTTTATCAATAAAATGACACTTTTAACAACAAAACTACATCGTTTTAATACTAAAAAAATTTCCCGAATCTCAGTGGGGTCACATGACCCCCCCTAAGTACACACAGATCCGCCACTGCCCCACACACAAAAAAAAAATATTTAAAATATAAATCCGTTTAAACATTTTCAGACGGAATAAGAAGGTGGTTAAGTGTAATTATTTTAATAGTAAAAGTCTAGAATATCTTTTGATTCTTACTAATATAAGAGCACTTGCGGTAGATATTGTAAATCGTTTAAAAACTCTATTGTAGAGATTTTATCAGGAAAAACAACACTGCAGCAGATACTCTATTTTTTACTGTAAACTACAGATTCTGTAAAATTTCTTTTACATCTACCGCATTCATCCAAATTCTGTAAATTTTCTTTCATATCTTCCGCATTATGTAAAATAAAGAGTATGATGCGTTTCATCTTAATTAAAGATTCTATAAACTAGAAAAACGTGTTTTAAAACTGTATAATAGAGTATTCGTTAAGAGTATCTGATGCGAGTGCTCTAATAGTTGTAAAGTAGGTGAATATATTAAGGGTAAAAGAAATAAAAATATAATAGATGCTTCATTGGTATTATAAATGGATTTATATTATGAAACAAATTCATAATACTAAAAGGAATCATATTTGAGGCGGAGGTAGTACATCTTCAATTCACAAATTTTATTTAACCCAATCTCAATCTACACACCACACATCCCTTACCCAATCTCCCGTCTACTTTCTATGTTTCACCACCCGTCCCTCTTGTGATATTTTTACATGGAGATTATACGATGCACCAATATCGTCGGATAAAAGCTATGTGTGCCACACACGAAGAAAAACAACAACGCTTTGGTTTTCTATATTTGGTACCAAGGACGTAGCTATGTATGAATTGAGAGGGGTAAGCTCATCCGGAAAAAAAAAAATACACTACGTAGTCCGGTTTAATCCTTCAAATTATGTTAATACAGTCCATCCGATAATTTGAAAATTGTCAATTAGCCCACCCGAAATTAAAATTATGGTTCCGTCCTTGTTTGGTACTTATCTAACGGCTCGATGCTTTGACGAGTAAAGACACAGAGTTTCCCCTCTTTGCTCTTTCAGACTCATCCCCCCCTTCTCCCCACTTGATCACCTCTTTTGTAACGCCCCGCTCCCAGATACCGAGTCCTTATCCGGAAACGAAACGCTCGGCACGCATAATATTAAATAAATCTAATATTACACGTAAGCCTCTACTACGTCGTATCAAACAAAAGCAAACGGAAGCTAAAAAGACTCGGCAAACACCATAAAGGCTACGAAGAATAGAAATCAACGAACTAAAGATGGAATGTAACATTTATTACATTGAAAAACCAAACGAAACGTAACAACGTACGAAATCCTATGAAAGCAAGTACTAAAGAAAATTACAAAAAAAATTCCCCAACGACAACAAGTCTAGTGAATATAAATATAAATAAATAAAGTCTTCAACTTCGGCGTCCTTAAACGCGTCGTCATCAAAGTCTCGCCTCGAACTCGATCACTTGTTCATCTTCTCTCCCCAAACACATAGAAAACAATGCATTTGAGGTAAGTACAAAGTACTCAATAAGAGGTAGAAGCTATAAATTAACTAAGGCTCATTAACAAGTTTATTATTTTAATTATCTTTATGAGACCGACTCAATCTGGTTCATTCCATGTCCATCAACATGTCATGACTAATCTGTTTCTAACTTAGCTTATCTTTGTTACATCTGCATTCAAAGGGCACTTACGCATGGTGCCGCCCACCACGAGACATCTGGGTGCAACCTATTGGTGGATCTCACCAACAGACCACGGGCTAGTCCCGATAGTATACTGCGTTCGGCGAAGTCCTCCGTGCCAGGGTCTTATGAACTCACGGAGTTATTCAATTGTAAAGTCCTCCGCCTCCTGGTGCCTCTAATGGCCAAAGACAAAGTTATCCACTTGTGAAGTCCTCTCGCTCCTGGTGCCCTTAGGCGGCGAGTTATCCACAACGAGTACCTCTACTCTCGGTGCCTCTGAAAGGCCGCCAGTTTACTCGTTCTATCCGAAGGCCTACATTCGCGATATAGTCTTGTGCCTTACCAAGGATGACATGATGTTTAATCTTATTACTATGCAAGTATGTAATTATTAATGGTTATTAACTAGCCGCTAAGTGTTTTCAAGTAAGCTACCTCACAAACTCAACTCTCTTTCTTGAACCACTGACACACTTGACACAAGGCGTAGCAATTACACGACATCGATGAATACTAATCCATCAAAGCACAAGCCCTTTCATGCCTTTCCGATGGTCCCGAACTTCAACTCCCTTTAAGAGTACGTCCGGTGTCGGAACCAAACGCATCAGAAACTCACTCGGGGCTTGTTCATGTTCATTTAATCTTATTCAAAGTCATTAACAATACTACAATTCAAGCTAAACACCACAATAACATTAGCAAAACAATTCATTGTCTACCAATTCGCGTATTCATATTTTCCGAAAAAGAAAATAACACAACACAATAACACCAAACAACTATACAATATGTATTTATTAAATTATCCCTAATTTTTTCTGAAACCAAATAATGCATAACTAGACCCTCTTTTTCCAGCCGAAAGGAATGACAACATTATATCTGTTTTTTTTTATATATATATTTCCAGAACGCATACGGCAACACCTGGGAACAACCTTACACAAATTATAATAGAAACCATATTACACTAACGAAGAACCCAAATACAAATTACTAAAGTTGTTCAAAAACAATTACTAAAGCCATGTAGGAGAGCAACTAGGAAAAGTTGTGTTTCCCCTGATTTGCTACACTTAGAATATGAAAAAGAAAAGAAAAGGGAAAGCTAATTAAGAATAATAATAAAAAAAAAAGAATTTGTGAAGACATGATACTCCAACCAAAAGAATTTTAATTACTTGTTTGGATCAACTTTACAACTTGACGGTTAGAAAAGAACAAAGCTCAACCTTTTTAATTTTTTTTTTATTTTTACATCTCCCTATTTCAGTTTGCTGGCAAACGAAAACAGAATAATACGTTCGGTCGCGACACAGTGTATTACCCATCACTAAAATAAACAAAAATAACAATTGCACTAGCACGAAATTATATCAAACAACACACAAATACTTCACCTTAACATATGAAAACCTTCTTACAAAACAAATCAAAACACGATCTAACCTCTCTAAACCATAATTAATTCGTAGGAAGAAGCCTCTTACCTTCTTGCAAGAAGATAAACCAACTTCAAACTCGAAAAATTGCAGCAAAACCTTGATCTTTTCTTGCAGATAACCTTAACAAAGCTCGATCTTTGAGTGTTGAAACGACGCTCTTTTTCACGACGATTCCAACGCTTCTCGCGGATCTAAAAACGGTTGAAAACTCCACGAGATATCGCAGAAACTCGCGTTGCATTTTTCTTCTTTCGCCTCACCGTTTTTCTTTCCAACTCTCACACGCAAGAGGAGGCTTCTAGGAGGAAATTTCGATTTAAAAGTTAGAAAACTACGAGGTTAATTTCTCCTTAAATAGAAATCCCAATAATTAACCTAATCCCTTATTTTCCTTAATTGCTCTTTTTACTTAAAATCGGATTTATCTCCAAATTATATATATAAATACACTTGATGGACTTTAAATCCGTAAATTATAATATTCCAATTTTCGCAAAAAGACACGTCTGCCCTTTTTCGAAAAGTCGGGATATTACATCTTTCTCGACCCCATCTCCGACAGCCCCTTCGCCCACAGCCTCTTCATTATTAATATGTGGCTTACTTTTAATGTATGATGACTGATCTTTATCTTCATTCATATGATTATGAATTTTCTCATACTTAAAATTGGGAAGATGGAAAAAGTTTATAAAGTTGACTTCGGAATACTTTCATTTTGGACGATATAATAAATCCTCAACTTTATTTATATGCCCCACCAGCTCATAGAGTTGACTTGTGATTACTTTTACTTTGAATCATATACTACCTCCGTCCCATAATAAGTGTCTATATTTAAATAAATAAAAAAGTGTCATTTTATATTACCAATGCATCATTTAATTTGTATTTTCCAAAGATACCCTTAGTCAAACATTTAAGTATTGCACTCATTTCACATCCCAAAACAAACATTTATTATTTGTTGGTGTAGTGTACGTCAATCGATGTAGCGTAAAAACACAACACATTAATTACGTTTCTTAATATGCTGGCCTAAAAGAATGACACTTAATTTGGGACGGAGGTAGTAATAAGTCCTCGACGTTATTAATATGTCCCACCAGCTCATAAAAGTTGACTTTCATTTAGATTTTGAACCATATAATAAGTCCTCAACATTATTAATATGTCTCACATTTAATTTTAATTACTTAAATTTAAAAATTCACTCACCACATTTCCTATTGGGAATATCTTTTCACATAATTTTTATCTTACTGCATGATTTTTTTTTCAATTTCGCCTTATTTTTTTAATTTTACGCTGTTTCATTCTCGACAAAGTTTGGTGAGAATATAATATTGATATCATATCAAATATATGGTCGAATATACATGTTGAGAAATTCACACTCTGGTTGATTCTCGACCATATTTTAAATAGAATGTTTGAAGTTTTCCAAACTCATACATAGTCGAGCATCATTCGACCAATATTGAGTCAGAATACTCTACACATTCGGTTTAGAATTGGGTCGAGATAACAACAACAATATAAGAAAGATTACTATTGATTCGATGAATTTGACGCGAATATTAAAAGTTTTTTGTACTCAATTTTAGTCGAATGTCTTTCCGACCGGTATTGAGTGAAAAAACATTCAAAATCAGACTAGAATAAAATCAATTATAATGATCGTATTCACTCAAATTGGGTCGAAAAATTGCTTTGTGAGAATTGACCATAAATTGGCGAGAATAGTATATATTTTCCGACTCATTTACGGTCAGAATGACAGGCGTGTGGAAAATCCAAACGAAGCCCACTCTCGGCTCTTGGTAAGTGTAAAACAACATTTGTGTGAAAAGATAGTCCCTTCCTATTTTCTACGAGTTGGTTGAATCGACATATGGATATGGATGATTGTGGGTATGTGTTTACGAGTTTGGTAAGCCATAGTATGTCTTTCCTTATTACATAAATTTTAATTTAAAATGATAATTGGACAAGTAATTATGACTTAATCAGAAAAAATTGTAGACTCCTCCTCCTTTATAGAAAAAAGCCAAGTCCACATTTTTAAAGGATTTCCCTAATTCCTTAAGAACCCATTGAATCAATTTAATGTTGCATCCACTTAAACTCTCTTCATTAATTGCATTAGTTTCTATTTCACGTTTGGATATCTGAATCAAAAGATATGAGTGTTTGAAAATCGGTGAGGAAAGAGACAAAAAAAAAAAAGCTCCCAGGTACGCTGGAACAACATGCGCCTTTTTTGAAGTGTCCTTATGGGTATAAAAATTATAGAATTTGTCATTCTCCCATTAAAAGACGGTGCTTGAAGATGGCCGTACAAGGGCTGTGAGCCTGTGAAGGGGCCATGCTCGAGGAAAGAGTTTGAGCGGTATATGCATATTTTGGGAAGCTTAATCTCTTGGGGTTTGGTCTATAATGCTCCGGAATCAGGGGATGCTTAGAGCGAGGGAGGGAAGGGGGCGCCGGGAGAGTGGAAAGCAGCAGGAAGGAGGAGGTGGCGGCGCAGGGACAAAGAGATGGCGGTCGTGAAGGTTTAGCTTTTGAGAAGATAGAGAAAAAAGAAAAGTGGAATGTGGTGCCTTTAGTTGGGGTCAATTTGTAAAATTTTAAAAATTGAAGTATCATATTGTAGTTATTTTACGAGAGGTGGATCATTTTGACAGATATGGTGTCATTGGTAAAAAGAGCCGTATAGTAATTACATTGTGGTGTAGTGAGTGTGGTGCCTAAGGTAGAACAACAAATAAAAATGAAAAATGTTGTGCCCCTTAATTTAGATGCCCAAGTAAAACATGTGTTAGTGCCTTTAAAGGCGCTCGTAAAAATTTTATGACCACAACTCACTTAATTTAAACCCATTTCTCCAGTTCCGCATGATTATCCAACAAAGACCACCCCTACCTCTCCCTCCCCGTTTTCCCTAGAAAAGTAAGATACTCATTTGCAGCTACATTTTCATACACTGAGAAAGCCATTTTAAGAAATACGCGATTTTTCAATACGCGTGTAAAATCAAATTAATCATTACAATACTACTACAAATCAACAAAGACCATATACGCCTCAGTTTACCATAACTTCATCCAACTACCACTTCCTAATATCAATTGATCACATACAATCAAAATTTCAATATCAATGTCAACATACTTCCAGCCACTTTATATACTCAAAAGAAGAAAGGCATTCCCATCAGGTAAAGGCACTACGTGTTCACCTTTGCGTATTATGTGTTCCTAACTTTCAATCGACTACATATAGTATGACTAAGCTATATATGTGTAGCATATGTAGCGTAACGGTTTCATGTTGAATCCATGTGAAAGCAATCTTCCTTGCTTTGCCTAAGTTAGCATGCATCTAAAAGTCAAGCCTGCTAGTTTTGGATGAACAGCTACCTGATGTACCATAAGAACTGCCACTCGAGCCGTCTACAGGTGCCTGATTGAGGCATTCCAATATTAAAGATTTCCGCTTGTGTAACTTCATAGAGAATGTTGTTGTCTCCATAATTGCAGGAACCTGCTATACATAAAATGGGTTAGGAGAAAATCAATGTTTGGGACTGGCTGTGTTCTACACCCTCCATTTTCCTTGCAAGGAAGATCAGACCGAAAAAACAAGAAAATGAAAAGCACCTGTTTCTATTATTGTGCAAAAACCCACATTAAATGTGTGACTGCAGATCCGGTTCAAGAACCCTTTTGAGAGATTACATAAACATTATCCAGAACCAAACCCATGACTGACCTGTGTATATTAAGCGAGCAACTTTGTGCACACTGAGGAAGCCAAGCATGTCTTGATAACCAGTGAGAAGCTGAGCAAGCTCCTTGTCCTCATCTGGATCCATTTCAATACTAGTTCACCAAACAGACCCAAAAAGAATGATTAAGATATACTGCCTCCGTCCCAAAATATAAGTCCGTTTAGCTTTTTGAATTTGTCCCATAATATAAGTCCATTAATGAGAGTCAAAGGGCATTCTAGACTTTTACCATCAAAATTAACGACACTTGACCACTTTCTTAATCTGTGTGAAAAACTCTAAACGGACTTACATTTTGGGACAGAGGTAGTAGAAGAGAGGGAAAATGCACCTGGTATTGCTTTGACAGAAATCAATGTATCAGCAAGATGTTGCCATCTTTTTAACATGGTAGGTGAAAGAAGGGAAGGTGGAAAGGTTATCATTGCAACTGCATTAGATGACCTTACCATGCTTCTCAAAGATCTAATGCAAGCAAGCACATCCCATTC
The DNA here is from genome assembly GCA_026214975.1 of Gentiana macrophylla. Lineage (NCBI taxonomy): Eukaryota > Viridiplantae > Streptophyta > Magnoliopsida > Gentianales > Gentianaceae > Gentiana > Gentiana macrophylla. Next base: position 61,574,343 of record CM047810.1, on the reverse strand, counting down.
CTACAACATGATGAGTAAATAATCGGTGAAGGCAGTTAACTATTCATATTTTATACAGAAATAATAATAATGAAGATCTGAAATCGGCATTAAGAATAATAATATCCAAAAGCTGGATATCATGGACAAAGAACAGACCTTGCCAGAAAATTCACAAAATGGAGCACAAAATGACAGGATGGCTATGCGGCCAGCAGATGTAAGATTCCCATCACACCTGATAACAAAAGTCAACAAATCAGTGATCCATAAGTCGGACAATTGCATATTGACCAACCAAATTCAAATCCAAAAATAACCAGTCTTTTACATTCAAAAGTGTCGTTTTGACAATAACAGAACAATTGCAAGGACAATTTGTATGGACTAAACGGCATGCACAAGATAAGCATACATTCTATGTTAAGAGCTGTAAGCAACAAAGGGGCACCTCTTTTTGCTCGTCTATATGCAAAGTGAATCTGAAGCAATGACCTAAAGACTCTTTTCCCTAGTCCTTATGTGACTGCAAATCAAGGATTCATAATGATGTGTGGCTGGGATTGATTGCTACAACATATAGCATCTAAAAAGATAGAAACCGAAAATTCCATATCCATAAATTCGGACCAATGAAAATTTCAGTAGATCATAGTCAACATCAGGCGTTTTGCGAGCACCTGCAGAATAAATTTAAAAAAAAAAAAAAAAAAAAAACTGAGAGATAGCCCTAACTAGCTATTTTGGCATAGGTGTTGTGGTTCTTTTACACTACACATAGATTATACAAATTTCTTACTCTAAATATAAATGAATTTGAACGAACTTACAAGATCTGAAATTACCTAGGAATCTGAGCTAAAAATGCGGAACAACGGTCGGTGAAAGTTGCAAGGTCATGAGACTTTTTGAGGCTCACACAAGTTATGTTCTGTTTGTTAAGTGTAGCTCTGTCCAAAGGCTTCCGCAAGTCAAACTCACAGCAATATTCAGCTTCTTTATCTGTTAGACACAAAAATTAATCTCCATTCTGCATGTTATCAGTATAGTCCTCACAACAGAAGTAAGAACTACAAAATATTTTCACCTTTGAAGCTATTGCATTACTTTGAATTCATCAAAAATAGGAATAATGGTATTACACAGTTTGATGAAGCATCATTTTGTAAGAGACACACGAGTAAATGTCAGGTACTTAAGTCTAACAAGCAATGTTGTAAAACTCGCTAGGCGATGTCGGTACGCCACAGGGGCGCCTAGGTGATTTTAGGGTTTTAAGGGGGGTTTTAGGGTTTTTACGGGGGGTTTTAGGGTTTTTACGAGGGGGGTTTAGGGTTTTAAGGGGGGTTTTAGGGTTTTATGCATCTTTCTTGTCTAAACACTTGGGAAAACTTGATGTTCGCCCAGATGGAACCCTAATAGCCTAGAAGGGCCTTAGAGCGCCTAGGAGGGCCTAGGAGCGCCTAGAAGGGCCTAGGAGCGCCTAGAAGGGTCCAGGAGCGCCCAGAAAATCGCCCAGCACACTTGAGCGCCCAGATAAATCGCCTAGAGCCAAGTCGAGGACGCCCGGGGGTCGTCCAGGGCCTAGGCGATCGCCCAGGGCGATTTTTAGAACACTGCTAACAAGTTTATCCAGCGACCACTTCTACCACCACTAATGACATTGGCCTACTTCCACACCAGACACATTGCACAAGCTTTCCAGCATTTCATAGAACATCCACACTTCTTTCTGCAAAAATGGGCCTCCAATTACTTTAAATTTACCATCTCTCTCCTCCCTACTTGAGAATCATATTAATGTGACGGAGAATTGACATGGCATGTCGATTCACCCATTCCTTCAGGTTTCTACCAAGTTAGAACATTTATTTTAGCATACTATGAGTGTCATCACTTCTTTCCTTGGTACTACCATATCTCCATAATCACATTCAATATGCACATGCAAAGTGTCACACGTAGATACTACACGAAGGTAACAAAGGACTAATATAAGTAGTATGTTTCAACCCCAATAGCACAAATAGGGTTGGGGGGAGCCTTACGATATGAAATAAAAAGTACCTTTTCGACCGTCATCACTCTGCTTTTCAAAATATTTTTTATATTGCCAAGCAATCCTCAAAGCCTTCTCCTGTTATTTAGTTAAGATGCCATTAATTAGTGATGAAAGATTGCCAGTTCTACAGTCAGATTCAAAAAAATGCTTCAGATTCAAGAAGAAACCTGTTCCGTGTCATGATGATGAGATTTATCTACTTTTAAGGACACTGGACGCGGCAGAGTACCAAGGAAACCTCTAGGATCTGTAGCAGGACTAGCAAAAAGAAGAGGTTGGTTGTGCATCAATCCTTGAGACATGAAATTCCTCAACAAGAGCATATGATGAGGTGCATCCAAGTCTTCCATCACCATGACTAAACTACCTAAGGAAAACCCACCTCCCAAAATTTCTGAAAAATCATATACAAGCAAAAGAAAATGTAACTAACCAAATACACAAAAAGTAAATACTGTATATAATAACAAATTCAATGGAGAATGAGGAATCTTTAAGAAATTACTATCAAGGTCTGGTATCCCAGATGAAAGAAATGTCGTGCCATTAGGACCAGGCTTTAGTCCTGGGGCTTGAGAGGTTATCGCAGCAGGAACATTGCGAGAGAAACTGCTTGTTCGAGGTTTGTTTGCATCCATTAAAATTCGTAATGCTACCACATTACCTGAAAGAACAGGGGAAGAAAAATAAATAAAACCTAAAAAATATCAACCACAGTAACTCAGTGACTCTTACTACAAAATCTGAAGAACGCTATAGAATCAGTCTTGAAATTTAGTATTATTTATCACTGAAAAAAGAAGCAGTCTTTTAATAAATACACAACTAGAGGGGTGTTTATGTATTCTGGTTGTTGGTGTTCACTGAAAATTCAGATTGCAAATTCTTGATTCCGATTTCATGTAAAAGTATTAAGACACGAAAACAGAACATGGAGTTCCTTTACAAGTGCTTGACTATCTGCTGCCAGCGGATGTACTTGGCATAAAACTCACCATTCAGCTTAGTATTGGTTCACAATCTTCCCTCATTAGGGCCTACAACTACTACTTCAAAAAGCCCAAACAAAGAATTATGCATGATTTTCCTCGATTAATTCTTCAGATCAGATCAGATCAGTTGGCACAATTAGCCAAACAATGCACACAAAATATATTTACCAAAAAGGGAATATGTAAAAACACGTATTTACAGAAATAAGAGAAACATAAAAGTCACTTACGAATCGCGGACTGTGAGGGGAGGCCCTTGAACAGATTCTGAGAATCAGACCGTGATGTTGTTGCCGATTGGCGGAGGAGAAGGAGAGGAGGCGGAGGTGGTCAGTGGGAGGGCAAGTTTAGAGCAAAACGAAAGCGGCGGGAGTCCAAATTGGTCCATGTGTCCGCTTAGTTTTAATTCTTCTTTTGACCTTTTTTTTTTTCTAAAAGTTTCTTTTGACCATTTTAGTAGTCACAAATGTGAAATACTTGTATGGACAGTGTATTTAAAAGTAAAATGAGTGATAAAACGATCAGAACTACACATTCTAAATATACTATGAAACTGTATGGTTCATAATGAACCACACGATGTATCCATATGTGTGTAGACATCACATAAGTATTTTCCGTCAGAGAGAGGCCAACAATCATTAGTCGAGTGAGTCGCTTTGTCCAACGGTTGAATTGAAGTGAACCGGCATTAATCTCCGGGAAGTTTTTTGCCTAGTATCTCCATATGCATCGAAGTGACGGGAGAAATAATCTATATCACACAGTTTGAATTCAGTTTAAAAACGGATGGTCCCTGTGATTCAACATGTGTCTTCACACCGTGTGGAGACACAACCTAAAAACCTCCCTTAATCTCCCCCCTCGTTTTCTTAACGAAAGCTTAAGTGCGGACATCTTTTTAGACTCTTTTGCTAATATTAATCATATATTTATCCATTTTTTAATATACGTGAAAATATTAATCAATGGCAGGCCCAACTCTGCTATTTTCCCGATCACGGTATTATTCGCGAGCGACCTCTTTTCCGTTCCTATTTATTATTTGTGTTGAGGGTTTGATTGTGCTTATTAACATTTATTGCGTGTGAGGTGCTCTACGAGGTATTTTGTGGAAATATTACATATCAAATAGTATGTAATATTTATTCATTTCGTGTATACATTATTTGTACACTTTATTTGTAAAAAGGACATATTAATTGTGGTACATACAAACAATTAATATGTCAAACTCTAGTTACTTTATGTCATAGACATACTTTTACCTTTTTACATGCATGCTTGCCGCCCATATCTAGTGGCCGCCCAAGCTAGCTAGTATCTCCCATCAAGTGTATCTATTTATACTCCTTTCATTTTAATGAATAAACTAAGTTGAAGTTTACTCTAGTGTTTATCACTTTCTCAAACTCTCTTCATGGTATCAGAGACTTACTGAGTTCTAAATTCCACTGACAGTTCTTCTTCATCAGTAGACTCAAATGCCTCAAAGCAGACCTGGTCACTGAATCTTCTTCATACACAAATCATAGACTTGATGGTAACAACTACTTGCTATGGTCAAGATCTATGAAAATGTACATCTCTGGACAAGGTAAGATGGGATACCTGTCCGGATCGAAACCTGCCCCTGCTGAAGATGACCCCGGATTTGAAGCATGGGACACTACTAATAATCAAGTCATGACCATTCTCACAAGATCAATGACAAAAGAAATTAGTGAGAACTTTATGATGTATGATACTGCAAAGGAAATCTGGGATAATGCCAGAGATCTTTACATCCAAGAAAGACAATACATCAGAAGTGTATGAACTTGAAGCTCAAATTCAAAACTGCAGACAAGGAGATATGTGCACGTAACTCAATACTTCAACCAACTATCTAGGGCATGGCAACACCTGACATGTTGGAAACTCACCCTGGAATGATGTTAAGGATCTTTGCCGCTTTTATAAGGACATTATTGAGAAGAAGAGAGTATTCAAGTTCCTTACTGGACTGAATCCTACTCTTGATGATGTGAGAGGAAGAATCCTTGCCACAAAACCTCTCCCCAATCTCAAATCCATGTTTGCTGAGGTCAAACATGAGGAAAGCAGGAGGAAAGTGATCTTCTTTGAACTCCCTCGCCGACAACCTGCCGAGAGTGCTACCTGGCATGGTATCGGGAAGCTTTCTTGAGGTTACTGAGACATTTAGGAAGCCTACTGATAGAACTGGAAAGTTGTTCTGTGAGCACTGCAAACGCACAAATCACACCAAGGACACTTGTTGGAAGCTACATGGCAAGCCTAACTCCTCCAAGCCTACCAGGGAAAGTCAGGGCAGGCATGTCAATGAAGAGGAGAATGATAACAAGTTGAATGCTCGGTTTGTTTGCATTCAAAGCTTTCCTCACTCAACAAAAAGAAGGTAGTCCTCTACCGACATAGCTACTCAAGCTAGTGCGAGTAAATTCTACTCTTCTATTAGTAATGAAACTTGGATTGTTGATTCTGGGCCTCTCTCACATATGACCGGCAATAAAACCTCATAACTCACCTTATGCCATGTCATCAAATTCACAAAGTTAAGGCTATTGATGGATCTATCTCGTGTGCAAAGGTTTTGGAACTATTAAACTCACTAATAAGATATGCCTAAAGGATGTCCTATTTGTTCCAAACTTAGATCGCAATCTCATATCTCATGCCAATTAGACTAGCAAAAGATTTGAATTGGACCGTTGTTTTTAATAAGAATCGGTGCACTTTCCAGACCCTTCTTCACGAAAGTGATTGGGAGGGCTAAACCACCTTTCGAGATTGTATTTGGTCAACCTCAAGAAGGCAGAAGAAGATCAAGATCGAATCGCTTTAGCACTGCACTCAAACATTAGACAATATCATGTTATGGCATTATAGACCAGGACATCCAAGTTTTGGTTATTTAAAGTCCAGAATTCTGAATTATTTAAAGGATGTAATATCAATGATCTTCAATGATATTTGTCAATTTGCCAAACTTACCAAATCTGTATACCAAACTACCTTATTTGCCTTCCAATCCTTTCACTTTAATTCATAGTGATGTATGGGACCTTCAAGAGTAAAGAGTATAAAAGGAAAAAGGTGGTTTGTCACTTTCATTGATGATCATACCAGGAACACATGGCTGTTTTTAATGAAGGATAAATCCGAAGTTGGACTAATTTTTCAGGAATTTTACAACATGAGCTCTACTCAATTTGACACTAAGATCAAGATCTTAAAGACTGATAATGCACTTGAATACTATGAGTCTAATCTCAGTAATTTATTGATGAATAAGGGGATTGTCCATATCAGTAGTTGTGTGGAAACACCTCAACAAAATGGGGTTGCTGAGAGAAAGAATAGGCACCTACTGGAGATGGCTAGATCAATCATGTTCACCACAAATGTTCCAAAGTATATGTGGGGTGAAGCTATATTAACTGCCACATACTTAATCAACAGACTTCCCAGCAGAGTGTTAGGCTTCAAAACTCCTATCCAAACCCTTCTGACCACACACTCCTGTTCTCATCTTATTTCCCAATTACCTCCAAAAATCTTTGGTTGCACTGTGTTCATTTATATCCATGCCCAACACAGAAGCAAACTGGATCCCAAAGCTCACAAGTGCATCTTCCTAGGATATGCAAAGGACAAGAAAGGTTACAAGTGTTATTCTCCTTCTGAGAAAAGATTTTACAATTCTATGGATGTAAAATTCTTTGAAAGGACTCCCTACTACAGCAAGTCCACTGAGGCAGTCACTGATGGAAACTTGATTGAAATTGACCTAAATCTGGTCCCACAAAGAAACTCTTAATCTCAAAGAACTCACCGATTCTCAGTGATCGAACCTCGATGACTGCGACCCTCCTCGACCCCTACTAAACCAGAGCCGACTAACCCAGAGCCTACTGAACCAGAGCCAACTAATACTCAGCAACCTACTAACTCTCAGCAGCCTGCTGATATTGATGATATACCTATTGCTATCAGGAAGGGAAAAAGATCTTGCACTACTGATCATTCTATTCATAATTATGTATCTTATGATCGCTTATCTCCTACTTTTGCCATGTTTACACAGGACTTGGACTCTCACTCCATTCCAAAAATATTCGTGAAGCTCTTCAACATGATAAGTGGAAGGTGCAGTAAAAACAGCAAATGATCGCCTCCTCCGGATAATCATACTTGGGATCTAACTACTCTCATCAAAGGCAAGAAGACAAAATCGTTGCAAGTGGCTATTTACTATCAAATACAATCTTGATGGTACAATTGACAAGTATAAGGCCGGACTTGTTGCAAGGGTTTTCACTCAAACTTATGGCATTGACTACACGAAACTTTTGCACCAGTGGCAAAAGCCGAACACTTGTCCAGGATATCTTGATATCTCTTCTTTGTCCAACTTGACTGGCCTATTCACCAATTGGATATCAAAAATGCCTTTCTCAATGGTGACCTGACTGAGGAAGTCTACATGAGGATACCTCCTGGTTTTACCAATCCTCACACTCAAGGAAAGGTTTGTAAATTGAGGAAATCTCTATATGGCCTAAAACAATCCCAAGAGCCTGGTTTGGGAAACTCACTACTATGGTTAAAGTCTTTGGATATCATCAATGCAACTCAGATCACACCATGTTTATCAAAACCACTAGCCAGAAAAGATCTATTCTTATTGTATATGTGGATGATATCATCCTCACTGGTGATGACTCTACTGAGATCCAGAATTTGAAGACCCTATTGGCAAGGGTTTTTCAAGTCAAGGATTTGGGCTATCTTAAATACTTCCTTGGTATGGAAATTGCAAGAAACAACCAGGGTATCTCTATCTCTCAAAAGAAATATGTCTTTGGACTGTTTGAAGGAAACGGTATCTTTGGGATGCAAACTGTTGTATCCCCAGTAGACCCCAAGTAATACCTCTTTGCATGGTGACATTGTTGTCGGGGAAGGATCAATATCAAAGACTTGTAGGAAACTCATCTATCTCGTCCCATACAAGACCGATATTGCATATGGAGTCGATCACCGTTAGCTTGATTCATGCATTGCCCTACTTGAGCAACATTGGGATCTTCGTGAACAGGATCTTGAGGTACTTGAAATCCACTCCTGGCCAAGGCTTGCATTTCACCAAGTCTCACCGAGAGATCTATCAAGGTGTACACCGATCTTGATTGGGTTGGTGTCATATAGGCGGAAAGGTCTACTACAAAGCTCTTTGTTTTATGTATGGGGAAATCTTGTCACCTGGAGGAGCAAGAAACAACCTCATCGTCTCGAAGCGATCTTGAAAGTTGAACTCAGGCACTAGTTTTGGGTATTTGTGAAGCTCTATGGATAAAAAGGGTCTTAATCGAACTTCAAAGACCTTTTCAAACCTTATCACACTTTGCTGTGACAATAATTCAACATTATTCATGGCAGAGGATCCAGTCCATCATGATAAAACCAAATATGTGGACATTGACAGACACTTCCTGAAGGAGAAGATTGATGCCAAGATTATTCAACTCCAGTATGTTCCCTCCGCAGACCAGAATGCTGATATTCTCACCAAGGCCATTCCACCACTTATGTTCAGCAGCCTGAGTAGCAAACTTGGCTGTATAAACATATACAACCCAGTTTGAGGGGGGGTGTGGAAATATTACATATCAAATAGTATGTAATATTTATTCATTTCGTGTATACATTATTTGTACACTTTATTTGTAAAAAGGACATATTAATTGTGGTACATACAAACAATTAATATGTCAAACTCTAGTTACTTTATGTCATAGACATACTTTTACCTTTTTACATGCATGCTTGCCGCCCATATCTAGTGGCCGCCCAAGCTAGCTAGTATCTCCCATCAAGTGTATCTATTTATACTCCTTTCATTTTAATGAATAAACTAAGTTGAAGTTTACTCTAGTGTTTATCACTTTCTCAAACTCTCTTCATATTTCATTTGGCGGCAATCTTGTTACGGTTTCTCACCTCTAGTTTGTTGATGACAGCATGTTGTTCGTTGAGCTATTGGATGGTGCGGTTGAGACCCTGCTGGAGCTCTTCTAGAGGTATGGGAACATGTCTCGCCAGGCGATTATTTTTCGTAAGTCAAGTTTATATTTTAGCCAGGGGGTCACGGAGGTTGTGCGGGAAATGGTATCTCAAATGCTTCAAGTGCCGATGGGTAATGGTTCGGGTAAGTATCTGGGGTTGTCGTACCTGACCGGACGCAACAAGCGCCAGGTGTTTGCTTTTTTTGTGGGAGAAGATTTTGAAGAATGGTAGGCACTTCTCGATCGACTTTGAGATGAAACGCCCAAAGCGGTGATTTTCCGTTTAGCTTACTGGACCTCTTTAATGCATGTCGGCTCTTTCATGTTGATTATTGCCTCGATTTTTTTGGGGTTTGCCTCGATCCCTCTTTGGCTGGCCATGAACCCAAGAAACTTGTCCGCTTGGACACCAAACACACATTTGGCCGGGTTGAGCTTCATGAAGTGTTTTTAATGTTCTCGAAAGTCTCTGAAAAGTCAACTTTGTGTCCCCGAAGAGTCGACTTGACAACCATGCAGTCGATGTAGGCCTCCATATGTTTGCCTATTTGGGTACTAAAGACGCGATTCACCATTCTATGATAGGTTGATCCGCCGTTCTTAAGCCCGAATGGCATCATAGCATAATTGTAATGACCCCCAACTACTCTAAAGGTTGTCATCTCTTTATCATGGTCGGCCATCCTAACTTGATGATAGCCGGAATATGCGACAAGGAAACTGAAGGTTTCAAACCAGGCGATGGAATCCACCAATTGATCAATCTTTGGAAGAGCGTAGGGATCTTTGAGGAATGTTTTGTTGATATCCGTGAAATCAAAACACATTCACCATTCGCCATTGTATTTTTTGACCATGACGACGTTTGGTAGCCAGGTCGGATAGGCAAGCTCCTTGATGATGCCTGCTCACAACAATTTTTCAACTTCAACTTTGATAGCGGCCTTTTTTCAGGGGAGAACTGTCTCGCCCTTTGTCGAATTGGCTTGAAAGTTGGGTTGAAGTTCAGACAGTGTAGGGATACTTTTGGTTCGACGCCCCTCATGTCTCTCACAACCTATGCGAAAGCATCTAAGTTGGATTTGAGTTGGGATATCAGTCTTTCCATCTCTCGTTCGGACAAGTGGGCCCCTATTTTGACTTTTTGTTCATGGCATGCCTTATTTATCACTACCTCGATGAATTCACCTTTAGCGGTGAAGTCGGGCTTATCCTTGACTTGCAGCGTGTCAAATTTCACTGTTGTAGGAGCGAGCTCTCTGACCATATGCATTTGGCTGCTCTCCAAAGAGGGCTCTGTCTTCTCGATCCGAGGTCTTTTCTGTGCGACCAAGGCCTAGGACTGCTGTTGCTTGATGTATTGTAGCATTTTTTAGTGCACCTAAGGGCCATTTCGACTCCGTTCCTTACGTAAAACTTGGCTCTTTGGTGTGGAACGGAGATGCTCATTTGGAACTGCCTTAGGGCCGGTATCCTCAGAATCATGTTGTAGTTAAGGTGGAAGTCGACCACGAGGAAGTTTATTTTTTTGGTTCGGTGTGGCTCACGATCACCCATTGAAATTGTTAGGAAATCTACGCGGAAACGCAGCGAAATTCAAAAATTTATTTCCTATCGACCCAAGATCGACTTCGTTTAAGCAATAAATAAATAAGTGGTAGACGGTGGTTACCTTGCTTGATCTAAAATATCGATGCTTTGACCGTCTAAGGGAGAGTAGCGATGCACGGAGCCACCCAAGCGTTCGGCCTCTACCGCTAGTCCACACGAACAACCCGCCGGAATCCACCATTGGATTGCTACTAGAAAAATCCGGCTGTTAGACCGGCCTTTTCTCTCTCTATTTTTACAAGAACTATTAGCTCTTGGAGTTGTGATGTACAAAAGAGCTTGACACCCACCTCTTATTTATAATGGATGTGGCGCCCCAATGTAGAGTAGAGAGGAAGAAAACATTTTACTAGTAAAATAAGGAAAATATATTTGATTGATTTATCTCATTAATATTCAACATCTTATATTAAATATATTTCCAAGATATATATTGACAATATCTTATATTGAATATATCTTTATCTTGTTACCATAAATCTATTTTTTCAAAATCAATTAATATCTAACATTAATATTATGATAATCTTATTAATTAAATTGCACAAATCAAATGTATCCAATTCACAAAAAAACTTGCGCCACTTTATAGCCAAATTCACGTGTGTCATACACAAATTTTATTACGTATATGTAATATATATATATATATATATATATATATATATATATATATATATATATATATATATATATATATATATATATATATAATTAATCAACATAATTAATATCTTGTATTATATTTATTAATAATAAATAAATACCACCATATTAGTTTACTACTATAATCTTTATAGTTTCGAGATAAACTTTTCTTATTTGGTTATCATCTATAACAACATTTTAATCCAGCTAGATGTTCATATGTGTGTGACCCGATATTTCGAATATGTTGGCCGTAGACACAAAGTGCAAATTACGAAAATGCCCTCCATACCTAACGATCACGAGATAGCGTCTAGCAACACACCGTGACCTCCAATCATCGGAAGAGTCAAATGCAATGACTACTACCATTCATGTGAAACAGTTACCGTGTAACTTACAATCCTATCGCTATAATAATATCCATACAGTCGCAGTCGAGTGTCAAAACATCAACAACCGTATCTTATAATCTGGATATCAAGCTCTCTCGAAGTAACTCATTTACTTCCACTTTGCAAAAATTCACGAGAGTAAGACATTCCTTATAAGAAGGCCCTTTCGGATATTCACCCCTACTAATAGGGTACGCGATTCCCAGACGACCAAACATGTATACTCCGCATGATTCAAGATCACACCCAATCACTCTTGCGCATGATCGCCCGTGGCTAGAAAACATCAATAGTGTCAAAGCATGACAATCCACACCGTGATGCCATGTAGACTCGGTCCTAAGGATAATTACACAACTGCCACATAGTGTGACACTTAACGGTGTAAGTGGGTCAGTCTAACGTACGCATTCTCTAATACACGTCCACGTACAATCCAAGTGTCTCTACACTTCGATAGACGAGATTTATCCATTCCTTAATGAATGACGAAGACATCTAATACGTGCTAGCTTTGCTTATACTATCAATGTCCCGCTTAATAGTACATCGCCTTAGAGACATTTAAGTATCAAATTTATTAAAGTGATTAGAGATCTCATCAACCATAATCGCCTATCATGGTTTCTCTATCACAGTTTTTTACTAAGGACGTTATCACATAACAATTCATAATTGGTTCTTTAAATGAACATATATATGATAACAGAAAAGCCATTTAATATATATATAAACATAAAGAAATAGTAGAAATGATCCGACCCGGTCGGATCCGGTCCAACCCGATTGGGTTTATGACACTATTTCAACAAAAATGTCTAACTCGATGGTGCCGTTCACTTTAACCTTGTCATTTGTGAAGCCCTCGAGAGTGCCATGATGCGGTCTAATATGGGAGTCACGGAAGCCAATCTGTTTGAAGCAGCCGTAGTAAAGGATGTCACGGCAGGCCCCTCTGTCGACCAGAATTCGGTGTACCAGAATGTCGTTGGCTTGGGCTGGCACGACTAGAACATCCAGAGCATCGGGGTTCGACACCATTTCGCTGCAAACGAACGAGATGGACTACTCTCCCCCTCGCAGGATGACCGGGCTATCGAATCTCTTATTCAAGTATAAGATGGTCTTTGAGCTTGCATTGCTAGGGGCTGTTCGGTTATGACGTTACCCCCTTCTCCGGCTGCAAAGGAGGGGAGCATGGATCGGCGGCTGGGTGTGCGGAAGCGCGACCACCGCTGATACCGCAGGTGATTTGAACTATACTCGTGACACTTCTCTCAGCCTGAGACGGAAAACCTCCCATGGTTGAAGCTTCAGTATATCTGGTGGAAGCCATCGCGTTCTTCGGGTGAGTGAAGGTATTGATGTAGGTTTGCAGAATATGCCGGAGGAGATGACGAAGACTGCCATGATAGTGGGAATTTCCACCGGAAACCAAAAAGTGACGGCTTTTCTTCGTCGGGGGCGTAGAATTGCCACTGTGCAGATGCGGGTCTTGGCCGGAAAAATGATTGAAATCATAAGTTTCTAGTAGACCTAAATGGGAAAATGATCAGAATTGCTATTTTGGTTTCCCGGTAATAGAGCCAACTGATAATGTATGAATTATTACAAACTTATTTAATATGGATTTGCGGTGGTGTTTAAGGCTGTTTTGATAACATACACGGCGGATATATGGTGGTGAGTTTGAATGATGTGATGGTGATAGAATGATGTGACATAAAATGTAATGGACAAGCAACCGTCGACGAATTAGCAAATGGTGTCTGCGATTGTGTATTAGATTGTCATTCATACATTAAAGTGCCGTTATTTATAGGGCAATGTGACGGTGTTTACAAAGAGTTTACACTTGAGATAGAACCAACTTCTTAACAAGAGGTCGTCATGGCTATGTTTGTTTTGGGCGAGCTTGATAATGGTCGCCGATGGCTCTCAGTCTACCTATGATGAGCGGTTTACTCCTGTTGCCTAGGCTTAGCGGGCTTGGTCCGGTTTGATCGTAGCGCAAGCTGTGGGGCGAACTGGTTGTCCCCCCAGTGCTTCATGCCGACCTGTTCAAGGGCAAACTGAAGGTTTTGATGATCGGAGCTTGGTTCCCTAGGCCAATGATAATATCGTAAAGGCGAGGGGCGAGCTGGATCGAAAACCGGTCCAATCTGCCTTAAAAGGATGCAGGTAGCGTGGTCCGTTGACCCAGTGCTAACTGGGCCTATGAGCAGGCCCGGTTATGACATTCGTGGGCTCCTTTGCGGGCTTGGTATATCAAGGATGATACAATAGTGTAAGTTGTGATGTATTGGATCGTTAATCAAAGAATCATTTTAATCTATATTCCTAAGTCACATACACGTGTGTGTGTGTGAAAATAAGTTATTTTTTATGGTTTGTAGTTATTTTAGTGTTGTACATTAGAACTTTTGATGCAGTTGACCATGTGTAGATATTCTGTAAAGCGTGGATAAGTGGTGTTTGAGTCTGTAAAGCAGAGAATATGTCTTATGAGTGCTCTAGCGTTCATTATTCTATACTCCGTCTGTTCTAAAATAACTGATGCAATTGACAACATAATTTGTTCTATTTTATATGAGACAATTATATTTCAAATGCATCATTTATTGTGTTTTTCATACATCTATCCATATTTATTTTGGTGTGAGATAATAAAAACAACATTGCATTAATTATAGTCTATAGGCTTTTGTAGTCATTTTGATATTCAAATTAAAGTATTAACTCGACTCCTTAATATGCGTATTTTTTCAAATGTATCATTTATTTTGAAACGGGTTGAGAATAAATTAATTGTGTTAAGCATTTATACACTGAATTCTTTTTTGTTTTTTTAATTTTTTTCTTAGGGGGATGCAATGAATTCTGGTGCGTTGAGGAATGCCGGGAAATTTTTTTTTCCGCCAGGAACGAAAGCTTTCATCAAAGCTGATGTAAATACAGATTTTATTTTATTTTATTTATTTATTATACACCTATTTTTAATTTCCCGTTTTAAAAAAAAATTGGAAATATGAAGTGTGGCGCCCACATGCATGCAATACACACCGTACCTGAAATAAGCATATGGTGCACATCCTTGATAACAGCTTTCATCAATCAATTATAATATAAATTTTCTTTTGCAAATGTTGGATTCTGATTTATTTATTTTATTTATTTATTTATTGTTTTTTTTTTTTTTTTTTTTTTTTTTTTTTTCTCCCACCCACAAGGAAACTAACTTTTCATGATTAAGGGGATATCTACACTTGATAACGTGTAACAGTTGATTTCATAACTTTTCAATCTTGTAAAAGCTAACCGTCTATTGCTCAACGATGAGAGGTAAAAGAAAAAGGTGCAAATAATTTAGTTATAACAATTGACGCATATTGTATAATTCTTTAATTGAAATGCGGACATTATAATCAATAATATTAAAAATATATAAATAAAAATGTATTATGTAATATTATGGTGTGGTTTAATGTGGTGTGACTCTAGCAAACTAGCACTAGTTTCACTATTTTAACTACAAAAAGTGATCTTGGATTTTGGGATCCTTAGTATATGCACACAGTATATCTTTTATTTCAACTCATAATAACATCTTTAGATATATATGACATGCATGATAAATTAGAAACAATATAATATTATTATACACTCCATATCTTTTATATTAACCCATAATAATTTCTTTAGATATGACATGATAAATCATAAACAATATGATACCATAGATAGAGTGGGTTTTTACTTAGCATAAAAAGATCTTTTATTACGCCAAATCGACACCACAAAAGTGTAAGACCCGACTAGGGGATAAGAACCTCAATCTACCAAACTATTGAACACCAAACCCACTCGGTCAAGCAAATAGACCAGCCAATTTCCATATTGTCTGACAAAAAGAAAAAGAACACATAAAAAATGGCAGCAAGACGAAGACAGTCCTGACTAGGCAACCAAGTGAAGACAAATCTTCCTTGAGTGAGGATAGGCGTTGGATGCATGAGAGTGAGTCAGATTCCATGCATATCGAAGAAAAGCCTAGGCTACGAGCTAAGGAGAGTCCATCATGAATACCAAGCAATTCAACATCGAAATTTCTTTTTCAGCTGGCCGGAATATGCATGCAAGACATGCCCATACTGATCACGGACCATAATTCCAAAAGCTTGCAAATCATCTAAGCATACAACATCAACGTTGATCTCCAGGGTCAATGACACGGGACAACCCATCTTGAAGACCAAGGACGATCAGAGGGCCTATGAAGAGACATGCGTCATGAGGCTATATAGTCTGAGGCATCACACTCAATAGTTGTAAGAACCTACCCAGCGTTAACCGGAAATATAATTTCTCAAAAAGCCGTACACATCGAGTTTTTCAAATATGCCGAGAATTGTTAAAATGTGAGCTAAGTGATCTCGTCTGCATCATCAATGAGGTAGGTCATAGGCAACCTTGCATGGGTCTTGGCCCCCTCTCTCCTCAAATTTTGTAGTTTAATTTGCATTAAAAAAATATTATAGACGTATAAAGCTTTAGAGATCATGACATCCTTTTGTCATTCATGTCCAGGTCTAACGATGATAATCTGATTGCGAAATACAAATGATACCAATGCAAATACATATAATTTCTCAATCCGTACATGAAAAAGAACACCAATTGCTCTTTTTTGAGTATAAAGAAAAAGGGCAATTGCTTAATGTATGAATATGGTGACACTACCAGGTCCGTGGTGACGATAAAACCCACATAATTGAACTGAAAAATCGAAACATAAATAAAAAGTGTAAAAGATATGACATGTCACATATTTTTATTTATAGTTTTTAATATATATTTATATATAATAACCGGTCTCGCATAATCTATCAATTGGTGATTTCAGCAACAACGGTAACATGTTACGTAACATAATTTTACATTATTAATACGGATAGACACACATCAATTAATAGATCATGCACTATAATTGAATTATAATGTAAAAAACTTATATAAACAAATTGTGACTAATTGCTATAGTGATACAATTTTTTTTAATAATTGGTAGTATCACTTTGTAGTGACAAAATGCTAGTTAAGGGTGATTTTATGCGATTTATAAGGTTATATTTTGTAATGATTTTCCCCATATTTATATGATTTGCATCGAAATAGAGCTTTATATTGAAATATTGAGCAAACGGTATTTTTAACGGGTAAATTGCAAAACTAGTTAGTTTATGTGCTTATTTGTTGAATTTATGATTATTTGGATATTACTACGTTTTTGCGATGTTATGGATGTGATGTAGATACATATTTTCGACTAAGAAGAGGAATAGAAGAGGCTCCATTCGGATTTATATGAGGAAGGGAAGAGATAGAGATGAGAATAAAGGATAAAGATGAAGGAATCCATGTCTAAGCATGCCAGACGTTCGTCCAACTCCAGTTCACTCCAAACGAGCGTCCAACATGGCTAAACTAGCGTCCAAGACCTGGAATCATGCGTCGAAATTCTAAACCAGCCCAGTGGAGCCAAAATTGATCTACAGATGTTTAGACTCGGTCAAAATCAAGCGTTCACCTCCGTCAAGAAATGTGGACGGGCGTCCACAAGTCAAACGGGCGTCCCAGCGCCGACTTCAAATAAGAACCGACTTAAAACTCTATAAATACAAATGCGCGTTTCTTAACCTAATCACACATTATTCGATCTCATTGATACACCACCATAAGAGGCAAACCTTAGCGGCCCACTTCTTTTGGGGAGGCTGGGGTGGCAAGTTAGATTAGGTTTTAGTTCCTGCGTTTTATTTTCTGTTCTTGGCGTCCATTGATGCTGTTTGAAGCTTTGAACATGGAGAAACCTGTGAGATCGTTTCAGCTGCGTTTTTCTTTCTTTACTTTGAATATTTTATGAATGATTAATTTAAAGTTTGTTTCTTTCCTTTGTTTATTTGTTTATGCAATCGATATCGGAAGATGTATTGCTATTTGATGTTTACCGTATGATGGAAATCGGTGTAAACCTTAGATCACCATAGGAAAGATTAGATTTTTAACCTTGACATAACGGAAGTTGATAGGTTAGATCTCTAGGTTGTTAGATCTAATAAATCTTGCACCTTGTTTTGAGAGCGTTAATCTCTATAGATCGGAAGATGATGAGATTGATAGACGGATTACTTACGGAAGTAGGAATTCATACCTTTGATTAGGTGAACCACAACTTTGATTGATACATCATAAGATAATCTAGGGAAGAATTAAGGGTTGCGGGATGGTGGATCATGTTTGTTCTATGTTGATTTGCTTCAGTCATTATCATGATAGTTAGTTTTATTGTTTTCTTAGTTGTAGTTTTATTTATTTATTATTGCTTTTATCCTTCCGGCTTTGGGTGACAATCCTCTGTCGATTTTTATTTTATCGTTTTAGTTTCGTTTTAGTAGTAACAACCTTAGGAAAATTAATGAACTAGATACCCGATTCCCTGTGATCGACTCGGTATTAATCGCTATGCTACGATCCCTACACTTGGGGAATACCGGATTTATAAATTTTATTACTTGTTTGCTTTGTTAGATAAAATCCGTGACAAGTTTTTGGCGCCGTTGCCGGGGAATCGGTGCGGTTGTCCAGTTCATTATTAATTTTTCTAAGGTAGTATAGTGGTGAGTATTCCCGCCAACGGAACCAAAAACAAGTTTTTGGCGCCGTTGCTGGGGAATCGGTACGGTTGTCTAGTTTTATTAATTTTTCTATTTTTGTTACAACTTTTTCATAGGTAGATTATAGTTTAGGTTATTAGGGCTGTTCGTAGTTAACTTTTATAGTTATCAATTTCCCTAGGTTTAAATTGTTCTCCTTTAGTTTTCTACTCTTTCTGCATCATCCTGTTTCCCGTTTTTCTGCACTCCAACGGGCGTCTTGAATAGTGGACGCCCGTCTGTCTGGAAATCGACATTTCTGCTTTTGTTTTATCCTACCGACGAAAGGCCTGGATTGCCAAACGCCCGTCCCACTTCAACCTTTCAGCGACCCGCCCGTCGATCATCCGGGCGCCCGTGTGGACTAGTTTTTATTGATTTCTCTATTTTTGTTACGAATCTTTCGTAGATAGGTTTTTGTTTCTATCCTTTCTAGTTTCTACATTGATTCGGGGACATCTGAGGTTGAATCATCTGACTCCACGTTTTTAACGATCGAACTTTTGGATAAAAGGGATCGTTTTAGCACTAGTTAGTATTTTGGCCGTAACTTTCGGCTCGAGTGTCGGATTTACGCGCAGGACCCCAATTCGGAAAGCTCGTTCCGACGCCGACGACGTGGCAAACCGCCGGAGGCCGTTCGACACCGTTTTCGAGGTCAAAATCCACTGTTTTCCCTTCCATTTTGGGCTCATAAGATTTCAACACGTTTTTTTTTTTAGGGTTTTCTGTTTTAAATTTTTCGTAGTTTAGGGTTAGGTTTCTGTTTCCGTATCTTTTTAGGTAGTTTTCAATAAAAGTAGCGTTAAATAAATTGAGAGTTTTTATTTTTGCCGTGTTTCGATGACCGTTGGGTTAAGAATGTGCAAAAAGTTTTTTACTCAATTTATGAAACGTGAATTTAGGTTTCATAGTTTTGTTTTCGTTTTTAATAAACACTAGGGTTTCTGTTTTAATGATATGGTATTAGGTTATGATTTTAGGGTTGCGGGATGGTGGATCATGTTTGTTCTATGTTGATTTGCTTCAGTCATTATCATGATAGTTAGTTTTATTGTTTTCTTAGTTGTAGTTTTATTTATTTATTATCGCTTTTATCCTCCCTGGCTTTGGACTGACAATCCTCTGTCTAGTTTATTTTATCGTTTTTAGTTTCGTTTTAGTAGTAACAACCTTAGGAAA
Source organism: Gentiana macrophylla (assembly GCA_026214975.1). NCBI lineage: Eukaryota > Viridiplantae > Streptophyta > Magnoliopsida > Gentianales > Gentianaceae > Gentiana > Gentiana macrophylla. The sequence continues at coordinate 61,554,672 of CM047810.1, read as the reverse complement.
ATTAATGAACTAGATACCCTGATTCCCTGTGATCGACTCCGGTATTAATCGCTATGCTACGATCCCTACACTTGGGGAATACAGGATTTATAAATTTTATTACTTGTTTGCTTTGTTAGATAAAATCCGTGACAAGTTTTTGGCGCCGTTGCCGGGGAAAAAACTAAAATTTATAAGGTTCGTTGCGCCAAAAACTTGTTCGGTAAAAACTAGTTCTAAAATTTATAAACCGAAACACCCCAAGTATAAGGTTCGTAGTATAGGGTGTTTACGGGTCGTCCTAAGGGAGTCGAATGTTAATCGGATTAAGGTGCAATTGTTATATCGATTATGTCACAAATTATTACCTAAAACTAAGGTCTATACTAACTATAATATAAAAAACGATGAGTAAAACTAAACTAAAACAGGAAACAGGAAAATTCAACTATGGACGGGCGTTCACCAAGGGTGGACGGGTGTCCGACTACGATCCAGAAACAGAGAATATGCAGAAAAACAGTATGTAAAAACTAGGGTTTTAGAAAAGCAACTAAACGAAGCAAAAAGTACAAACTTTCTTATGAATATAAAGGAACAGTAGGGCAACAAGGATCCACCAAACAACCACCACCCAACCAAGTTATGAGTTGAATTAAATTCTTTGGTATGATCTAACCTAAATTCGATCTAGTTTCCTTAATCAAATTTATTTATGGTTCGTTTTCTTTCTCGAGTAAAACAAACATAACAATGAAGAACATGATCATGAGTTCGTCTCCGAATCTCCTACCCAATCAATAATAAACAATCTCTTGAATTATTACTAGTCGTATCAAAAGAACGGCTCTATATATGAATCCAATTCTCATTAAAATTCAAAACAGATAAACGTTTCATTGATTTCTCAATCTAATAAAACAAACATTCACATCTATTCAATTGATAAAGAAATTAAAATTCAAACTCACTAAACAATTGCTACTCGAAAATCCCTTGGTTGTGATGGTGTTGTGTTGGCTTCATCCCGTTGTCCTACTGCGAATTGCTTAGCCAACAATCATGTTGGTGATCATGATTATTGGATTGGAAGAATTCATCTTTTAATTAGGCTTTGGTGCGGCTACTGCTCTGTTAAGAAGTGCGGCTGGAATTATGATTTTAGGGTTCTTCTTTGTTTTACGATAAAATCGAGTCTCATTGTGCTTTTTTCTGCGAGTCGACGGGCGTCCATAGTAAGTGAACGTCCGTCCGCCCTGAATATGCTTTAAACGTCCGTCTGGGTTTTCTGAACGGCCGTCCAGTCTGTCAGTTTTCTTTTGAATAGATTTTATCTTGATTTTTAATGCTTTATTTGACGTGGATACTTTCATATGAGCTTCTGTGGCTAATTGTTTTTACGTAGATGTTCTGAACTTGCATGTTTACATCTTTCCATCTACGAATCCATGTTAAATACTTGATTAATTTTTATATACACATGCTTCATTAATTGACATGGATGTTTTAATGTGAGCCTCTGTGGCCTTTGTATATGCGTAGATGCCCTGTTCTTTCACCGTTATGGTTTATTTCCATCTACTGATCCATGTTAAATAATTGATTAACTTTTATATACATGATTCATCCATGCATGTTATAGTTACTGTCGGTTCTCGTATGCTATAACTGTTCTTATTGTTATTTAGTAGCTAATGTCGGTTTCCGTATGCTACATATCGTGGTGATGAATCTTGTGAGATTTGAGACCTATGTGCTTTCTTGTTATTCTTGTAACTCATATGGGTAGCTACTGTCGGTTTTCCGTATGCTATCATGTCTTCTTATGAGTTATATCTGTTTAGTATAGCTAACTGTTGGTTTCCATAATGCTATCACCTTTGATGAGTCTTAAGGCGCGTCTACACTGCATGTAATGAATAGTACTGTCGTTTATCGTAAACTATCATTATTTGGTAGACGTTTATGATATACATGTTGTGTTGCAAATGAGTGGGCTAGTTTTCTTTCTTTTATTTTCTTTTCTTTTTGCATATCATTTAGTTGTATGTCATCTAGTTGCATTGTTTTTCTATTTTTTTTTTCTTGAGGGTAGTTACTGTCGGCTTGCCGTACGCTACCACTTTATCATGTAGATTGCACTGTACTATCTTTTTCATGTAGTTGCACCTAGCCCTACTGTTTTGTAATGTTCCATGTATAAATTCCATCTTTATATGGGCTTAATTTGAAAAATCTCTATGACTTCTTTTCCATGTATAATCCTCTATCATTATTAGTTGGAGTTTGATGTTTCTGTTTGCACATGTGGTCTATATTATTCTACAAGCTTCTGTGGCTTTATTTCTTTCTGTGCTTATATCAAACTTCCGTTCAGTTGTGTTTAGACGCTTAGGTGTCCTGTGTTTTCCCTGTATGGTGATTTTTCCATCTGAGCAATTATATCATGTGCTTATATCATTATTTTTACCATGTTATATCCCCCGTGTTCCCCGAGATACTTGTTAAGGGTGAAATTATATGATTTATGACGTTATATTTTCTAATGTTTTCCCCCATATTCGTATTAATTGCATGGGAATTAAGTGTTTAAATGAATTATTAAGCAAATAATATTTTTAATGAGTTAATCGCAAAGTTGGTGAATTTATATGTTTTAATTATGATTTTATGTTTATGGGAATTATGTTACGCTTTGCGGTGTTTTTGATGTCATGTAGGTACAATTATGTGGCTCAATTGATGATCAAATGTTGATGAATTTCGAGCTAATTCAAGTTAAAAGAGATAATGGTGAATTGGATAGAGAAGAAAAGAAGATAAAGATGGAATTATCAAGTCTTGATCGAAGCTGGACTAGCGTTCATCTGAGCCGAACGAGCGTCCAAGACTGAACGGGCGTTTGATAAGTGGACGAGCGTCCAGAATCATATTTTACATTCAGAGAGTTCAGACGCGTTCTGAACGAGCGTTCACCTCCGTCCAGAAGCTGTTGGACGAGCGTCCAAGATAGTGGACGGGCGTCCAAGCACCGCCTTAGCCTAAACCGACATAAAAATCTATAAATAGGCGCGATTTCTCAATCTCATACATACAATTCGAACCCTAAATTTCTAGGGGCAGCTTTGGCTGCGATTTTACACTTTTTATTTCCAGTTTTATGCAACTTTAAATTCGATCAAAGTAGGCTAGTTTTATGTTATTTTTCTGCTTTTCTGGGTTGCTAAGGATGCTCAGAGGCTAGAACCTCCTTCAAACGAGAATTGTGAAGCCATCAGCATTGAATTGATCTATTTATTTCGACTTTTACTGTGAGTATTTACTACGGTTGTTTCTTATCTATGCATATTCTTGTTTTAATGCAATTATATTGGAAGATATGTTGTATGCTTGATATGTTATTGTTTGATGGAAATCTTGAATAGCATAGATCACCATAGATAAGAATAGTTCATTAGATTTATATTAACGGAAGTTAGTAAGTCTAAAAACTAGATCGGGAACGTAAAAGTTGACACCTTTGATCTTTTTAACGTGTTAATTTAGTATTGGAAGATACTAGGTTAATAGATGGATTGCCTAAGGAATTAGGAATTCATGTTTAGGTAAGGTGAATCACAACCTAGGTAAATACCACGTAAAATCGAGATAATAGATCAATGCATGTTGATAGGTGGATCAATCCTCGTTTGTCTTTTATAAACTTGATTTACAATCCTCATAGCTTAGTCTAGATTAGTTAATTTATTTTTCCTGTGCTTTTAGTTTATTTTTATCGCTTTCAATCCCTCCTAGCATTGGATTAATCACCTCTGTCTAGTTATTTTCTGCATATTTGTGTGGCAATAGTTAGTTAAAAACAAAAGCTAGGGTTAACATTCGTCTAGTTCCCCGTAAGATCGACCCGGCATAGCCTCTTTACTACGATCCTTGCACTTGAGGTTAACCGGTTTATTACTTGTGTTTTGTATTGATAAAATCCGGGACAAGTTTTTGGCGCCGTTGCCGGGGAACCGGACGGTTGTCTAGTTTTTGTTTTTCATTAGTAATTTAGGTTAGGTTTTTGTTTTTATTTCTGTTTTTCGTTGGTGATTTAGTTGTTTTTTTTTTTTTTTTATATTTGTTTTTTCTGTTAATTAATATTTGTTCTTGTTAGTTGTAGTATAGACTTTTGTTTTTGAGTTTTAGTCTCGCTTTCATTATCTTTTCCTTTCTCGCTCTCTGTTCGATTGTTTCAGTTGGGTTGGCGCGTGGTCATCTGACGCCCGTCCGATTCTTCCTCCAGGGAGGCGCCCGTCCCATTAATTGGGCGCCCGTCTGGCATCTGTCTTCCATTAGTTTTTATTTTTATTTCAATTAGGTTTTCTGTTTTTTCGTAGGTAAGTGTCGTAGGTAGGTTTCTTAGGTTGAATCGTCTGACTCCACACCTTTCACGATCAAATTTTAGGATAAAAGGGTCCGTTTTAGCACTTGATAGTGTTTTGGCCATAACTTTCGGCTCGAGTGTCGGATTGGCGCGCAGACCCCAATTCGGAAAGCTCGTTCGACGCCGACGACGTGTGGAGACGGCCAAGGCCGTCCGACACCGTTTTCGGTCAAAATCCACTATTTTCCCTTCCATTTTGGGCTTAGAAGATTTCAACACGCTTTTTTTTTTTTTTTTATTTTACTTTTAGCTTTTACTTTGCTTTTAAATTTTTCGTAGTTTAGGTTTTTAATTTACGTAGTTTTAGGTTTTGTTCAATTGAGTTGGGTTTCGGTTTATGCAAACTCGAAGTCGAAGGGCCATTACTCTTTTCATCGACCTCGAGCGGACCATAGTCCGACCTAATAAGCGGAAACTTCGTTTTACCGATCTTTCGGACGAAGGAAGTTCACCTACCAAGAAATTGAACGAAAGTTGATAAAAGAGATCGAAGAAATAGTAATTATGGCGGCCGAGGATAGACGGACATTGGCAGACTACGCCATGCCTGGTGTAGTAACTGTCAACCCGGCTATCGTCTTACCAGCCATCACCGCACAAACCTTCGAACTCAAACCCAGTCTCATTCAGATGATGCAGCATGCATCAATGTTTCACGGGTTCCCTTCTGAAAATCCTCACACACACGTACACACATTCCTGGAGATATGTGGTACGACACGCATTCAAGGTGTGAGTGAGGATGTGATTAAACTTACACTGTTTCCGTTCTCTTTGAAGGGAGAAGCTAAAGAGTGGTATAGCTCTCTCCCTACGGAATCCATTACCACCTGGGCTGCATTGGAAAAAGAATTTTTAAGTCAATACTTTCCACCTGCCAAGACAGCTCAGTGTTTGAGGGAAATTTATAATTTCTATCAAGCGGAAACAGAATCTTTCTTTGAGGCATGGAAGAGATTCAAGGCTCTTCTTCGTAAATGCCCCCACCATGGGTTAGACTTGCAGAGGCAAGTCAATACCTTTCGATGGATTGACCGAGCTCACCAAGGGCATGGTCAATAGTTCATCAGTGGGGCTTTCTGAGGAAAACGCCTCAAGAGGGGTGGGCATTGTTCGAGGACATTGCCAAATATAATTATGCCCCCTCTTATCAAGCCATCCAAGCTCCTCCTCCTCCCAAGGTGGAGGAAGTAAATGTTCAAAGTCTGATCGCCATGCTGCAGAGGCAGATGGCCAGTCCTCAACCTCCAAATCCTATGAATCAGACTCCTTCGTTTCCGCAGAACCCTCAGGTTCTGTATTGCGAATCTTCTTTGTCGCCGACCGGTCATGTAAATGGCCAATGTCAATTAAACCCCAATTCTTCATACCAAGTCAATGCTGTCCATGGTAATGGACAGTATACTCAGGTCCAATGCCAAAACTGTGATAATATGGGGCATACTTCCAGATTCTGTCCTATGAATGGGCAGAATGCCGAAGCAAATGCGTTCTATGGCCAGAACAACCAAAGATTTAATCAACCATCTGGCCAGAATCAATTCCAGAACCAAGGGTTCAATCAAGCTTCCAGTTTCAATCCGAATGCGAATTTTAATTCGAATTCAAATTTCAATAGAAACCCTGGTTATGTTCAGAACCAAAGCTCAAATTTTTCCAACCCGAGGTTCAATCAGAATTGGCCCGCCAATTCTAATTCTACATTTCCAAATCAGTCAATCACCCTCTCCTCAAAATCATCGAACTCTCTCAAGGCCCCTCTCAATCCAACATTTTCGAAACCAATTTGGAGGAGCAAAGTAGGACAATAAAAAGTCTTGAGAGACAAATAGGGCAGCTGGCTGAGCAATTAGCATCAAGACCCCCTGGGCATCTGCCGATTTTACGAAAAAATCTAAGGCGGTCATGTTGCTCGAGGCCGATTTGAGCGAAGACCAATGTACTGACCTCGTACCAACAATGCATTATGGACAAGAGGAGGCCAGTACAATGAATTTAAGAAGCGGTACACAGCTGAGTAGTCCCCCTGGCTTCCAGGGAAACCACTAGCCCCTCCTGCCATTGATAAGGCGGAAGGAAGTTGAGCACCCATCATCCCCTTGGCTGCAAGCAAGTAATCAGTGGTGATCCCCGATAGGTGAAAAGGTTGGAAATCCTCGGTGGCTGTCCCCCGAGGATCGAACAAGTTGGAAACCCTCAAGTGGTGATCCTCGAGGATCGAAAAGGAAAAGGAAGTCGGTGGTGATCCACAACTACGAAAAGCTTCGAAAGACGGTTCGGTGGAAGGATTTGGAAGACAAAGTCACAAGACATCCTCAAAGAGAGTCTTTTCGAGAATGACTGAAGAAGCTTCCGTTTCCACCGAGGAAGAGCAACATTCCATTGGTTGAAGACAAAAAGTACGAAAGGTACTAAACCTTACGAAAAATACTCGTAAATCCGCCATTATCCGAGGTCTTGGTCGAGATGCCTAAGTATACAAAGTTCATCAAGGATGTTGTATCTTCCAAGAAGAAGTTAGCGAGAATGGATCAAGCAATTGGTAAGGAGTGTTCTATGGTCAATTATCAAGACTTACCAACCAAGAGAAGCGACCAGGCAAATTTGTGCTCACATTGCGGATGGGAGGCCTAGTCTTCCCGAATTCCTTATGTGACTGGGTGCATCAATCACCTTGATGCCATTGTCCGTTTGCAATCGGCTTGGTTTGCGAATCTTCTAGAACCCACTACCATGAACTGCAGTTCGATAGGTCCTCTAAGAAAGCTTCAGGATCCTAAGGGGACGTATTGGTTCAAATAGATAGGTTTACCTTTCCAGCTTGACTGGTACGTCTTGGATATTGAGAAAAGTGAAAGTGTCCCTTTGATTCTCGGAAGACCTTTTCTATCTACAAACTAGAGCCCTCATCGATTGTGATGGTGGGCATGTCACCATTCGAGTTGGTGACCAGGAGGTGAGCTATAGTGTTTGAAATCTATCAATGTACCTTCCGGATCTCCAACCGGTTTGTTCCATTGAGAGACGTCGATGACTTCAATGACTTCATGGATAAGCAAGTCTTGGTCGTAGAGGCGGCATATGAGCGATTGATTGATAATCAATAATCATGGTGTGGTCAATCTAGACCAGATTAGCACCGAATTTGAGGATGAGCTAAGAGAAGAAGCCTTGGCGGTAGGACCACCGAGTAAGCTCAACGATGTTGAGTTGAAGAGTGGTGATCTTAAATCAAGTCTAGAGGATCCTCCCGTAGATTTGATGCATCAAGCCGTTGCTAAACATCTTAAGTATGTGTTTTTAAGAGAAGGTGACAAGCTTCCTTTGATCATCTCTCGCCAAGCTATCTCGTATAGAAGAGCTTAAATTGTTAAACGTCTTGCGCAAAAATGAAAAAGCCTTTGGATGGCGGTGGGAGATATCCGAGGATATCTCCCGACATCTGTATGCACAAAATCAAGGCGAGGAGGGTGCAAAACAAGTTAGACAAACCTCGGAGAGGGCTCAACCTCACATGCAAGAGGTAGTCAAGAAGGAAATTATCAAGCTTCTAGATATGGGTATCATTTACGCCATTGCAGAGGCGGTGAGTGGGTATCCCCAACTCAAGTAGTTCCCAAAAAGGTGGAATTACTATTGAAAAGAATGAGAAGGGCGAAGAGATAGCATTGAGGTCTCGTTACGGGATACAGAGTATGTATCGATTATCGAAAGCTCAATGAGGTCACACTGAAAGATCATTTCCCCTTCCATTCATTGACCAGATGCTTGAGCGTCTGGCGGGGCACGCATTCTACTGTTTCCTGGATGGATATTCAGGATACTTCCAGATACCCATCGATCCTGTTGACCAAGAGAAGACTACTTTCACTTGCCCTTATGGGACATTCGCCACTGAGCGGATGCCATTTGGTCTCTCAGAATGCCCGGCCACCTTTCAAAGGTGTATGATGGCAATCTTTGACGGGTTTTGGTTGAAAAGTGCATGGAGATTTTCATGGACGACTTTTCGGTCTTTGGTCAATCCTTCGATGATTGCCTCGATAATCTTGATCAGGTGTTATCTAGATGTGTGGAAAAGCACTTGGTGCTAAATTGGGAGAAATGCCATTTTATGGTAGATGAAGGAATAGTTCTTGGCCACAAAGTGTCCGCCAAAGGTATAGAAGTAGATAGGGCCAAGGTAGAAGCCATTGAGAAGATGAGTTATCCTAAGAATGTACGCGAAGTCAGAGGTTTCCTCGGACATGTCGGTTTCTATAGGAGGTTCATCCAAGATTTTTCCAAAGTAGCCAAGCCCCTATCTACTCTGCTCAAGGAAGACGTTGAGTTCAATTTCGATGAAAACTGCAAGCAAGCATTTGAGGAGCTCAAGAATCGGTTAATATCCGCTCCAATTCTTATATCGCCAGATCGAACTTGCCTTTTGAGCTTATGTGCGATGCATCCAACTATCTTTGTTGGTGCACGATCTTAGAACAAATGAATCGAAGGAAAGTTCCGACTATCTATTACGCCACCACACGTTGAATCCTTCGCAAGTTAACTATACGACTACGAAAAGGAATTATTGGCGTAGTGTTTGCTATGGACAAGTTCCGTAGTTACTTGCTAGGTGCTCAAGTGATCGTGTGGGATCGATCACGCCGCTTTGTGGTATATCGATGACTAAAAAGGATGCTAAACCGCGCCTACTGCGTTGGATACTGACCCTACAAGAGTTTGACGTTCAAATTAAGGACAAAAAGGGCAGTGAAAATGTAGTGGCGGATCACGTTTCTAGAATGTTAAGTGAGGAGAAGGGTGATCCTGATGATATAGATCTTTACTATCCTCTAGAAAACATTATGTTGATAGACGGTTGTCCTCCTGTTGTTCCATGGTATTCTTCCATTGTGAACTACCTTCATGCCCGTTATCTTGATCCTGAAATGTCTTATCAAGAGAAGAAGAAGTTCTTCTCTGATATGAAATATTTCGTTTGGGATGAACCTTATCTTTTTAAGATCTGTAAAGATGGTTTGCTTAGGAGATGTGTTCCTGAATCTGAGCAACGTGATATTATTGAGCAATGCCACTTTGGTCCTTGGAAAACCGTTGCTAAGATCTTTCAGCCCGGTTTCTATTGGCCTACAATTTTTAAGGACACAGAAGCTTTCTGTAAAGCTTGTGATAGATGCCAAAGAACCGGTGCTCTGACAAGGCGGTTTGACATGCCTTTGAAACCCATCCTCGAATGCGAAGTCTTTGATGTATGGGGTATCGATTTTATGGGACCATTCCCATCATCTTGCGGTAACAAATACATCTTAGTCTGCGTTGACTATGTTTCGAAATGGGTGGAGGCAATTGCCACTCCTCACAATGATCATAAAACGGTCATGAAATTTCTGAAGAAAAACATCTTTGTGAGGTTTGGCTGTCCACGTGCCTTGATCAGTGATGAAGGGACACACTTTTGCAACCGACCTTTGGAAAAAGTCCTCGAGAAGTATGGTGTTCGTCACAAAACTGGCACACCATATCATCCGATGACTAGTGGTCAGGTTGAGAGGAGCAACCAGAGCTTGAAGAGGATCCTGGAGAAGACGGTGAATAGTCATCGCAAAGACTGGAGTCTGAAGTTGGATGATGTATTATGGGCCTATAGGACCGCCTATAAAACTCCTATGGGTACATCTCCATATCAAATGGTCTACGGGAAACCATGTCATCTGCCGGTCGAGCTAGAGCATAGAGCTTACTGGGCTACCAAGTTTTTAAACTTTGATTCCCAAACGTGTGGACAGCATCGACTTCAGCAGTTGCATGAGCTGGACGAGTTCAGACTCCAGGCATATGAAAGTGCCAGGATCAGCAAAGATAAGATGAAGCTACTCCACGATGCTAAGATTAAGAAGAGAGAATTCCAAGTCGGCGAACAAGTTCTTCTTTTTACAATGCTAGGTTACATTTGTTTCTGGGAAGTTGAGGACTCGTTGGTCCGGTCCTTTTGAGATTCTCCAAATCATTCCTGGAGGCGTTCTAGAACTTCGCGGTTATAGCGGCGAACCGTTTCGAGTTAATGGACAAAGGTGCAAGCACTATATCGGTGAACCTAAAGAGAAACCTTTGATTGTTAAATTTCTCGATATTCTCGGATGTGGTGTTACTCAAGTCGAAGAATTTGACGAGTTATCACCCGACTTGTTCTCCGAGGATGACGGTAGTGATCCGTCTGAAGAAGTTCTAGCGGTAGTCTTTGATATGGAAGAGTTTGAGAGGGAGCGACAACTTAAACGTCATCGAGAGAGTCGGAGGAGAAAGAACACAACCATGGGGAAACTTAAAAGGTATGGAGAGCTTTCAAAGATTTCACCCCATGTGTTAGATGCTGTTTCTGCAGCCACACTACGGACCGGAGCTTAAACGAGGTAGTGGCTGGCAGAAAGGTTAAATGGCCTGATCCAGGCTGAGCTTCAAATGTGTCGAGCTAACGACTATAACCATTAGCGCTACTAGGAGGCATCCTAGATATCCCTTATTATATTAGTTTCTTTCTTTAGTTATTTTTCCTTGTTCTAGTTGTTTTAATCTTATTAGGATTGTGTTGTTTTTGTCGATCGGCCGTCCCTAATCTTATACGAGGTCGAAGTGTTGTTTTGCTTACGATTTCCTCTTATCTTTATCTCTATCATTTTTGCGCGATATGGTTTAATCCCTTGTATCCCCGAGGTATTTCTTTGTTTTTCAAGTGTGCGGGATATTTTCGATAGCGATTGTGAGCTTTAGACGATTTCAGTTTTCCGGTGGATGGTCCACAGTCTACTGGAATCGTTGAGCATTTCTGGGTGAGGTCGACCCACTTCCAGACTAGCTCCCTTTCGAACAACGAATCAGCTAAGTTTTCTGTTTCTTTTTTATTTTTGCACAACATGAGGACATGTTGTCATTTAAGTGTGGGGGAGGGGAATAAGCTATATGTATCTACACATTTGCTTACATGATATTATTTCTATGCTATATGCTAAGCTAAATGAGCCAAATTTTCAAAATTTTTGTTTTGTCTCGAGTGAGCAATGCATGTTTTTGTTCGGTTTGTTATATTCATCGATGCTTTATGCCATATGTTCCATAGGTTAGATGTTTCACCAAGATTTATTTTTCACAAGCCATAGTAAATGATGAGCTATTTATAAAGTTATACCCCTTTTGATTAGTGATGTTTGATTCCTTATAAGTTATGTGCTTAGTGCTAATGTTCATATCGTGAGACTTATGATAGTTTGTATTTAGTTCCAAGTACGGTGTACTGTGAATATCTAGAAGTTTGAATGTGATAAGTAATACGTAGCTAATGTCATTTGAAAAAGTTGAGTTAATAATGAAATCAATAGTGTGTGTCGGAAGCTGGTCGATGATTTGAGTGCGGTAAGGCATTATCTCGAAATGTTTTATTCCACTATGATGACCAAAAGCTCACGACAGTCAGAAGAAGCTGCTTTATGATTTGAGTAAGGTAGGGTATACCACGTATGTCCTATTCTGCTATGATGAGCAATAGCTTATTCTGATGTGTGTTTAAATGTGAAATCAATTGAATCTACTTAAGAATTGGTATGAAAAGAATGAAATGAGACTTAGTTATCGTTAATCTTATCCCCAGTATAAACCGATGGATATGCTGTAGGGATTATCCTCTGAGTATTTCAGAAAGGCCCTAGATATATTCGACCATTCTTCTCGGGATATGTCACGTTTGTAGGGTGCATCTTATAAGTATCTTTTATTACTAGTTTGAAGGGGGTATTAGCTGGTTTTGCTTGAAATATTCAAGTTTGGATTTAGTGGAAATTTGCTATGGTTATGCACACACACACGGGTGAACTTCTAATTTATTGACTATGTGGTGTATGTGTTGAGGTGTCTATATTCTTTCCGAGCCTTTATCTTGTTTTGTTTTGCTCGGGACGAGCAAAGTTTAAGTGTGGGGGAGTTGTTAAGGGTGAAATTATATGATTTATGACGTTATATTTTCTAATGTTTTCCCCCATATTCGTATTAATTGCATGGGAATTAAGTGTTTAAATGAATTATTAAGCAAATAATATTTTTAATGAGTTAATCGCAAAGTTGGTGAATTTATATGTTTTAATTATGATTTTATGTTTATTGGAATTATGTTACGCTTTGCGGTGTTTTTGATGTCATGTAGGTACAATTATGTGGCTCAATTGATGATCAAATGTTGATGAATTTCGAGCTAATTCAAGTTAAAAGAGATAATGGTGAATTGGATAGAGAAGAAAAGAAGATAAAGATGGAATTATCAAGTCTTGATCGAAGCTGGACTAGCGTTCATCTGAGCCGAACGAGCGTCCAAGACTGAACGGGCGTTTGATAAGTGGACGAGCGTCCAGAATCATATTTTACATTCAGAGAGTTCAGACGCGTTCTGAACGAGCGTTCACCTCCGTCGAAGGCCGTTGGACGAAGCGTCCCAAGATAGTGGACGGGCGCCCAAGCACCGCCTTAGCCTAAACCGACATAAAAATCTATAAATAGGCGCGATTTCTCAATCTCATACATACAATTCGAACCCTAAATTTCTAGGGGCAGCTTTGGCTGCGATTTTACACTTTTTATTTCCAGTTTTATGCAACTTTAAATTCGATCAAAGTAGGCTAGTTTTATGTTATTTTTCTGCTTTTCTGGGTTGCTAAGGATGCTCAGAGGCTAGAACCTCCTTCAAACGAATTGTGAAGCCATCAGCATTGAATTGATCTATTTATTTCGACTTTTACTGTGAGTATTTACTACGGTTGTTTCTTATCTATGCATATTCTTGTTTTAATGCAATTATATTGGAAGATATGTTGTATGCTTGATATGTTATTGTTTGATGGAAATCTTGAATAGCATAGATCACCATAGATAAGAATAGTTCATTAGATTTATATTAACGGAAGTTAGTAAGTCTAAAAACTAGATCGGGAACGTAAAAGTTGACACCTTTGATCTTTTTAACGTGTTAATTTAGTATTGGAAGATACTAGGTTAATAGATGGATTGCCTAAGGAATTAGGAATTCATGTTTAGGTAAGGTGAATCACAACCTAGGTAAATACCACGTAAAATCGAGATAATAGATCAATGCATGTTGATAGGTGGATCAATCCTCGTTTGTCTTTTATAAACTTGATTTACAATCCTCATAGCTTAGTTTAGATTAGTTAATTTATTTTTCCTGTGCTTTTAGTTTATTTTTATCGCTTTCAATCTCTCCTAGCATTGGATTAATCACCTCTGTCTAGTTATTTTCTGCATATTTGTGTGGCAATAGTTAGTTAAAAACAAAAGCTAGGGTTAACATTCGCCTAGTTCCCGTAAGATCGACCCGGCATAGCCTCTTTACTACGATCCTTGCACTTGAGGTTAACCGGTTTATTACTTGTGTTTTGTATTGATAAAATCCGGGACAATACTTCCATGTTTTTCAAGTGGTGCAGGCACATTTTTAGTTGTTTTTGTCGAAGCTACCTTTGGGAGTTGAAGCTGGGAAGGACTCCATATGATATCACCATTGTTGTCTTCTTCAGCCAACCTTCGGATCATCACCAAATCAGCTAAGTTCTTTTATCTTTTCTTTAATTCTGCACAACATGAGGACATGTTGTAATTTAAGTGTGGGGGAGGGAAATGGTTTTATGTATCTACATTCATTTGCCATACTATTATATTTCTATGAAAAAGTTTCTATGAAAAAGTGCTAAATTTTAAAATTTTTGTTTGTTTTGTCCCAAGTGAGCAAAGGCATATCTTTATTTGAGTTTTTATATCATTGGTGCATTATTTTGCATATTTAGTAAATTTAGATGTTTCACCCAACACTACTTTTTCACGTGCCATAGTAGATGATGAGCTATATTTTAAAGCTATGCCCATTTGATTAGAGATTTTTGATGATTATCGCATGATTCTTTGCTTACATACGAATTTTGAAAATTTTAATAGTTTGTGTTTAGAATTAAAGTATGACATACTGTGAATATCTGAAGGTTTGAATGTGATAGGAAGGATATAATTTAAGGTTTGTATACCAATCTAAGATGAATAATATGAATAAAATATGTATGTCGGATGTAGCTACCGATGATTTGAGTGCGGTAGGGCATTATCACGAAATGTCCTATACCACTATGAGCTTCAATAGCTCCCGACTGCCTGATGATAGTAGTCCAGCTAGGGTGTTATCACGAAACATCCTATTGCTGGGAATGAGGGCATATATGCTATATATGTGGAATTAAGTTAATCTTGAAGAAGAATTAGTGAATGGTATTGTGAAAAGATGGGTGAAAAACCGTAGTTATCTTCTGACTATCCCCAGTATAAACTGAAAGATATGTTGTAGGGATTATCCTCTGAGTATGTCGGAAAGATCCTAAGCGCATTTTATTATCCTTTTCGGGATATGTTATGTTTTGTAAGGTACATGTTATAATCGTTTTTATATTTCTGATTTAAATGGGATGTTGGCTAGTTTTGCTTGAATCAATTTCAAGTGTGGATTTAGTGGAAATTTATTATGGCTATGCACACACACTTGGGTGAACCTCTAAACTATTGAATATGCCTTATGGTTGCATAAATGTTTATATGTCTCGAGTCTTGATTTTGTTTTGTTTTGCTCGGGACGAGCAAAAGATAAGTGTGGGGGAGTTGTTAAGGGTGATTTTATGCGATTTATAAGGTTATATTTTGTAATGATTTTCCCCATATTTATATGATTTGCATAGAAATAGAGCTTTATATTGAAATATTGAGCAAACGGTATTTTTAACGGGTAAATTGCAAAACTAGTTAGTTTATGTGCTTATTTGTTGAATTTATGATTATTTGGATATTACTACGTTTTTGCGATGTTATGGATGTGATGTGGATACATATTTTCGACTAAGAAGAGGAATAGAAGAGGCTCCATTCGGATTTATATGAGGAAGGGAAGAGATAGAGATGAGAATAAAGGATAAAGATGAAGGAATCCATGTCTAAGCATGCCAGACGTTCGTCCAACTCCAGTTCACTCCAAACGAGCGTCCAACATGGCTAAACTAGCGTCCAAGACTGAATCATGTTGAATTCTAAACCAGCGTCGAGGAGCCAAAATTGATACAGATGTTCGACTCGGTCAAATCGGCGTTCACCTCCGTCCAAGAAAAGTGGGCGGGCGTCCACAAGGTCAAACGGGCGTCCAGCGCCGACCAAATAAGCAACCGACTTAAAACTCTATAAATACAGCCGCGTTTCTTAACCCTAATCACACATTATTCGATCTCATTGATACACCATCATAAGAGGCAAACCTTAAGGCGGCTGACCCCTTTTGGGGAGGCGGGGTGGCAAGTTAGATTAGGTTTTAGTTCCTGCGTTTTATTTTACTCGTTCTTGGCGTCCATTGATCTTTGTTTGAAGCTTTGAACATGGAGAAACACAGTGAGATCGTTTCACTGCGTTTTCTTTCTTTACTTTGAATATTTTATGAATGATTAATTTAAAGTTTGTTTCTTTCCTTTGTTTATTTGTTTATGCAATCGATATCGGAAGATGTATTGCTATTTGATGTTTACCGTATGATGGAAATCGGTGTAAACCTTAGATCACCATAGGAAAGATTAGACTTTTAACCTTGACATAACGGAAGTTGATAGGTTAGATCTATAGGTTGTTAGATCTAATAAATCTTGCACCTTGTTTTGAGAGCGTTAATCTCATAGATCGGAAGATGATGAGATTGATAGACGGATTACTTACGGAAGTAGAATTCATACCTTTGATTAGGTGAACCACAACTTTGATTGAATCATCATAAGATAATCTAGGGAAGAATTAAGGGTTGCGGGATGGTGGATCATGTTTGTTCTATGTTGATTTGCTTCAGTCATTATCATGATAGTTAGTTTTATTGTTTTCTTAGTTGTAGTTTTATTTATTTATTATCGCTTTTATCCTTCCGGCTTTGGGTGACAATCATCTGTCCGAGTTTATTTTATCGTTTTAGTTTCGTTTTAGTAGTAACAACCTTAGGAAAATTAATGAACTAGATACCCGATTCCTGTGATCGACTCGTGATTAATCGCTATTTATCTTCTGATCCTCTGGCTTTAATACCGATTTATAAATTTTATTACTTGTTTGCTTTGTTAGATAAAATCCGTGACAATGCTAGCAAAGTACTATAGACTAGGCGGGGCGTAAACGATCCGATCCGAATAAAAAATTTACTTATCGAGTCAGGCAACCCCTTAAAACAGTGATGCTTGAACTCGACTCGAGATCGCTCGAGTAGGAAAAAGATTGCTCGATATTGCTCGAGCAGGAAAAAGATTGCTCGAGATCGATTCGATAACTTATTAATCATGTTCGAGTTCGGCTTGATTATGCTCGAAAAAAATCGAGGAACTTTCAAACTCGATCTCGAGCTCGAGCATCTCGGAAATATTGTACAAATGCTAAAATATACACATAAAATATTAAATCCAGCAGCATAATAATAAGAAATATTATATATTTAAATATAATATAAAATGCTTGATAAGACTCACGAGCATATCGAGTCAAACATTAAATTGCTCGAGTTTGGCTCGTTAATTATGATGAATTGCTCGAGTTCGGCTCGAGTTATTACTTAAATCATCGTAATTTGTTTTTTTAAAATAAATCGTCTTGGTCACGCGGGAAACGACCCATGCTGACGTGACAAAGAATTACCAGCGTTTTTGCGTTGCTCTGCTCTAGTGCTCTGTTCCCTCCTTTTTCCTCATTTTCAATCTTCATCCGTTAGTTGCTCTGTTTCCTCCTTTTCTTCATTTCATTTCTTCAATCTTCATAATTTTGTTTCTTTATCTCAGCAATAGGTTAGTTTAATTAGTGCTATCATCAATATAATACTCAAGTTAATTAGTGCTATTAGTTTCATCTGTTAATTACTGTTAATTAGTTTCTGTTGATTTTTTTGTTTATTTCTGTTTTGTAATAGTGTTTACGCAAGTTCTGCAGCTCCGATGGTCAAATTCAGCCGGTACGTGCGAGTCCTGGAAATGTATTTTTTTGAAGTTGTTGTGTTTTTTTTTTCTAAAAGCTCATTTGATTTCAGGTTTTTGCTGTATAGAAGAAGGTTGGATCTTCTTCAACTTCACGGTTCAGAAAAAGGAAAGCGTATCCAAAAACGAAAAGGTATCCGTAACGTGGATCATTTTTTGGATAAATTTTTTTGATTACCACTTTTTTTCTTCCTCTTTAGTTTGGAAGTGGCTTGTATAGTTGATTTATCCGGAGATTTAATTTTAATCTATTAGTTGTATTGTGGATATTCCGTATATATGAATCGGAATTTAAACATTTGTTTGTTGTATTTCGAATATTCAGTATATATTAATTAGATATGGTAATCTTAAACTTTTGTTTTTTTGATAATAATTATAGTATTTAAAATACAATACGCAACCTAATTGAAGTTGTATTTTGAATATTTCAGTATATATTAATTAGATAATGGTAATCTTTTTTTGAGGAAATAGATAATGGTAATCTTAAACTTTAGTTTTTTTTGATAATAATTATAGTATTTAAAATACAATACGCAACCTAATTGAATGAATGTATAAAATATGCAGGAAACAAGAAGAATAAAGTGCAGCATCAAGTATTTGAAATTGAAAACCAGAAGAATGAATTGCAGATTGAACACAACCAGAAGAATGAAATGCAGATTGAAATCCTGAAGAATGAACTGCAGATTGAAATCCCGAAGAATGAAGTGCAGATTGAAATCCAGAAGAATGAAGTGCAGCATCAAGTGTTTGAAATTGAAAACCAGAAGAATGAATTGCAGATTGAACACAACCAGAAGAATGAAATGCAGATTGAAATCCCGAAGAATGAACTGCAGATTGAAATCCAGAAGAATGAAGTGCAGCATCAAGTATTTGAAATTGAAAAACTCTTGAGCCACATTCTGTTTCATGTTCCTGCTAAATCATTGCAGAGTTTGAAATCGCTCCTGCTAAATCATTGCAGAGTTTGAAATCGCTTAACAAGGCTTGGAATGGATTGATAAGCAGTCCGTTTTTCTTGGAGAAAAGGAACCAAATAGTGGAGGCACCAATTGGTGTGTTTGTGCGCTATGTCCTCAGGAATAGTGATGAAACAGGAGGCTTCGACATTGACACGGGCTTTGTGCCATTCTATTTAGAGGACGAAGAGGACGAAGATGATGCTCGTTGTTCTTGGATAAGTCTCAGATTTGGCGATCATCTATCTCCTAGTTCTCTCTTCCGGGACAAATCTATCCCACCCGTTATCGCGGACTCCTGTAATGGGCTTGCCTTTTGCTATTCATGCGGATACAATAGTGAGAAACTCATGGAACCAATTAGGTATGAATTGGTTGGAGGGATTATCGTCTTTAATCCGACGACCATGGAGTATCGTCATATTGAATGGCCAAACTTTAAGCATTTCGACATATCACGGATTGATGCTGCAAGTTTGGCTTTTGATCCTACGAAATCGCCTTTTTATGATATTGTTTTGGTATCCTTGAAGCATAAAAAATACGAGCAGACCCATGATTTGTTTCATTCAGATACTGAGCATAAGAGCTTTCGGGTTCGTATTTACAGGTATAGGTCATCATCGGATGGTTGGGAGACTGTTGTGGCCTCGTATGTTGCCGAAGACATTTGCTTTGGGAAAGGAGTGTTTAAGGATGGGTCAATTTATTGGCCATCCAAAAACAATACAGGGATATACTTAAAACTTGAGGATGGAGCTATACGCCAATTTCCTATGCCAGAGTCCGAAGCTTTCCGTAACTATGGGATCCATGTGATCTATTATTTTGGGGTGAGCCGTAATCGATTGCATGCCATATTTGAGAAGAATAATGGCTATTACCCAACATGGTCTCGTTCATTTGAGTTGTTTGAGATGGCGGACGATATATGGTCACTCAAGTATGTAATTGAAAATTGGGATAGCCCTGATGTTGTACCTGTGTGCTTTGTGTTGGAGGAGGATGAAGAGGAAAATTTCCTGCTGGTGAGTGTAGACGAAAACCTGATGCGTTACAATCCTAACAAGAAAACCACAACGAGGTACGAAGACGGCGTCTTATCCCCTTATCCTTTTGGCCATATTCACCACCCAAGTGTACTGTATATTCCATCTCTAGCTCCCGTTGCTCCCTTTGCTCCCGTTGCTGCTCCGATTGCTGCCGTCGCTGATGCCGTTGCTTTGGTTGATCCCGTGGCTCCAATGGACCCCGTTGATCCCGTTGATCCCATCGCATAAATGGTATGAATCATCTCTGTCTTTCTTTCTCTCAATTTTGCTTGCCTTATTGTTACATGCTTATATGAGGTCCCCCCCAAAAAAAAAGAAATTTCTGTTAATTTTCTCCAGTGTATCAATCGTCTTTTGTGGAATCCTTGTCGTTTGCATGGTATATAAGGCCAGGGTGGAGGTTGTAGATTGAATCAAGACGCGCTTAACAGCTTTACAGAGGCAAGCAAATATTGAACTACACTTGTTCAGCTATTGAAAACTGCAGATCACACCACTAGCCTGCATCATTATTACTATATTTCTAACTGAAATTTAACATACATTTTCCCTTTACATTGCTCATGAACAGATATTTTTTCCATTTACATTTTCTTATAGTGTCCGTAAAACTTTAATACAGGTCATTGGTTTCACCGAGTGTTACGACAAACCAGTTCGGGGGTAGAAAGTTAGGCGCTGCCCTATCAAGAAGGTTTACTTACCACATGTAGTCTATATTAATGAACAACACATGTACTCCTCCACTTTAAATCACGTCAACAAAAATTTAAGTCTACAGAGGATCTTTCTATAACTTAGGTCAGGTTTGTACTGAGTTTTGGCCTTGCGTTGCAAGGCCCGACGGCCACTTGTGTGTGTGTGTGTGTATATGGCAGTAGTGACGTTTGATCTCAGGTGTTCTTGTTTTAATACTGCCTCTGTCCCAAAATGTAAGGCTTTGAGAAAGTTGAAGAATGTAATAACTTTTACAGATAAAAATCTAAGATACCCTTTGACTATAATTAATCTAATAGTTGTAAAGTGATTAAAAGTTGTTGAATTGATAATAAATTAGGCATAAGAGATAGAAAAATGTAAAAGTAATGTTTTCTTGCCAGTCATTTCCTACTTCTGCATTTAGTTTTCTAATTGTGGTGAATCCCAACTGCTCAAGAAAAAATTGCTTGAACATATGTCAATGTCATTCTTTGTTTACTAGGTCAAGTATTATATGTTTTGCATTCAGTTTCTGCTAAATTTTGTTAAGTCTTGTTTGTGCTAAAGCGGGTGGTGTATTTTGGGATTATGTGACTGAATTGATTGGCAATAACCTTTCCCATAATGTGCTCTTCAAGAAACTTTTTTATGAATCTCTGAACACCTATATGCGATTCTTTGATGCATATCAGTTTGTAACATCTCACTTGTGTTTTATAACATCTTGCTAATTGATTTGAATTGCACTATTCCATGCTTGAAGCAAGGGTAGTTGATTTCTTCAATTTTCATGTGAATACCTTGTCATATTAACAATTAGGACACGTCCTGTATACTGTCCGATCATTATTTTTGGGCTCTTAGGAGAATGCAGATCTTGATGCCCTACCTATCTTTTAATGGGAGCTAGTGTAATGGTTGAAGGCAAGTAGGCAAAAATAAATGGATGGGTATAACATTTTGGTGCGTATGTATAACGATCGATACTGAATATACCACTTGGAAAAGAATGCTATCCATGGTCTAAATGTTCAAACTTCAGGTTATTACATGAAATATAAATATATTATCTACCAGTTAATAATATAGGTTTTTAAAAAATATTTGAAATAATAGGCTTAGGCTGTTTTGCCAGTAGGTACCTATTATAGATGTTTCTCTTCTGTGGCCTCCTTCCTTAACACCCAATTTTTGTAAGGCTTTGTTTCTTAGTTCCATAATATGTCTTTTTTGTATTTATAATGACATGTGCAGTGCATTCTATAAATTTTGTTTTATTACTAATTCATTCCATAATGACTAACTCATTCATCACAACTAATTGTGTTCATTGTGCATACTACTTTCTGATGTGATCTCTCTTACGATTGACGCCTTTTGTTCTGATGATCGTTTCTCTTGTGCAGGCCTTTCTCTATTGAGATTAGTCTCAAGTAAGTACCTCTTTTAGAAGTTTTATATTCTCTACAGGTTTTCCTATAAGAGGAAAATCCATCTTCATGTGGGTTCCCTTCAGTCCACTTTGTTATGTATTACTTATCCTTGGCCTAGGAGGATGTTTGCAAGTGTGTTGTATGTGTGTGTGTGATGATGATGAACCTTAAGTAACAGCTGACAATGTTTGAATCTCCGACTGTTAATTCAAGCTAATATGTGTATTCACTATGCTAAATTTGGTTTTAATGAAGAAATTTTGTTTGTTTTTAGCTTAGGATCCCCATGTCTAATCCTGATGTGTTAATTTCCATTTCAGTAAATCAAGCATATTCTGTTTTTCTTTCGAGCTACCCTCATTTGATTTCTGAAAATCGTGTTGTATGTATGTATGTGTAATTGTGCATAATATTGTACGTGATGAAGATGAACCTTAACAGCTGAATATGCTTGATGCTCCAGCTGTTAGTTCATGCTAAAATGTGTATTTACTGCTGTGTTGTGATGCTTTTTCAGTGCTAATCAAGAAATTCTGGTTGTTTTAGTATCAGTTCTAATGCTCATTGCTTTTTTGAATCCGTGACTTGTCGTTCTTGAGGGCTTGATCAGATCCTGTGGTGTTCGTATCATGCTTTCAATGACGATAGTATAGCTACCTACCTTTGGTGGTGTGAGATATATTCAGTTCTTACTCTTTTTTTTTGTTTGTTTCTGAACAGATCCTGTGGCTGATCTTGATTTTTGGTTCTCAAGAGGAGTTATTGATCTGGAATTCGTACTTTGGTTGCGTCCCTCCCGTGTGTCTTGGAAATGGTGGGAAGCTTATGGTGTTTGCGTCATGAGTTCAAATACTTAGGTATGGAAGAGGTAGAATAATTTTGGTGGGGTGGTGTTAAACCATTTTGATGTAAAAACCCCAAAAGAATCTTGTTTTTTTGTTGTGCATTGAAATGATCTATATACAGTAGAAAGAAAAGAAACATTACAAAAGAAAGCTGTGAGTAATGAGTTACAAAAATCAACTACTACTATGTACAAAATTAGTGAAAATCTTCTTCTAATACACACTTTGTGATATGCAAACCACATTGTTGTTTTCTTCATGAGTAAGTAGTATCAAGCAAGCTGTCCACTTAGTTCCCAATGACAGTCAGTCAGTCAGTCAGTCAGTCATTCACAAGTACAACAACTCCTCCTGGTCTCACAGGATCTCCTCTCTTAATAACATTTCTGGCCTCACTTAGACATCATTGAAATTGGATATTGTTTCCTTTATTGGAACATTAGAAGCACCTTCCTTAAATAAAGTATAAATTTTGCTTCTTTGAGTACATGAGGTGATGGCAGGCAGGCAGGCAGGTTGGTTTAAGATTGGAGTTGGCAAAACTTGTTTAGCATCGTAATGAAAGTGAGATGATTCATTAATTATCCAAGTGAGGTGAAGAAACTGAGGGGGCAGGGGTGGGGACCAGTTTGTGCAATGAAATGATCAATGTTACAGTAGAAAGAAACAATTACAAAAGCTGTGAGAAATGATATCTATATGGTGAATTTTCCAGGGCCAACCGCTTGTTTCTTTTTGGGTAGCAAGAGAAAGCTCAACCATTTCCCCAGATCTTTTTCTAAACTTTCTCAGTAGCATGTTTCTGATCCATCTCATTGCAGCCAACTCTTCTTTTCAAAGACCACATATTCATTGATGATGTATATATTCAATTGTACAAGTAAACGGGGGTTGTATCCATATATAGTGGTGATGCAAGCAACTTCATTGATGTGATTTATCTTTTTCTCTTCTTGTGAATTGGTTTATGGATGAAGAAAGTTTATGCGGCGTTACTAATTTCAACCACGTTAAAGTGCAATCAGAGCAGGGGTCGATCTGAGGCGTCACAAATTTTACCAACCAATTTTGTATAACAAGGGCATTTTCTCTTAGTTAGCTATTCACTTTCTACATAGAAAGATATGTTTTGTGTATTACTTAAAACCAGAGAAAAATACTATTGAGAGACCAGCAGCAGCAACAGCAGCAACAAAGACCATTATAACTAGAATCTTTTTTTTTCAGAATCATGGTCATTTGAACAAATTTCAGTTTAAGCATGCTATTAATGCCATAAATTATGCAGGCCTGATTCTTCACAACTCCTTTCTTTCTTTCTCGTAGGAAACCAGATATCATGATGGTAAAGCCTTAAGCAGAAAATGGCTTAGCCTGAAAACATTCTACAACTATGCAATAATAATGGTTATAGGGTTCTTGAGCCAAAATATCTCTCTTGTTTTTTTCTTTTTTTCTTTTTCCCAGAAAGAAGAGAAACTTCCACTAATCAATGTAAAACTGTACAACCATGGCACATTACAAAATATGCAGCAAAAAGCTTAACTACTAACATTTCTGACTGCCTTTACAAGCCCACATAGACACACGCCAACACTAAAACACAAAGGGATCTAGTATCCGGTAGGGATACGCAAGTGCAGGAAACTGTTCGTCTTGAGTATGCCACTTCATGTTTAGCCGTTGCTGGGGTCCAGGCATTTCCCACACTCTCCTCCAAAACCTTTGAGTAATGGTCCCCCCACCTGCTGCTTGCAAGAGGTCATAAGTTGATAACCAGACTGGACCGAAAACTTTCCATCCGGAGTAGATTTCCAGAACCCATATATCTTTGTTCCATGGATAGGGCTACTATTACTTCTACTTGCTGATGATGATGACATGTCAGCTCCATTAGCATCTTCCATCCATGGTTAAAAATGGATCGAGCTGCTTCAGAGAACCGTTATGTTCTTGAGAAACGTTACTGTTTGATACCCGTGTCTCAGATACACTAGGCCATGGAACAGCTACTGTAACATCTTGACAGATAAAACTTTTGTAAGCCTGAGTACCAGTTACACCTTTAGTCCTGCTGGGCCGAGAATCGCCTTCAGGTCTCCAAACATACACGTGAGAATCCTCTCTGGCACATACTATGTAATTCCCATCAGCTGTAAGTGAGGCTGAAATTTGGTTGTTTGTGTTGCGAAATCCTGTCAGATAATATTTCGAAATTCAAGGTTCATGTGCTAAATGATAAAAGTAGGATACTTTAGGGGTAAATCGAGAATACGTAACCCCTCCCCCTCCCTCCCTCCACACACACAAGGCATTAGTAAAGCAGTTTAGTGCACCTTTATATTTGTGGACCACTTCAGTTCCATCTATAACACGAATTCATGAATCAGCTGATGTAATAAAGCACCTCCCGGGTACTTCTTGGTGCGAACTGTTGCATATAAACAAGCTGCTGCTTACCATTCCATAGCACCCACCGTAAGAGTGGCAGAGGTGATATAATAAAACATGATGAGTTGTACAAGAGAAGGTGCAAAGCCCGTACCTGCTTGAGAAAAGGCCAACTAACTTTGTCCAAGGCCTTCTCAAGATCAGTCTTTGCAGCAAGCCATCCCTTCTGACGCATATGGGGTATAATTTCTTGTACAATGACAATATTGTCGTCAATAGTCTGCCTGCCTTCCCGGAATAAAACTAGATTGATTCGGTTAGCGATGATCTTTGTTATGGTTTTTACCACCACATTGCAAAGTGCAATGGGTCTCAAATGAGTCATATTCTGAACAGGTTGTTGCTTGGGGATTAAGGCCATAAAAGCTGCATTTGATTTTCAGATCTAGTATTGTAAGGCTTTCTTGTTCTTCTGAAGTAATCTGAATCTGTAGCCTTTGGCAGAGTCTCATTCAAATTGGTTGACATTTCGTTATGGACTTCATCTGGTCTCTCAGCAAGAGGTCATGCCTGCCCCTTATGTCCATATTGGCCACAACCAAAACATACTAGATGTCTCCCAGCACTGCAAATTTGGATAATAGAGGTTTTTTGAGATCCATGTCAACACAGATTATTCTCCACACCTCCTTTCTTTCTCGTAAGAAACCAGATATCAGCCTTAAGCAGAAGAAAATGGCTTAGCCTGAAAACATTCTACAACTATGCAGCAATAAGAATGGTTATAGAGTTCTTGGGCCAATATATATATATATATATATATATATATATATATATATATATATATATTTCTTTTCTTTGACATGTGGTGTAGGTAGAAACAAAAATCAGTTTTCATTAAGTTTCAGGTGTTATGCAAATTCAATGCAAACATTTGCAAGAAAAGCTCCAAAATAGAGGGAAAAAAAAAAAAAAAAAAAAAAACACAGGAGTCACACTTCAAACGGGTTGCAAATTTGCAATCGAAAAGCTAGACAGATACAGTTATCTTGAAGGAAAAAATTGACTGAATAAACAAACAAGTCATTAAGAATCTCGAAGGAACACTTTTTTTTAATCCAAAACTTAGTGTCAGTTTGCAGCATTGCCTTAAGAATAAGTCATTTTCTAACGAGTCATTTTGACCCTTTTGTCCCCCCAACCCCAAAAGGAAAAAAACAAAACAAGGGTGAACAATCGAATCAAAACGTCAGCGCAAAAAAGCAATCTAAGCTTCTGATTGCAAAACAACGTAAACGCAGCATATTTAAACCTCGTTAAGATAAGATACAAGCAGAACATCCTCTATCTTCTCTCAAAAAGCATCATGAAGTTTAAACCAAAGGAGAACTGGCTGGTATAACACAACAAAGAGCAGTGAAATGTGAATGGAATCACATTGTTATGTTAGTAGAAAATGCAATAAATAGGAGAACAAAAATCAAAAGGAATTACTACTTGTATGCAAGAACAATAATGACAAGATTCAACATTTCTCCAAATAACAAAGAATGAACAAAACTAAAATTCTACAAAAAGAAACTAGTAGCATATATATCAAATCAGATGACAATTTTAGCAGCTCTTTTTTCGTCGCTGATATAAATTAGACTTTCACGGTAAACAGCAGGCATATACCCAGATGCTTTATATACACCTGCTCCAAGGTCCACTACGTCCTGGTAAAGGTCCACTACGTCCTGGTTAACCAGATCATATAACACCAAGTCCGAATCTTTCAAACCTAGAGAAATGAGGTAGGAGCTTCCCCATAAGCCTAGAGGCCGCTGAAAGGGACGTTGAAGCTGAGGGATTGTCCACAATTTGCTCCAGGATCTTGATTGAGTACTACAACAACTTAAATCATTCAATGCCCAAATTTCAAAACATCCAAAGAATTCTGGAGGTCGACCGATCACCGCTGCAATGGATTCTCTGAAAGGGAATACGCTTATTGTACTGGAAACAATGCCACCCTCGATAGGTACTGGAATCATATCAAACGTTTCACTGCTCAAATCAAATAAACATACTTTATATCGTCTTGAAACTGCAGGTATTTCAACATCAAATGCAAACCAGCCGATTTTTGTGTTTGTAGTAAAACGAGGGCTACAATGATGAATTTTAAAACTGTTAAATGTTGAGGCATCCAGATTCCTCCATGAATTAGTACCAAGGCTGTATAGCTGAAGCTGATGCTTATAAGCAGCACTGAAGTCGTACCAGATATGCAGAATCTTGAAATCGTTTGTTTTGGGATCGAAACCCAAGTCAACTGTGCATGCCGTAATGGCCTGTTGTGGAACCTGACAAGGTATGTTAGACTGAGGAATGACCTTGAAGTCGTAGATTGCTGGATTCCACAACAAAATTTCATCTTTGTCGTGCAAGCAAAATATACCATTGCACGGTCCCACAGACAAATCGTAATCACTAATCTCCTCTTTCGGTCCATTCTTTTTGGGTAGTAGATGATTCACCATCGTGGCGGCTGCTGCACAACCTCTTGTTATCGGCACTGTGATAGCTGACACTAAAGTTCTCTGGGGGCAGGTGATAATGCCGGCTATAAGGACATCACAAGGTTTATAGCTGTTAAGATGCAAAAAGGTGAAATCTTTGGAAGATAGAAGATTATACCATGCCTTGCATACACACTTAAATCTCAATACAGATTTTACCGCTACTCTTGAAAGTATTTGCTCCAACACTTCTTCTGGGACATGCATATCATCAGCCTTTTTCTTTTTCTTTTGCTTTTGATTTACCTCCGTCGTTCGCCGCCGCCGGCGATCAACATGACGACGATGGATCCCCACAGAAAAATACATACCTACTTGCTACGCGATACGAATGAATCACAACTCACGTCACGTCTAAACCACACGTTATATTTTGTGTCTTATTTAAAAGGACTGATTTTCAACTTATTAGGGATAATAGGACACTCCGAAATCTTATTTAGTTATAAGGGCATTCTAATTTTAAGAAGGAAACTTATTTAGTTATAAGGAAATTCTAATTTCAAGTGGATAATAAAAAAGAAGGAAAAAAAAAAATTTCACCATATTTATAAAGGTTATATATTTTGATCTAAAAGCTTCGGATCGTCAAAATTTTTTCACTAAAATTCATATTTTTAAATGCTTCTTTATTCTAAAATCAAATTTGAAATTTTTTCCGACAAAATTTCATAAAATCGATTTTTTCTTCATAAATATCAACGTGACATATCGATCACCGTCATGCGTTGACCACTACCCGGATCATTGGCCACCGGATCCATTAACCACCCCGATCGTTGATCGCGCGATTCATTGGCTACCATGATGTATTGACCGCCACGATCCATTGACAACCTTGATCGGTGACATCTCATTGTAGCGATTTATGCGAATGACGTCTCGTTGTAGCGATTTATCGCGATGACATCTTATTGTAGCGATCTATGCAATGATGTCTTATTGTATCGAACTATGCGATGGCGTGTTATTATAACTATTTATGCAGATGACGTGTTATTGTAGAATAATTTATGCATACCTTTGGTTGTAAAAATATGCCTTTAAACCAAAAAAACAAAAGAAATACGCTTATTTTACAAAGTTATCGAAAATTTAAACCAACACTAATCAAATAAACCAACATCAATCAAATATTTAAAGATAACAAATAAATAAAGTTACTTTACAAAGTTATCAAATGTGTGTATCAAGTTGTATATGCGGTGACATCAATATCATTGCATCGATTATCTAATTGTAAATACGATCATCAATGTCATCGCTTGTACATCAATGCCATGCGTAAAGTCATCAATGTCCCTCGCGTCGACATCAATGTCAATGCATAAATCATCAATGTCACTACTTGAGACATCAATGCCACTGCGTAAGTCATCAATGTCCTGCGTGATCGACATTAATGTCACCGCGTAAGTCATCAATGCCATTTGCGATAAAACCTAACAACCGCAATAGTCACTCTGCTCTTGTTTTGCATTTCTCCAAATGTGGAGCTTTTAATATGGATAAAGTACAAGTTTGGTGAAACTACAAAGACTCTTCACTATGACTTCTTGTAATGGCCACACGTTGTTTGTGCCTCACGATAATTGGATTCATTGTGGAATCCTCAATTCTTTAACACGATCTTGAATCATTTGACGATCTTGTTTAGCTTAATGTCCCTGCATCATTCATCAATGTCCACTGCATCGGACATCAATGTCCCTGCATCAAACATCAATGTCACTACATAAGTCATCAATGTCTCTGCATCAGACATCAATGTCCACTGCATAAGTCATCAATGTCACTGCTTCAGACATCAATGTCACTGCATCTAAAAAAAAATTAAAAAAAAAAAAAACAAACAAACATCAGCTCCAGCGCTTCATCTTTTTTTTGTTCCTTCCTTAATTTAAAAAAAAAAAAAAACAAACATCAGCTCTCCATCCAGCGCTTGCTTCATTTTTTTTTAATTTTTTTTCTTTCTTTTTCTTCATTCCTTCCTTTTTTTCCTTCTTCTCTTTATCCACTTGAAATTAGAATGTCCTTATAACTAAATAAGTTTAGTTCTTAAAATTAGAATGTCCTTATAACTAAATAAGATTTCGGAGTGTCCTAAATGATCATTAAGTCTCTAGCGACGGCCTTATAACTAATTTTGCCTTTTTTCTTTTAAAAGAACGGGAATTTACCTTTTTTTTTATATTTTTTTATAACGACCGATTTGAAGATTAATTAGACACTTAATCATTGTTTATAAAGATAAATAAATTCTTGTCAGACAAAATTACCCTTTTCTATTAGGTATTTCTCTATGGTAAAATAAAATAGAAATTTCAAGGGGCTTTTAGTTATATAAGTTTGTCAATGTAAAATTGTTGCAACAATAAGCTTATCACATAATTCATGTCATGAATAAGCTTGGACTATACAAGTTGGGTGAAAAGCCATTAATGCCCTTCCCCCTTCTTGATTTGAGGTGATTTATTTAACACTAAAAATGTAATTAACCCCTAATTAAAAATCTGATTATCTTTTCTTAATCCGACCCCCAATCCCACCCCCTAAATTAGGGCGGGTAAAATAACCACCCTAATTTACGCGCCAAAATCCGATCAAAAGCCCCTTTCCTATGCTATTCCCTCTTTGCAAAAGCCAATTACTCTGCTTCCGTCCATCTCTCCGCAAAGCCAATTACTCAACTGTGTCTCTCTCTCGGTGTCCAGTCATTGTCCTCGCCGGAACAACCCTCTATTTTCTTCTTCTCCGTCAATCATTGTCCGAGCCGAGCTGGGTGGTAATCGAAAGGGTTTCTTGGCTCTCCATATCGGTATGTGAATGTAAATTAAGCTAATACCATTCGATTGCATGTAAATGATTGAGTTTGTGGTGTATATGATTTTAGAGATTAGGAAGGTGTGTATGTGGTGTTGAATGATTTAGGCAAATTGAGTTTGTTAGTTTACTTACCCTTGCGGGATTAGCTTAAACCGTGTGTTTAACTCTGAATTGAATTGAAAATGGGGGCGACCCCGATTGAAAATGGCTATTTGATTTGAATTGAATTGGTGTTAAATGTTGAATTGGTGATTTGTGCAGTTATTACCTGGTATGACTATCAATCTTTTATCTGCAATTCAAGGTGAATGAAAACGTATTAAAAGCTTGATTATAGTGTGAGACAACTTTAAACTTGTTACTGGCTATTTGAACGGAATTGAAATTGATTTGTGATTTAAAATAAACGGACTTATTGTGCGACAACTCACGTAAGACACCGTAAACGGACTTCCGATTCCATTAGGACTACTTATGGTGTGACATACTCATGCAGGACACCATAAACGGACTTATGGTGTGACATACTCACGTAAGACACCATAAACGGACTTCCGATTCCATTAGGACTACTTATTTAGTGACATATTCACGTAAGACACCATAAACGGACTTCCGATTCCATTAGGACTACTTATTTAATGACATACTTATTTAGTGACATACTCACGTAAGACACCATAAACGGACTTTCGATTCCATTAGGAATACTTATTTAGTGACATACTCACGTAAGACACCATAAACGGACTTATTGTGTGACATACTCACTAGGGGTGTTCACGGATACGGTTTATCCGAAAACCGAACCGATCCAGGTCATTGGTTCGGTTCGGTTCGGTTAATACTCGTTTTCGGTTAATAATATAGAGAAACCGAAATTTTTGGTTCGGTTACGGTTAACGCTACAAACCGAACCGAACCGAAAATCGAACCGAATTAAAAACCGAACCGAAAACCGAACCGAATTAAAAACCAAATAATTAACCGAACCGAAACTGTATCAAACAAAAAACCGTTAACCGAACCGTTTGTATCAACATGTTAATTAGTGTTTTTGTAACCAAAATATTACAATTTTTTTTATAAATTTAGCTTATAACCGAACCGTTTATTACCGAATAAAAAAACCGAATAAAAAACCGAACCGTTTAGAACTAAATAGAATTGTTAAAATGTATTCGGCTTTCGGTTAACCGAACCGAACAATATATTTCGGTTCGGTTTCCTAAAGCAAACGGTTCGGTTTCGGTTTCGGGTATTTATTAACCGAAATTTTAGTTCGATTTGATTCGCCATTAACCGTATCGAACCGAATCAAACACCCATAATACTCACGTAAGACACCATAAACGGACTTCCGATTCCATTAGGACTACTTATAAGACACCATACGTAAGACACCATAAACGGACTTCCGATTCCATTAGGACTACTTATTGAGTGACATACTCACGTAAGACACCATAAACGGACTTCCGATTCCAAAAGGACTACTTATGGTGTGACATACTCACGTAAGACACCATAAATGGACTTCCGATTCCATTAGGACTACTTATGGTGTGACATACTCACGTAAGACACCATAAACGTACTTCTGATTTCATTAGGACTACTTATTGTGTGACATACTCATGTAGGACACCATAAACGGACTTATGGTGTGACATACTCACGTAAGACACCATAAACGGACTTCCGATTCCATTAGGACTACTTAGTTAGTGACATACTCACGTAAGACACCATAAACGGACTTCCGATTCCATTAGGACTACTTAGTTAGTGACATACTCACGTAAGACACCATAAACGGACTTCCGATTCCATTAGGACTACTTATTTAGTGACATACTCACGTAAGACACCATAAACGAACTTCCGATTCCATTAGGACTACTTATGATGTGACATACTCACGTAAGACACCATAAACGGACTTCTGATTCCATTACACTACTTATAGTGTGACATACTCACGTAAGACACCATAAACGGACTTCCGATTCCATTAGGACTACTTATTGAGTGATATACTCACGTAAGACACCATAAACGGACTTATTGTGTGACATACTCACGTAAGACACCATAAACGGACTTCCGATTCCATTAGGACTACTTATGGAGTGACATACTAACGTAAGACACCATAAACTAACTTATTGTGTGACATCCTCACGTAAGACACCATAAACGGACTTCTGATTCCATTAGGACTACTTATGGTGTGACATACTCTCGTAAGACACTATAAACGGACTTCGGATTCCATTAGGACTACTTATGGTGTGACATAATCACGTAAGACACCATAAACGGACTTCTGATTCCATTAGGACTACTTATGGTGTGACATACTCACGTAAGACACCATAACAGACTTATTGTATGACATAAATCTAAAATGATCAATAGTGGAGATCACCGTTATGCACTCGTCGGGACACACATCATTACTCGTCTCAGAACGGTACTATTATCTACTCGCTTAAAATGAAATGAATGGAAATAAAGGGGGAATGGACGGTCCCCGGTCAACAATGACACAGTTTTCAAAAATTCACCTTGCCCCCTGCCACTGATTCTGTCATGTTTTGTCCTCTTTCTTCTTTTTTCACGCCTTCTATGCATGAGATGGGACGGTATATTCTCTCTTTTATTTCATTCTCTTTTGGAATGGATTCCTTCTTGTTTTACATGCAGAGTAGTTGTTTTTCATGCGATCCCCTTTTGTTGTTTTCTTCTTCCTTATATTCTTTATTATTATAATTTATAAAATATAAAAATCCTATAATTACATTAATTCACCCCGTTAATTAATATAATCTTTTTTCTGTCTTTTATATCAGACACTAATTAATTTTGTCAATAATCCGTGTGAATGCACCCATTATTTCCATCCTTTCCTTAATTTATATGAATCATCTGTGATACGCATATCCTGAAGATTCTTGACATAGGCTTAAACTTGGGTATGTAGGATTTTTTTTCAAACAACAGAAATTAGATAAATAGATAGAATAAACATGAACATTGAAAAACACCAGAATTCAAAACATCAACATAAAAAAAAGGTTTCAGACATGAACATTAAAAAAAACAAAGTAGTTCCTCAAACAACAACAAAGTTTCTTAAAATATTACATATAATGGGGTACGTAGGCAATCTTTTTCACCGATGACTCGTTGCAAACCTGGACAACTTGATTGATCTTCCTCTTGTAGGTATGCATTGTCTTTTTCACATTTGCCAACTCCGAATTCCAAAGGATCCAAATATCCAGCAAATCCGAATTCCAAAGGATCCAAATATCTCTAGAAGGAGATTGTATGCAACCTGTAAAACCAATCTTGGAAACGACTTTAAGGGCTTTCTTGGCCTTGACTTTGGTTTCAAAAAGGACTAACACTTCAGTTCTGTGATTAACAAGCAGCTCTTTGATGTGTCTCCTGAATTCTTTAGAGCCAGCACCTCTACAATTCAAAAATTAGAATCTTCATGATACTGTGAGGAGAGGGGATTTTCTCAAAAGAAGAAAAATTAATATGAATCATTTTTTCCAATATTTCCAACTTGGGATCCTTCAGTCCTATTGACGATAGACTAACATTCCATATCTGCATCATCTCCTTCCATTCTATGGCTATTGAGCAGTCCTTCACCATGTGTACATATTCCAACATCACACAAGACTCCAACTCCCCAACAAGACGTTTATCTGAGTTAAGTTTGGTCCTGTGCCATAAAATTATCGCCATTAATTCTCTTCAATAAGGATGTCTGGATGATTTTTATTAAAACTCCCTTGTTGCTTTGTTTGAGGTTTAGAAGTGACTTGTCCCCACTCTTGATATTGAAAAAAGTTAATAAACGATTCTTGTTGGCGTGTTACCAGCTGGAAGATTCCTGGCCTAGAAAAGCTAACCTAAAAGGCAACCCTAGATACTAACTGTTGGTTATTATCCCACCATCCAACCTTTTTAAGACAGCCGCTAAAAAAATCCTTCTTTTAAGATAGTTATGCAACGATCTTGTACATAATATAATTCAAACAAGCAGTAAAAAACGGACTGATAATATTATAAATAATTTCAAGTTCATAGCAAAATTTTACAACATAATATTATTAAAAAAATAGATTTTTGTCCAGAAGGACAAAATTATCAAAAAATCGGGATTGAAGGAAACTGTAATTTAATAAGGACAAAAGTAACAATTATGAAGTAACAAATATGAAGTAACAAATGTGGAATAGAGTAAATATGAAGTAACAATTGTGAAACACAAAGTAACATTAACACGTGAAGTAACAATTTTAAAGTAACAATTGTGATTTTTGTCCTTTCTAATCATGAAAATGTTACTTTTGACCTTCCAGACCCATTTATTAATTTTTTTGTCCTTGTAGCCCCTTCCCCCTTAAAAAAATTCAAAATTGTAGATAAAGTGGGGTTTGGATGGGGGTGGGATTTGATCACATGCTATGGTCTGACAACTCCATAACATACTCTCTTATTGGGAGAGTTTGTGCTCGAACCCCAACTCCAATTGGGGCCACAGAAACATTGTTGTTCCCCGTCCATGGCATCATGCGCTAGTGCATGAATGCACATGCACATCCCACTTCAATTTTGTAAGCATCATTGCACAGTTGTATCAGCTCGTTGATTTTCTTTTTGACTGTTTTGATGTTGTATTTGATATACGCCACTTCAACATACATGGAATCCGTCTCCTGTGTCATCCATATTTTCAGTTGATCAGTTTCATAATGACATTCATGTCTTTGGGCATCCAATTTTCTTTCCAACTTCCACCTGCTTTCTTAAATCTGCAATCTCGTTACTATGCTTATCCATTTTCTTCTTCTACTTTTCTGTTTTTATTTCTAATATGAATTATACACCTGTGGTTATACTACTATTTATAGGCCCATTTTATCTTTTTTTAAAGGTGGTGGCGTCTCTTCGATTTACCCAAGACTGAGACACCCTTCAGATTCGTATCTCTTCGATTTACACTAGCATGAGACCCTTCAGATTCGCATCTCTTCGATATACTACTATTTATAGGCCCATTTTATCTTTTTTTAAAAGTTTAATTCCAATTCTTACCCGCAACAATATCAAACATGTCTTATTGACCGAAACAATCTTGAACTTGTGTAACGTTAAATCAAACTTGTGTCGAAACAGTCTTGAACTTGTGTAAAGTTAAAATTAAGAAATGAATTCATTATGTTAACGGTCAATGACAAATCATCAAATATTATAACAAATCATCATTTATAATGTTAAGCAAATTAATGAATCAAACCATAGTATGGATTATGGATTTGTATAATGTTAATCAATTATAATTACACCTTATGTTAACTATGTGGATTTGTATGATTGTTTAAGAATCACTAAATTAACTTGTTCATTTCAATGGGTCAAAATTTATAACAAATAATGTTAACCAACTAATGAATCAAACCCTAGTTCTCAAACATGGAAGAAAATAACAATTACAAATACAATATACATAATAATAAGAATGAAACCAAATTTCTCCTTCAAAACATTCTTCTTCAAAATAACAATTACCAATACAATACATATTAATAATAAAGGAACCATAGTTCTCCTTTAAAACATCCTTCTTCAAAACAGCAATTTCAAATTATAGTTCTCCTTCAAACTTGGAACCATGGTTCTCCTTTAAAACATCCTTCTTCAAAACAACAATTAAAAATTTTAGTTCTCCTTCAAACTTCAAACCATTCTTCTGCAAAAATTAAAATGACATAGTTGAAGGGGGAATGATTATCATAACCAAAACCCTCATAGATGGTTAACACAAGTTATGGGCAAAAACAAATTAAATTGTTTAAAATGACATAGAAATGCATATGCAATTTCTATGACTGAAAGTTCCATGAAAGCAATCCCGCAACCAACTTCTTTCGCCAAGCTGGTGTATGCGCACTCCGAATCAATGATAGATCCACTCCTCCAAGCATGAACTCCACGAATTTAAGAACGAAAATGCCACAATCACTCCTACCAATTACAAGAATTACAAGATAAGTTAGTCACAACATCGAATACCTTAATATATATATATTGCATAAAATTATCAAACGTACCCATTATCTTGAGATGGACAATCCACGTTCTTCACCGCTAGTTTTCCCACAGAATAATTCTCATAGCCTTTTACATGGTTCTTTAGTAAAAGCGGTATCACAACTTGCAGAGGCGTGACACAACTTGCAAGAATCACTTTTCTGATATGCCCCGGAAGGCTGTCATACACGTAAATTGTCCTCCCACTCAGATCAATTTTCAGAAGAAACCAATGATCCCTCTCTATCATCGGCACATAAAAACTTGTGCAACCTTCCTATGGTTTGCTAAATTCCGGAGCTGTCCCCTTCACAATATTCATAAATACTCTATCAAATCATCCTTTGCATACTGTATTAATTCCTCATTTGCTTTTCTTTCTAATGTGTCGTGTGTGAAATCCTTTGACATAACTTGCAAATTACGTATCCAGGACACGTGCATTTTAGTCAAACATGTTCGAGTACTCTAAGCATCGCCGGCGAATTTCACACAATGAACTATCCATTACCTGAATATCAAAAAAAAAAATTCTACTTAACAAAAGCATACTTTTTCAATCTAAATTGCTGTTAATTTACAATCTAAAGCATATACTAATTACGTTGCTTGGCAAGCTCGCCCCCCTCACAATTCCTTTCAAAATACTTGCTTGGATATCACAGTCAACCAAACTCACATGTACACTGTATAAATAAAAATGATGAAAAAACTAATTAATCATCAAAATAGGGTTTTCAAATTAGGGTTTACTTTAACCGTATGACATTCATACCCGTCTTCACATGAATCTATAAACTGATCAACACGGTTCGTCATCACAGGATCCATTTTTCGGAACGGATTATAAGAATCAAACTTCACTTTCCTTTTTTTCGGTAGTTTAATATAAGGGCTGCTAAGTGCTTTTCTTTTTTTCGGCGGCGTCGGTAGATTGAAACGTACA
Source organism: Gentiana macrophylla (assembly GCA_026214975.1). Classification (NCBI taxonomy): domain Eukaryota; kingdom Viridiplantae; phylum Streptophyta; class Magnoliopsida; order Gentianales; family Gentianaceae; genus Gentiana; species Gentiana macrophylla. The sequence continues at coordinate 61,517,341 of CM047810.1, read as the reverse complement.
AATATATAAAACATTCAATGACGTAATTAGTTGGGCTTATACATATATCTACTAACATAAGCTCAAATTAATTATTTTTGTAAAACTACCTTTAACAACTTTTTTCCCGCCCTCTTTTTCCAAATCATCCTTATCTAGGATGACCTCGGCTCTCTCTTCTCCTACGGAATTACCTAATCATAATTTCAAGTAACTAAATTTTATGAATAAACTAATTCTCTCACCAAAACACATAAAGAACAGATTTATTTATACCTTCGCCGTTTGGGTTTCCCTCACCTTCCTCCCTTATATTAGCTTGTTCCTCCTCTATGCCACCATTTTCATCTACATCACATTCCACAACCTCGTTTAGCTTATCAGCAGCTTCCTTCTCCATTTCAATGTCCTCATTTATCTCTTCACCCACGGCATTTCCTAATCATAATTTCAAGAAATAAAATGTTATGAACTAATTCTCTCATCAAACTACATAATGAACAAATCAAAAGGACAACTTTCACATTATACCTTCGCCGTTTCGGGTTTCCTCGACCGTTTCCTCATCCGGGGCATCAGGTTCATCCCCTACCTCTTTATCACCCTCGCTTACATTTTCAGGTGGGACCTCCCATACCTCTTTATAACCATCCCCAACCTCCTTCACAATACCAGCAGCTTCCTCCTCAATTTCAGTGGCCTCGTTTCTCTCTTCACCTTCACTTACATTTTCTGGTGGGAACTCCCCTACCTCTCTATCACCTTCCCCGGCTTCCTCGGCTTCCTTCTCTTCAACTACAACATTTCCTAATCATAATTTCAAGAAATAGAATGTTATAAACTGATTCTCTCCTATATAAACAACATAAATGACAAATTTAACTTTATACCTTTTCCGTTTCGGGATGCCTCCACAGTTTCATCTTCCATTTCATTCAACTCTTCTCTCAGGTGCGGAACACTCTTCCATTTTACTTGCATGTATACCATCATTTTTGCATTTTTCACATGCACAAGAAAGATGAACCTGCATCAATTTAACTTTAGGCTGGAGCGTATCCACTAAAGCGCACATTCTTTTGTTCTCTTCAGCAATTTTTACCAACTCTTCGCACATTCTTTTGTTCTCTTCACTCATAGCAATTTTTACCAATTCTTTTAGCTCTTCATAATCAACATTAGCCGTTGATTGCTCAGGTGAATTGTCATAAGTAGTTTCATCATCTTCAACTTCATCTTCCCGGGGCATCACAAAATAAGCTTTTTTCTTTTCAGCTTCGGATGGACCAACTTTCGAACTACATCTACCTGCGTTATCTACTACTCATAATTAATGTGAATGATGCATTTATATACCAAGCTTAAGATACAAATTAAACATCACTACCTCTCCCGATTCAAGAACAACTTCAACTAGTGCGAGTTGACCCTTTTTGCATTTCCCACTTCATCATCCTTGGGAGAGCGAGTCTAAATCAACAATCTCTGAAAACTTCCTTAAAGAAGGAATTGCTTCAAGTGCCCAAACCTACGATGCATTTACATACAAGTGATTGACCAAACATAACCAAATTTTTAACAACATACGTGTATATATATATATATATATATATATATATATATATATATATATATATATATATATATATATATATATATGAATTAAAACACGGATTTGGCTTTTACATACCTTCAAAGCATGTAGGAAACCAAAGAAAGTATATGCGATCGGGACCTTTTTGAAAACATCTCTTAGGTCCCTCCTCAAAACATGGACAGTGGCTTCATAAGAGTCATTTCCCCAGGGATACTTGTTGAAAGCATCCAAATCATCAACCAACTGAAAAATCCACCAATCCACCGCACGTTTCTCTTCTGATGCCCACACAACGTACGTCAAGATAACGATCAACCTCAACTTGTAACGGTCTACAGCATTCTTAGTTCTATTAAACTTTTGCCACACATGCTTCCTATACACTGACGCTAGGTTTTTAAAATACTTCTTAACTAATTTAGACTCATTTCCTACGCCTTTATCGACATTGCTATCATCGCCAACCAAGAAACCAGTAACAAGCGTAAATTCTTGTACACTGAATCGTATCTTTTTGGCTCCAACTTTGATAATGAGGTTGGCAAACCCTGTAAAAGCTATTGAGCCTACTTGGTGCTTTTAAATGTATGCCCAGGGCCGGGAATTAGATATTGTGACATTGATGTCACCCCATATATAATTTGCTTGTTATGGAGAAAATGGTGAAGAGTTTAGCTAATGAGTTCTTTCCGGATGAAGTATGATGATCGGAGTCTTGTTACTTTCTTCTTGTCCATTGTAACCTTGTCTTCATTTTTTTAATGCGCTGCTGTACTTGAGGCTAGGTAAGTTGTTTCTCAAAATAAATTCAGGGCAAAAAAGGTCGTTTGAGATCACATTATTAGTATCTATTGACCAAGATTGTTTTTCATATAAGTGTCACCGCATCCGTTGTAGTTCTTAAGTGTCACTGCATCCGTTGTAGTTGTTAAGTTTCACTGCATCAATGTCAATAGAAAAATAATCGAGCTTACGAGCCGAGTCGAGCTATATCGAGTACTTAGTGAGTTGAGTTCGATCTTGCATTTTAAGACTCGATCGAGCTCAAGCCGAGTTTTGAGTCTGAACTTTTTTAGTCGAGTCGAGTTCGAGCCCTAGAGAGTATCGACTCAACTCAGCTCGATTACACCCCTAGTCACTGCATCGTCAAATGTCACTTCATCTTCACATGTCACTGCATCGTCAAATGTCACTTCATCTTCACATCTTCACATGTCACTTCATCTTTATGAAAATACGTATTCAAGAAGATTATATTCCTTAATGTCATCTTCCCAGATCTTTGATTTGGAAGTATCACTTCATCGTGGTGTCGCATCATCAAATGTCACGGCATCGCGGCGGTCCCTGCTTCGCGGTGGTCACTGCATCACGGTGGTCACGGTGGTCAATACATCGCGGTGGTCACGGTGGTCAATGCATTGCGGTGGTCACAGTGGTCAATGCATCGTGGTGGTCACTGCATCGGGGTGGTCACTGCATCGCGTGTTAGGAAATCACTAGTTTAACGCAGCAGAATTTAAAATTTTGATTTCCGTTTCAAGATCGTCTTCGTTTAACACAATAAACTCGTTAAGTAGTTTGACGGTATATACCTTGGATGATCTACAAGATCGAAGCTTTGACAGGCAACGGAGAGTAGTACTGTGTGTAAGCCGTCCACGTGTCCGGCCTGTATCGATAATCCACACGAACTCCTCGCCGGAATCCTCTTTGGATTGCTCTCAGAAAAATCCGGCTGCTAGACCAGCCTTTTTTTTTCTCTCTCTCTCTCTCTCTCTCTCTCTCTAACTCTCAACTAAAAGCTCTCTATTTTACTCTAGAACTATTAGCTCTTGGAATTGTGTTGTACAAAAGAGCTAGCCAACCCCTTTCTTATATAGAAGAAAGTGGCACCCCAATGATACCCTAATCTGATTAGGAGAAGTTTCCTAGAAGATAGATGAAAGAGAAAAATATTTTCCCAATAAAATAAGGATTTATCTCTTTTATTATAATAAATATTGCCAATATCTTTTATTGAATATATTTATCTTATTACCATAAATCTATTTTTCAAAAATCAATTAATATCTAATATTAATATTATGGTAATCTTATTAATTAAATTGCTCAATCCAAGTGTATCTAATACACTTAGATGTGGCGCCCTAAATTGCCAATGATTGGCATCCGGAATATTCTTTAATTAATATAATTAATATCTTGTATTTAATTTATTCACAATAAATAAATACCATCATATCAATTTACCACTATAACCTTTATAGTCTTGAAATAAACTTTCCTTATTTGGTTATCAACTATAACCACATTTTAATCCGACTCGATGTCCATATGTGTGTGTCCCGATAGGCTTCTGAATATGTTGGCCGTAGACAAAATGCAAATTACGAATGCCCTTCATGCCTAAAGATCACGGGATAGCGTCTAGCAACACACTGTGACCCCCAATCATCGGAAAAGTCAAAGGCTACTACCTTTCATGTAAGATAGTTACCGTGTAAATTACAATCCTACTGGTGTAATAATATCCATACGATCGTACCTCGAGTGTCAGTACATTAACGATCGTATCTTATAATCTGGATATCATGCTCTCTCGGAATAACACATTTACTCCCACTTTGCAAAGATTCACGAGAGCTAGACATTCCTTATAAGAAGGCCATTTCGGATATTCACTCCCAATCATAGGATACGTGATTCCCGGACGACCAAACTTGCATACTCCACATGCTTCAATATCACACCCAATCACTACCGTATGATCGCCCGTGCATAGGGGAAATCTCAATAGTGTCAAAGCATGACAATCCACACCGTGATGCCATAAAGATTCCGGTCTTAAGGATAATTACACAACTGCCACATAGTGCGACACTTAATGTAAGTGGGTCAGTCTAATGTACGCATTCTCTAATACACGTCCACGTACAGTCCAAGTGTCTCTACACTTCGATAGACGGGATCTATCCCTATCTTCAATAAGATAGAAGACATCTAATATGTGCTAGTCTAATCGTACTATCAATGTCCCATTTGACAGCACATACGACTAGAGACATTTAAGTTTCAAATTTATTAAAGTGATTAGAGATCTCATCAACCATAATCACTATCATGGTTTCTCTATCACAGTTTGACACTAGGGACGTTACTATATAGATACATTCAATAATACGAAGATAAACTATATATAATAACAAACGTGCTTTTATTAATCATAATAAAGTTATTACATGAACTAAAATGGACTGTAAACGACCAGATCCGGTCCAACCCGATTGGGTTTATGACACCTATTCAACATCGCGGTGGTCAATGCATCCCGATGGTCACTGCATCGCGGTGGTCAATGCATCGGGGTGGTCAATGCATCCCTATGGGCACTGCATCGCGGTGGTCAAGCATCGTGGTGGTCAATGCATCGGGGGTGGTCACTGCATCGCGGTGGTCAATGCATTGTGGTGTCACTGCATCATGTCGATTTTTATTAATTATGGTGAAAAAATTACAAAGATCGGAGTTTTGTATCAAAAATATGAATTATGCTGAGTTACTTGTGTTAGGAAATCTACGCGGGAACGCAGCAGAATTCAAAATTTTAACCTTTTAACCTAGATTGACTTCGTTTAAGCAATAAACAAATAAGCTAGTAGACGGTGGTTACCATGGTTGATCTAAAAGATCGACGCTTTGACTGTCTAAGGAGAGTAGCGATGCACGGAGCCGCCCAAGCGTTCGGCCTCTACCGGTGATCCACACGAACAGCTCACCGGAATCCCATCATCGATTGCTACTAAAAAATCCGGTTGCTAGACTGGCCTTTTCTCTCTCAAAGAAGCTCTCTATTTTTCACAAGAACTGTTAGCTCTTGGAATTGTGATGTACAAAAGAGCTAGCCAATCCCTCCTTTATATAGAGTATGGGGGGACCCTTTGCTATCCCAATCTGATTGAGATTTGCTTCCTAGTAGATAGAGAAGAAAGAAAACCTTTTTCTAATGAAATAATGAAAATATATTTGATTGATTTATCTCATTAATATTCAATATCTTATATTAAATATTTTTCCAAGATATATATTGACAATATCTCATATTGAATATATCTTTTATTATATTTCCATAAATCAATTTACACATGTATATACTAGTGAACGTGAGCCGTGCAAGGCACGCCGGGCCCAACATAAATCGTTACCAATGATAATATCAAAGAATAGATCCCCAACATGAAATAAATCGAGTAAGCTTAAACCGTAATAATTCAAGGCACAAGACAAATAGAGCAACCGAAACATATCACATTCTCTGCAAGAGGTAGCTCTTTTTAGAGACGTGCAGATTGTGAATCACTTCTCTTCCAGCCCTATCGGGAGTTTTCACCTACAAAATAAACCACATATGATGTATCGGAGAACAATGTCATAAAGTCGATCCCTTTAGCTTCGACATTACGTAATGAAACATTATAGAAAAACAATAAGCGGACCATAACTACATGGTAAAATCTCCCGGGACACCTTAGCTTCCAGATCTTTAATATGCTTGAAAATGCGTTTCAATCATTTTCTAAACGACATTTTTCTTTCTTACCATTAATGAATACATCATTGATCTCTTGTTCATTCATTTGGTGGAAAAAAACACGTGTCAAACGGTCTGAAGAATATAAAAAGTGATTTTGTATTCCAACGTCAATTTTAGTGACATTCATACTGTAAACGGCCGTCGGTTTCACCGACGTTATGTTGTTCGAAATAATAAAAACATTTAATGTGGTGTCCACGTGGTCACATATGGACACCTTCTTGGCATGGATATTTGTTTGCCCTTATTTTTTTGTTGTTGTGTTTTATAGTTAAACTTGACTCATCTTCCATCGTACACTACACATTAGAACTTCAAATCCGTCGGTCTTTCCTTTTATTCCTTTTTCTGCACAAACTACTAACGGTACACGTTTGATAAAAAAAATTACACGGTTTGTTGTGCCGAAATCGAATCAAAAAATTTTGGTTGATTGAAATTTAAAACTACCCGCACTGTCTGTTGGAGGCAATAAAAATAAACCGTTATGTTATTCAAAATAATAAAAACATTTAATGTGGTGTCCACGTGGTCACGTGTGGGAACACCTTCTCGGCGCGGATATTTGTTTGCCCTTATTTTTTGATTTTTGTATTTTATAGCTAAACTTGACTCATCTTCCATCGTACACTACACAGTAGAACTTCAAATCCGTCAGTCTTTTCTTTCTTTTTATTCCCTTTTCTGCACAAACTACTAACGATACATGTTTGATAAAAAAAGAATACAAGGTTTTATTCAATTGTTATACCGAAATCGAATCGAAAATTTGCGGTTGATTGAAATTCAAAGCTGAATCCGCACTGTCTGTTGGAGGTAATAAAAATAAACTGTATCGAAATATACACTTTGGTTCGGTTTATATAACGGAGTGTCGAACAAAAAATTTCGGTTTCTATATAACGCTAACCGAAAATCCGGTTTTTACCGAAGGGGAAAAAAACCGCTGTTAAAAAAGGAAAACAAAAATGAATCGAACCGTTACACGTTTGATAAAATAAAACACGGTTTTATTCAATTGTTGTGCCGAAATCGAATCGAAAATTTTCGGTTGATTGAAATTTAAAACGGAATCCGCACTGTCTGTTGGAGGTCCTAAACATGAACCGTATCGAAATATACACTTTGGTTCGGTTTATGTAACGGAGAGTCGAACAAAAAATTTCGGTTTCTATATAAAGCTAACCGAAATTTCGGTTTTTACCGAAGGAAAAAAAAACTGTTGTAGAAAAAAAAATGCCATGTGTCAAGCTAAGAAGGCGGCCACGTGGCAAATTGTGGGCACACCTTCTTAGCATTTTATAGATATAACTAGTAGTAGACGTGAACGTCGTGCAAGGCACGACAGGCCCAGTATAGGTAAAATATTATGAACGGCTAAATATTGATGTTCTATAATACGTAAGTGTAGATTCTCTTTGGGTTTTGAATCATGTAATGTTGGTCCCTTGGAAAGGCTAACACAAGTTTAGAGGGGGGGGGTGAATAAACTTGTCACCAAAAACTTTCCCAAAGCTGAAAGTACCCCAGGAACTGAGTTTCTCCTGAACTCAACCTGAACAAACTGATGCTTAGTTTGTTCTGTTCCTTTCCTTTAATCTTGCAAGGGAGTTAGCTAATTCAGTTTAGCTGATACTAGAACTGAACTAACTTGCAGCGGATAAGATCAAGCCTTTCGTGTAATAGATGTGTCAATAAAGATCTAATCCTCCTATGTATCAGTTTTGTGCTGACTCAGTGTCTAATGTTTGCTGAGTGAAGTGATAAAATGATTATGCAATAATTAAAGCATTCATAAAGTAAATAAACACAGAGTTTGTTTATGGAAGTTCCGGGTGGTGTAATCCCGTACGTCTCTCCTTCTCCTGTGGTGTAGGAGGTATCACTAGAATATTGAGATAACTGTTACAAAATCCTAGCCCAATGACAGTCATTCACGACACCCTAGTTTCACTGTCTACACATAATGAAGAAAGGTAAGATTGCTCCTTCACTCACACACTGCGATCCTTCCCGGAGGTGGAATGACTCCTTCACCAGCTCACCACTAACACAAACACAGTCCGCAGACTGCACCAACAGCTGTGGCAACCAAGTTGCAACCGTATGAGGAAAGGCGGAGTTGCTCTCCTCAAACTATGCACAACTAACCTTTTTTCACAAAGGTTAGGTTTAGAATTAATCAAGTGATTAATTCAGTGAGCTGTTTGCTTCTTCTGGATATAGCGTTGCAGCTCCAAGATGCCTTCTTCCCCCTTAATGGGTTACTGGATCTTTCTTTGTAATCTTCAAGGCAATTCCGTTGGCTTCCCCTTTTCTAGATATGAGATCTAATTTTCTGGATCTGGATCTTTAGATGTATGCTTGTAAAGCTTTTTCCAATCTGCCTTTTTCAAGAGCTTTCCTCTGTGTATTTATAGGGGTAATGTAACGGTCAGATAAATTTTATAGCCGTTACATTTGTTGTTTAGCCAACGTTCATATGTACGACCTTTTGTCATTTTGTTATTTCAAAATTCAACAAGGCCTTAACTCAGTTTTCTACTCTCCTTCAAAACTGAGTACCTCATATTCTTGACATCTCACTTCAATTGACTAAGTCAGAGTACACCATTCGGTTTCTTCTTTTCTTGGTAACTGATAATCTTTGTCCTTAAGATTATTTAGCTTTACATGATCTATTGTTCAGTTTCAGGTCACCGCAGACTTGCCCGAATCCTGACTTATAGTCATGACTTAATCAGCTTCTAACTGAGTTTGCCACCTCAGTTCTTCAGTCTTCAATAACTGAGTCTGTGTCCCTCGGTTCTTCAGTCTTCTTAGACAAGACAACTGAGTCTGTGTCTCTCAGCGAACTTATCTTCTTCAGTTTTTTTCATGACTGAGTTTGAACCCTCAGTTCTTCATATGTATACTCAGTTTGCTTGCTGTGACTCAGTTGTTCGCCTAGTTCCTATCTATTACAATGCTTGTCTGAAACAACCTATACAAAGTTCAGACTCTAGATAGAACTTATACATTTTCTCTAGACCATTTCTTGCTTTTTCTTTCATTACGCACTATAACAGTTAGTTATGACTTCATCATCATAGGTTGTAAGCGATCTTACTAGATGTGTGACAAATCATCATCAAAACACAGATATTATTTCCAACATGTAAACAGGGGAAAAACACTGGAAATTAATAATTGAAGAAATCGCTACACACAAGGCAAGACATACATTAACAAGCTAAGTAGATAATGCAATAGTTGATGAGTTCAAAAGCTAGAGCAGTTTCTACGGCCTTTTATCAGGCTTACATTTATTTAGAGGATAGGCTACTCCTGAACATATATAAGTACTAAACAGCGGGGATTATTTCACCCCGTACACCTGCATGTCTATGTATCTTATAAGCATTAGATATTTCTATCCAATGCCAATAATACACAGACAATATATTTAGCAAAAGAGAGTACTATCAATACAAAAGGTTCATTGTTAGGTTCAAAAGCATAACATCATCATAACTTAACACTCCTTTTCTTTACTTTTGCTTTTCTTGATTGGGCTTTCAAGTCCAGAACTTGCAGCCACTTTTTTTCCAGCAGCATTAATGGTGTAGGGATTAACCTTAGATGCACTTTGAAGTGGCTTTTCAATAGTATCAACATTGAGCTGAGAAGGAACATTTTGCATAGCTGTCTTCACTGATGGTTCAGTAGATACTTGGGATTCTTTGGGGTGAAAGAGTGCCCTTTTCACTGTTGGCAGACTGGAAGCTAATTCATCATGGAAAGACATATCACTTATTTCCTCCAACATGAAACATAACAAATGATAGTAAATAATTTTCTTTATTCAAGATCGCATGCCAAAAAAATGACATGATCTGCAAAAAACTTTTTTTGCTTTTCGAATAATTGAACAGAAAATTGTAATCCGTACATATGACCTAATGAAGAAGGCATTCCAAAAGGCAAAAGTTGTGTAAACATGTTTTTCTTAAAGCCATTTACGCCAAAATAATTTCCATAAATTGAATGACAAATAACACCCAAACTCTAACCAAAATTCAGCCTAGTAAACTTTGCAAGTTTTTTTTATTTTATGAGAACAGTAAAACTCTAGTATTAACAACCCTATTTCAATATCAATAAGTTGTTTTTTCTTAGGAGCAAGAGAAGGTAAGGGTTGGAAGGATATGTTTCACCAACAATAAGTTGTTTTTTTCTTGGATATGAAAGAAGGCAGGAGTTGGAATGATATGTTGTAGTGAACATTGATATTCACAACCCTTTAATTACAAAATTGCATAGATTCTAAAGGGATTCAATAATCATGGAATTCTTGCTCAAATACCTGAATTTCCCTGCGTGCTCAAGTTTTCAGCTCTCAATTATGATGTTTTCTGCAACAGTTGTCTCATAAAGAAGAGCATTATTCCCATGAAGTAGTATACAGCATTTTCTGATGGCAGCAACCAAAACCTGAACAATTATAGCAAAAAAATAACCTTTTGGTTTCAATTTAAGGTGCAGCATGTTACCTAAGAAGAGATACACAACTATAACGTCCCTATTAGCAACTGAAATACCGAATCCCCAGCTCTATTGAAGTTCATTTGCATCCCAGTTTCAACTATCTGCATAGTAAAATATGCAATATGCTCATCGCACATGAAACAGTCTCCAAGCTTTCACTAATCTGAAACAAAATCCATAAATTCAAAATAAAATATCAATGTACACAACTATACACTACTACCCATTTAGCAAGTAATTAGTATTTGGCCAAAAAAAAGGCTTGCCTGTGCTTTAATTTCTTCCAAGTACATACAAGTAATGAGATCTTAAATTCCCATGAAAAGGGCTTGCTTTCATGCATTTTCATTTTGTCACGCCAAGACATATTTGTATTTTATAATGCGGATCACAATAATTAGAGACTGTATGTATATTAGTACAAGCTTTCCACCTTTAGTAGCAGCTTCCTAATGCTTCTCCATAATCTTCTCTGTAACAATTTCCTTCACAAAAGGTAGGAACCATTGAATGATGCACTTGGAGTACTCTTTCACCTGATCACAGAACCTCAACTTCAATTTCATCTTGTTTGGTTGGCACATCCATTTGCATAAAATATCTATATTTTTATTTTTTTATTAGTTTTTTTTACACACATGTCACTCATCTATCGGTGTGATCCAATAGAGATTTTGTAACTATAGAAATCTATTTAAAGTTCGCGCAATAGATACCACCTTGTATGTCCACTTTTCCCAGGATAAGTCCATGGTTCCTTGGTCAAGACCATGAAAAACTGGCCCCACGATTCCAACATTCCATGTCTCGTAGGGCAACCCGACATTCTACGCGTAAATAAAGTCATACGATTAAATTTTACGCTATGTTACATGGAAGCATAGTCGTAATTCGAAATAATACTAACCGGAAGTCCAACAGCAATATTTAGGAGAGCAATTTGATTTGTTCCAGCTTGAAATTGTATTGGACCAGTAAAAGTTACTCTCTTGTTCTTCCTTGTACCATAAGCAGATCATGCTTGAACAAAGAAACGAACTGTGTCATTAATTCACAGTACAATGAATGAATCATTAAAAGCTCCGATTATTGTAGACAGTTTTACCAGACAGAACTCCGTTGATAAAGACGTGCAGGGCATGTCCGCTCGAGTGCACTGCAAGATTGAGCTTTTTCCTGGCTTGTATAAATGATTCTGATGGACTAATGTCAATGTTGTATAAATTCAGAGTGATTATTATATCAGATGTTGTGTCTATTCAAAACAAAAGGGATAAAAGACTCTTTCGGTCCCTTATGTTCCATGATTATTAGATTTATATTCCCATGTAATATCTTGGCACTTTTACCCCTCATCAATGCATTTTTTTCACATCTTCAGGCTATTTTTGCCACATGTCAATTTTCTATTGGCAGAGTCAATCGTACCTTTAATGCCGGTTGTTTGACACGTGGCAAATAGGAGTGCAAAAATCATGATCTGCTTATGGTACAAGGAAAAAAATCATAATTAGGGGTGAAAGTGCCAAGGTGAAACGATTAGGGGTAAAAGTGCAAAAATCATAAAACAAAGGAGAAAATGTATCATTATCCTGAATAAAAAATATTGGATTTAATTGGCTAACATAAAGTGGTTTTGGGGATATATTCTCTTAAATTTTAACACATGTGACCTCCTACTCTGATACCATGTTAAATTATCATCTCTCACAACCGATAAAGCTAGGGGCTGTTTAATTTACGTATATAAACACAACATGCTTCAACACAAGCTAATAGAAAGGTTTCCAGTAAGTATATATAAAGGAAACTCGGGATCACCTAATCAAATACCACAAATAATCACTGGTGTCTCTGTTAATATTAATCTGCTCAAAAAGTCCAACTGCTGTAAATGCTAAACTACCATTTAAAGAAGATACGTCTTCTATATAATTCTCCCATGAATGTGGCTGATGATTGGTTGCGACATTTGTGGCCTTGATGCTTGGACTGAGACCTATGTAAAGCACAAAAGCAATCAATTTATATCATCCAAATTATCACCCCAAGTGACTGTGTTACGAAACATATAGAACTGGAAATGCATCTGTTGATTAATCATATTGTCTCACTTTTGCGGTGTTGAAAACTTCGTTTTTACAGTCAGGAAGGACGCTAATGGACCAAGGAGTTAGCATATAATCAGTGTAATTGAAAGACACGTTTGCTGCAGATTTCACATTATAGTTTGCGAAAAGTCGCCTGATTCCCTGTCCAAAGAGTAAATACATGAGACTGAGAAAATCGTATGCTCGATAAGAACGTTAAAATACTATCAAGATGTGCGAGATAATGACACTTTTGGTACCTTTTGTTTCATGACTTCTGCACTTGTATCCCCAATATTTCATATTCGCGCTTTTACCCTCCATCTATATATTTGTTTTACATTTTCAGTCCAAAGTGTCACGTGTGAAACAACCAACACCGAAGGTACAACATACTCAAACGATTAAAATCTTGACACATTGCAAACATGGATTGAAAACATAAAAAAATGCATAGATGTCAGGTGAAAGTGTTAAAATGAAACATTTGGAATATGAACGCAAAAACCGTAAAAAAAAAAAAAAGACTTAAACTAAAGCATCTTAATCCCTATGAAATGATAGTTACAATATAGAAATGAGTAAAAAAAACTGATTTATATTTCAAGGGATAACCTCTTGAGAGTTGCCCAAAACTGTGACAGTGGGATCTGAAGAAACTAAAGCTCTTTCACATAATTCAATAGCCTTATGAAGCTCCTGCAAGTAACTATACTTAGGTTCTCCGATCAAACCTGAAGAATAATACAATTTACGTAGTCCCGTAAAAGTGAATAGTTAGTACTGAGAAACTGAGAGCCTTCACACTTATAAATGAATGCAACATAATATCAAATAATTAGATATATTTTGTTGTCGTACCATAATTGTCAATCGGAGCATCATGGTCATAACTTGTCATGATAAATGGGCCACCGCAATCGCCCAAAGTTGGTCCCTCCATGGAACTGTGACAAGCAATCAAAAACATGAAATCGATCAATTGTACAATCTCGTGAGACGAGAATGTGTGTAATACCCACACCGCCAGGAAAACTCTGCAGCCATAAGAACCACAACCTCATCAATTGGCTAATCCATATGATGAGGAAGGAGACCCGGCTGTATATGGCCCACTTATGGATGTTCACACATAATGCACAAAGAAGGCACAAAGAAAGCCAATTTATATGAATGCAACACATGCAGAGAACAGTCTAATAATTTAATGGTGAGAAGTATTCAATAAGAGCTCATAAAGATGGAAACTTACCCCCCCCCCCCTTCCCCAGACGAATTAATTCTCCCAGCTGCAATGAATGCGTATGAACTAGTAGCACCAGCTGCATGCTCTCCAACCGTGTAAGAAATTTATGGTTTTTTTTTTTGAAAGTATGAAGCAATTAGGATAAGAATTCTATAATACAAAGAAAAAAGGAAGAAAGAGAAAGGAAGTAGTATACATACTGTGTTAGAGGGAAAAACTGCGACTTCTGACAAGTTTGTTAAACTGTTATAATTTTGTGATTTCATTAATCAAAACATCAAGTATTTATACATCATAGGGTGATACCCTAAAATCATAAAATACCAACTATGCCCTCCTCCTATTTAATTAAAGTCATTAAATTGTTTCTGATTATTGAGAAAGGGTAATCATTTTAAATATATTATAATCCGCAATACCCCCCCTCAAGTTGGAGCGTGGAGATCACACACGCCCAACTTGCTAAGCAAGAACTCGAACTGCTGTTTGCCCAACGCCTTAGTGAAAATATCAGCCAGCTAAGTGATGTATGATAAAAATATAACTATATTATATGACTTTTTATATCGTATTTACGATAATATCGTATAAATTCTATAAAAATATATCTAAAAACTCATAAAAATCTAAATCGTTATAAATAGATATTATCGTTATAATTTTATTAAAAATTATAGTTTTTGTGGTTAGAATTACTGTGGCTCGTGTTTTTGACTGTTTCAGGGTACGTGTGATGAAAAACTGAAGAATTAAAATCGAAACAGTAGAAAACCGAAGACGGATATTTTTCAAAGTCCGGCCCGAACCGAAGAAGACCGGCCCGAGCCGGAATCTCTCTGCAATCAGCACATGGGGTCTGACACAAGAGAATCTCCACTGTTTGACCGGCCCGCGCCGGCCTACTACCTCAGCCTATAAATACAGCTCATTTGCAGGCTGTGTGGAGTGTACCAATATATATATCACTTCTATATATATATATATCTTATCTTTAGTTAGTTTCTAGTTCTGTAAATACCGTAAACGGCACTCTGCCGAAATAATAATGTAGTATAAGTATCGTTGTAATACTTAGAAGACTTATCAAGGCTCGTTGTTGTTAGAAGAGTTGCTATTTCCGGAGAATACGGCTCTGATGCTTCAATTGTAATCTGGTAACTTTCTAATGTATTTATGTTTGTTTGTTATTATTAGTATCTATATATTAGTTATAATGATATTAGGCTAACTCTATATCTAGCCAAGATATGAAATTGAATTAGTTTTATCTTTTTAGGGAAATAGATGATGACTATGTTAAAATTGAATTAAAATCGATTATAATGAATCTCTTTCTATTTGCGCTTAATGAAAAGTTAAAATTGAATTAGCTACTCGATTTAACAAGAATCGTAACCTAATGATGAACTCGACTGCAGAGAAGTTAGGATACGCGATCATGAATAGAAAGACCGGAGGGTAAAATGGCACTGACAAACGGAATCCTATTTCCTACCGAGCGCATTTGTCCTAGAAAAACAAATCTTATTGAAAATTGGACTCAATATATTATCACGTTAAAATCACCTGTTTAATTGAGCAATACTCAAAATACCGGCCGTATGACAAAACGGAGTTCCCGAGCTTGAGGATGACATTGGACAGAGGACTTTTGACATATGACAATTTCATACGCCTCGTGTGAGGAGGAGTTGTCTAGCTTAGAGTACACCGGTTTATATATAATTGATTAACCTTAAAATAAGGAAAGATCAAGCACATCTATTTCTACTAAAAGAGATCTTGATTCAATGACATATTCTTGGCTAGTTTCTAATAATATTACTAGTATTTATATCCTATATATTGTATTGGTACTTATATATATATATATATATATATATATATATATATATATATATATATATATGTATTTATATATATTTATATATATATATTTATGTATCTATATATATCTGTTTTAGTTTTATGCATTTATTTACTGTTTTAATTTTATTTACTGTTTTACGGTTACTAAGAAGGAAAAGGAAAAACTGCGACTTAGATTGAGTTAATAACAGCTTCTTGGTGTTTAGCCACACTCTGAATTACCACACGCTTCCATGAGGATTCGACACCTGACTCACCATATTACGCACAATTTGACCCGGTACACTGCCGGTTAAGGATTGTATAGCATAGAAAAGGTCCTGTCACTGAGCATGAGTAGACACATAATCAGGAGCAAGTAAACCCTCAGTAATCGCGTCACGAACAAAATGACAATCTGCTTCAATATGCTTAGTCCTCTCATGGAATACTGGATTCTGCGCGATAAGGAGTGCCGCCTGACTATCGCAATGAAGATGAATGCCAGGCGGTATCTGAACACCCAAGTCACCTAGCAGTTGTTTGAGCCACTTCAATTCACAAGTAATCGCAGCCATTGACCGATACTCCGCCTCAGCCGAAGACCGCGACACCGTCTGTTGTTTCTTGGTCTTCCACGAAACCGGTGAAGAACCAAGCACCACAAACCACCCACTCAATGAACGACGAGTAACAGGGCAACTTGCCCAATCGGAATCACACCATCCCTCCAGACACAACGGACTATCAGCACGCAATAATATCCCCTATCCAGGGTTCTTCTTCAAATAACGGACCACCCTTAACACGGCCTCCCAATGTGCAAGCCGTGGCTCTTGAATAAACTGGGAAAGAACATGAACCGCATATGCCAGATCCGGGCGCGTAATGCCAAGATAAATCAGACGGCCAACCAAACGCCGGTATTTACTCGGATCATCCAACAAGTCACTCTCATCAATCACCAAACGGTGATTTTGCTCTATTGGAAACTCGGTCGGTCGGGCACCCAATAGACCGGTCTCTTCAATAATGTCCAAAGCGTACTTCCGTTGGGAGAGAAAGATGCCCTGTGAATTTTTGGCAACTTCCAACCCAAGAAAATACTTCAATCATCCCAAACCCTTCATTTTAAAACAGCTATTCAAATAATTCTTGAACACTTGCAGTGCCGTAGCATTATTGCCGGCAAGTATCATGTCGTCGACGTAAACCAACACATTCATTCGAACATCCCCATGAACAAGAGTAAATAGTGAGTAATCAGAGTAATAATGATGAAATCCATACTGTTTCAGAGCCGATGCGAGTTTAGCGAACCAGCACCGAGGTGCTTGCTTCAAGCCATATAAGGATTTTCGCATCCGACAAACCATATTACAGTTGGAATGCTCAAACCCAGGAGGAACACGCATATATATTTCCTCATCCAGGTCGCCATGGAGGAAGGCATTGTATACGTCCATTTGGTGAAGTTCCCATTTCTTAATAGCAGCGACAACAAGAAAAGCCCGTACTGTGACCATCTTCGCCATAGGAGCAAAAGTCTCGTGATAGTCAATCCCTCCGACCTGGTGATTACCGAACGCAACCAAGCGAGCCTTTAACCGCTGCAGGTTCCCCAATTCATCATATTTTTTGGTATAAACCCATTTGCTTCCCAGTGCCTTCTTTCCCGGAGGCAATTCTTGCAGGACCCACGTGCCTTGTTCCTCGATGGCACTTATTTCTTCAGCCATAGCACGCCGCCATCCTTCAAATTTTATTGCTTCCTTAAATGATTTTGGAGTGTTACCTGCACTGATATTTGCTAGAAATCGTCTATGTGCGTCAGAGAAACAAGCATAATTAACATAATGTGTAAGCGGATATAAACTACCTGAGGAGGAGGATGGACCGGAGGAGCGCGCCGAAGGACTTTTCTTATCCATTGCCATATGTGTCACGAAATCATGATAACGGGAGTTAGGAATCTTTGTACGTTTCCCTCTTCCCAACTCCACTGTGTCTTCTGTCGAATCTGTTGGCAACTCTGCCACTACCACTTCGGTTTCCACAACCCCCCCTGCGTCAGTTTCGACGACAGCATCACTAGGTGGGGTCGGCCCTACAATCTGATCACGAACATCTGCATAAACACCCCCGTCATCCATTTCAGGAAACTCAATCAGGACAGAGGGAGGTGAAACCAACTCTTTCATAGGAAAAACATGTTCAAAAAATTTAACATCCCTCGACACAAATATTTCTTCCGTTTCTAAATCAAAAAGAGTCCAACCTTTCTTCCCAAAAGGGTATCCTAAAAACACACATTTGCGACTCCGACTTTCAAATTTATCCCCCTTATATCATAAATTGTGTGCGTAACACAAGCATCCAAAAACCGGTAGGGCATCAAGACTAGGAGTCTTACCAAATAAACATTCATAAGGCGTCTTATTGTTAGGTTTTATGCCCAAAAGACAATTTATAATTATTTTAGTTAAATAAATGACAGAATTTATTTCATCTTATTTATTCGCATTTATTGCCAACATGTATACACTACAGAAAACCCTAAGTACCTTGTTTATGTAATCACATAACTCAGTGTATGGCTATACACAAGAGGATTGAGTTAGTGAGATGTACTTAAAATTAACTTAGTCCGTAGCGTTTATTAATCTGAGTACGGGTCTCATGATTAATTTGCTATTAATGCGCCCATAACACTTTACGGTGTGGCAGTCTTATCCGGACTATCGGTAATAGGGTATCTAGTGGGGCATTTATATATGATGATAATCATATAGGGCTGGACCGATTTGATTTGAGTTCTCGATATAATTCCTTAATCGAGAAGTCTTATCGAATCACAAGATGATCATATATGGATTAATCTGAATCCTGAGGTGATCACAGACAACTGCATAGACTAGGGTAGAGTTTGATGTGTTAGTAAGGATCACTTCGTAGTATGTGGTCCAACACTTCTCGTTGGCTCTATTCTGGGGTGAGTGAGTAGTCTGTGTTATCACAGATATGGAATCCATTTCTTCCTCGGGAAGTAGATGAGACGAGCCCCTTATTTGTTGACCCTAGAAGCGATCGATAGGCCCGGTTCATATTATATTGGTTATGAACTAATTGATCACTAGGGGTTAATGGTAAATAAGGATAATATGTTTCGAGAAGGGTTTACGGAAATATCCCGAATCGAAGTGAGCAGTCTATGGATGATTTATCCGTATGTAATGATTATATCAGTGGATGATTTCGACTCATAAATTGAGTGTAAGTTATCTATATTCGATAGAGTTCAGTTTCGGGTTTATGGTGGTGTAATCCCGGAATTAATAGGTTGGATATAATTTTTCTGTCTGACGAATAATTTTATTCGACTTATTGTAGCTAATGAATATGGGTCCATGGTCCCCGACGTGGCTCCTAATATAACATATATGTTCTCTTGTCGTTGCACCTCAATTATAATTAAATAGTGGATTGGGCTATTTAATTGATATGTGGATTAATTGTTTAGTTGGACTAGATAATTAAATACACGGAAAAGACATTTTTCGTGGACTCGGCCCAAATTGGTGTGTTGACCTTTTTGACCAAATTGGTCAAATATAGAAACATGCGTGTAAGACTTAATTTGGGTTTACAAGTGGCGCATGTTTGTATTATTTAATTATTAGGAAATCAGTTTTCTTGGATAATTATTTAATATGTGATTTATCTTTTATTTGTTAAATGATAATTCATGGAATATTAGATAATAATATGATTTATCCTAATTTGTTTGGGATAATTATTTTATTTATCTTTTATTTGGAAAAAAGGATTAATGTAATAATTATCTCTTAATTATTACATCCTTGGAGGACAAGGATTACTCTCCTATATAAAGAGAGTTCTCCCAAGCCTTTTGACACACATAATACATGCCATTATTGATATTTTCTTTGGGTTTCGAGTTGGAATAATCTTCGGGATTATTCCGGTAGCATATCAAGGAGGTCCGGCGGCGGGAAACACCATCCACTTGGTGTTGCTGGGAGACACACGTTGGAAGACGGTGGCTGCTCAATCACGTGTTCAAGGAGCCTTTTGTTCTTGGAGTTAAGCACCATAAAAAGGTAGGCTCCTAAACCCCCTTGTAGATTTAGATCTTTAATTATGTTCTTTGTTTTCGTTTAGATCTAGATCTGATGCATTCCGCTGCGTAATCGGGTCAATCTATGATTGATCCGACGATATTACATCCAACAAGTGGTATCAGAGCCTTTGATCTAACGATCAAAGTATATGAATTTTAGATCTTGGAGTGGAAAAGCATGTTTTAGGTGTTTTTATTTCGTTTTTGGTAAATTCGAAATTTTGTCTTGATGTATGCTTTGAATGTTGTGGTTGAAGAGATGGATTGGGTTGGGATTGTTTACCCGTAGATCTATTTTGTAGCTCATAGGAATTGTATTTTTTTTTATGTCAATTTTCGAAATTCCATGTAAAAGTAGCATCTTTTATTGTAATTTTGTTATTCCGGGCTCGAAATATGAAGATCTTGCTGAAAAGTTGAAGATCAAGGCGAAACCCAAGGTATGAACGAGGAGAAACGGCTAAAAACCTTGTTTTTAAGGCTGTCCAAAGACCTTTAGCAGCCGCTAAAATCGTCACAACAACTTCTTTTTTTTTAAATAGGCGGCAAAGAAGACTCAGACAGCGCTTCATCGCCGCCAATAAAGGTTTTATTAAAACCCTAGCTTGCTGCTAGGGTATATCATACGGTTGTTTTTTTTTATTTTTTATAATCTGCAAATTTTTTTAAATTGGACGACTTACTCAGCCGTCATAATTAAAATAATTTGGTTTTATTTAATTAAAAAGCCTTTTCTCCTCTCGGGTATTCGTGGTTCGTGATCCGGCGGTTCGAGTTCAAGATTTGAAGATCAAGACTCGAAGACATAGTATAAGTTTTACTTTTCCTTAGAAAATAGTTAGTCGGGGTACCAACGGTCCATCTCGGTGTTTACTTTTCGGTATAATTTTGTGTTTGATCAAGATTACGTGCTTAAAACCGGAAAATTGCCATGACTTGCATCTTCATGATTCCACTCCAATGCATACATGTAGCTAGTTTATTTCGAATAAATTAGGCATGTATAACTCGAATAATTAGTATGAATGCTTATTAATTTAATATGTGGTAGTTAAATAATAAGTAGCTAATTATAAAACCGAGGACCCGGTTTTTGTCAATCGTTTACGATTTTAGTGATGGATTCTCATGAATCCCACTTGGATAAATCGTTGAGCTTTTCGGTGATGGCTTCTCAGTGAACCCACCTTAAACAAAAACGAGATTACGCTTTGGGTGACAACTTAGAAATCGGATAATCATAGTACATGGGTTCGGAAATGGTCTAACCATGGTTGGGCGAGTTCAACCGAGCTTCGCTCAATCGACTCCCTCCACGTGTGATGTATGTTACAGCAGATTCGACAGACTTAGCATAGCGTATAAGCCTTCGGGCTAAACGGGCTTCTCTTGCCGGATTGGCCTGAATCATCACATATGTTCCAACGAATAAGACGGCGTAGCTTGCCTACATAACCGACCCTATTCGGAGTACTTTGATTTATTGTTTCTTATTGTCAAGGCCAAAACCGTAATTAGTAAACCCACCACTTTTTCAAAAAATTGAGTGGGAGCGGGAAGGCGACAAAACCACCCCCACGGCCTCTACTATAGATGCAAGCACGTGAGAGAAGGGTGACGCCTCATGCCGCTTTGATTCCGGCCCCCTAAGGATGGTGTTCACCCCTATCAAAATTCAAGGCTTGGTCACCGAAAGGATAGGATTTCGGGTACTCGTTGGGTCACTGTCCGACCCTAAAGGCGGCATACTCGGGGCGTACTTTGAGGTCTGATATAGTAGGTCACACTCATTATGGATATTTTCGAAATATCTAGGCTAGAAAAAGGAAGGTAATCAATGATAAAGAGCCGGGATGTCTGATTCCCGTGAGATGTTCGATTCTCGAAGCTTTATCATTGAGAGAGATTGTCTCAGTTTAACCATCATTGTGCTGATACCGACCCTAAAGGCGGCGGTACGATGCGAGGTTAAATCCTTGGAATGGTAGGATAGACTTCTTGTAGTTTATTATTCCTAAAACAATATATAGTAGTGTATATTTGATTAAGTTTCTGTCATTTTATTTACAGCAACATGTCTACGCAAATTCAAACTTTACTGAATGATAAGCTTAATGGCGATAATTTTACTAAGTGGAAAAGTAACATAAACGTGGTGCTCGTATTTGAGAATGCACAGTTTGTTTTGACTGAGGAGTGCCCTGTTCTTCCCCCTCAAAATCCGCCTAAACGCATTTGCGATCAACATCAAAAATGGCAAGAGGCAAATAATAAGGCAATAGGCATCTTCTTAGCCTCAGTGTCGGATGTCATTCGGAGCAAGATTGAGGGTTTTAATACTGCACGAGAAATCTTGCAGCATTTAACCACCATGTTTGGAAAACCGTCTGATCAAGCAAGACATGAGGCCGTGAGGAAGGCATCAATGCCAAGATGAGGCGGGTCGATCGATTATTGGTCATGTGATGAACATGATTAGTTACTTTACCGATGCAAACAACTCATGGTGCGATTATAGACGACGCTACTAAGTGTCGCTGATTCTCGAATCTCGACATCTCGATTTCCTGACGTTCAGATCAGCCTACGCCATGTCTAAGGCTCACCTTTCCATGACGGAGTTGATCAACGAACTTCAAGTCTATGAGGGTCTTTCTACGAAAGATAAAACCCTAGACCAGGAAAAGAAGGCTGAGGCCAATGTGGTCGTAGCCAAGGCATCTAAGTCAAACCAGCAGGTAAGCAAAGAATAAGAAACAAAGCTGGCCGGCGCTAAACCTATGAATAAGATGGCTAAGCCGAATACACCATCCAAGCCTAAGGGCAAGTGTCATTATCGCAAATGAGATAGGGCACCTTTGCGTCACATCGCCCCGTATATCTCAAAGATGTAAAGGATGGGAAGGTTAAGGCTAGCAATGGGAAAGATAAGAAAGGTAATCATGAATTACTTGTCTTGGAATCTTTTAATGTAGCTAAAGATGTATCAAATTGGATACTGGATACTGGATCTACTAACCCATGTATGTTCTTCTTTACAGATCCTTAGTTCGTTTGAGGAGCTAGAGGAATGAGCTCAAGTTATGAGAGTCGGCACCGGGGCATTAGTTTCAGCAAAAGCAGTGGGAGCTGTGGTTTTACATTTTGGGAATAAAGTTTTACATTTAGACAATGTTTATTTCATTCCAATTTTCAGAGAAATTTAATTTCAGATTCTCGCTTTGAAAGACCAAATTACTCTGCTTTCTTTTATGAATAATGAGTTTACTATTTCAAAGAATGGTATTACTTTGTGTACTACTGTATTAGAAAACGGATTGTATTTCATTAAACCCACGCAAGCTCCCCTGTTAAATACTGAAATGTTTAAAGTAGCACATAAAAAATCTGCTAAAAGGCAGAAAATTTCTCATAAAGAAGATAGTACATATCTTTGGCACCTTAGGCTAGGTCACATTTCCTTGGAAAGACTCAAACAACTGGCTAAGGGTAATACCTTAAAGGAGTTATTTGTTGACTCGTTCTTTGGTTTGCGAATCTTGCCTGGAAGGAAAAATGACTAAGCGTCCCTTCTCGTCAAAAGGGAATAGGGCCAAAGAACCTCTAGAGTTACTACATTCAGACCTTTGTGGTCCGATGAATGTGCAAGCTAGAGCGGATTCGAGTATTTTATTACTTTCATTGACGACTACTCGAGGTTCGATATGTTTATCTCTTCTGCGTCGAAAATCCGAGACTTTTGGCAAGTTTAAGGAATTTCAAGCAAAAGCGAAGGCGATTAGGCAAGTCTTTGAAATGCCTTCGCTCGATCGCGGAGAGAGTACTTAGATACTCGAATTCATCGACTACCTACTTGAACATGGGATCGATTCCCAACGTTCGCGCTTAGACACCTCGGCAAAATGGAGTTCTTTGAAAGGAGAAATAGAACATTGATTGACATGGTCGATCAATGATGAGCTACGCCGCTACCGATATCTTTCTCGGATATGCTCTGAAGCGGCCGGTCTACATATTGAATGCGATCACCGTCAAAGTCATCACTACGACACCCTTGGAGCCGTGGAAGGGGCGTCGCGCGAAAGCATACGTCACTTTCGCATTTGGGGTTGTCATGCACATGTCTTTGAATGACAAGACATCGGCTACAAACGCGCATTTAAAGTATGTAGGTTTGTAGGCTACTCCAGAGGAACACGTGGAGATCTATTTTACGATCCGGAAGATAACAAGGTGATAGTTTCTACTCACGCCACGTTTTTGGAGGATCAGTATATGACAGACTTCAAGCCTCGAAGTAAAGTCGTACTTGAGGAGTTACTTTCTGACGAGGTCAGACTACAAGTGCCACCTAGTGTCACTGTAGACAACACTACAAATGCAACAGTCACCCCTCCTCCTAATCCACCCAGACGTACTGAGAGAGTGGTTCGGCCACCAAATCGGTATGGAAAATCAGAAGCGAACGTAGCCGTCTCTGATGGTGTGGAAGATGATCCAGTGTCGTTTCGCAAGGCCATGGGTGATCGTGACAAGGATCAATGGGTTGACGCGATGAATCAAGAGATAGAGTCCATGTACTCTAACTCTGTCTGGAAACTTGTAGATTGTCCCGAAGGGGTAAAACCCATAGGGAGCAAGTGGCTCTACAAGAGGAAGCGAGGAGTTGATGGTAAGGTGCAAACCTTTAAAGCATGGCTTGTAGCTAAGGGCTACACACAGAGAGAGGGTATAGACTACGAAGAGACCTTCTCCCCTGTGGCCATGCTCAAATCCATCCGGATCCTCCTTTCTATTGCTGCATGCGTAGATTATGAAATCTGGCAAATGAATGTCAAGACAGCGTTTCTTAACGGATTTCTCGACGAGGAAATCTATATGCAGCAACCAGAAGGATACATCGAGGAAGGCCAATAGCACAAAGTGTGCAAGTTGTTGAGATCCATTTATGGGTTGAAACAAGCATCTCGGTCTTGGAATCATAGATTTGATGACACCATTAAGTCATATGATTTCGAACAAAATCCTGATGAACCTTGTGCATACAAGAAAGTCATCAAGGATAAGGTTGCGTTCCTAGTGTTGTACGTAGATGACATTCTCCTAATTGGAAACGATAAGGGGATGTTGTCGGACGTTAAAATTTGGTTGGCACCAATTCCAAATGAAAGATTTGGGAGAGGCGAATTATGTTCTCGGGATCCAATTAATACGGGATCGTAAGAACAAGATGTTAGCTCTTTCACAAGCCACTTACATTGATAAGGTGATGGCTAGATATAGTATGACGGACGCAAAGAAGGGTTACCTACCAACTCGTCATGGCGCCCATCTCTAAGACTCAGAGTCCTCGACTCTCACGAGGAAACAGAGGCTATGGAAAGAGTGCCTTATGCTTGGTGTAGGTAGTCTAATGTACGCTATCTTTGTGCACTAGACACTTACATCTGTTATGGCGTTGGACTCGTCAGTCGTTATCAGTCTAATCCAGGCAATGAGAATTGGATTGCAGTAAAGAACCTCTTAAAGTATTTGAAGAGGACTAGGAATTATATGCTAGTATATTCGGGTGCAAACCTGGATGTCTGAAGTACACCGACTCGACTTCCAATGACAGAGATGATTTCAAATCTACCTCGGGCTCAGTGTTTACCATTGGTGGTGGTGCAGTCATTTGGAGAAGCGTCAAGCAATCCAGCATGGCTGATTCTACTATGGAAGCTGAATACATAAGCGGCCTCACGAGGCGCCTAAGGAAGCGATTTGGCTCAAGAAGTTCTGAGTGGTTTAGGGGTCTCTCCAAATCACAACGATCCGATCGCTCTCTATTGTGACAACAATGGGGCAGTATCTAATTTGAAGGAACCCCGTAGTCACCGCAAGTCGAAGCATATCGAGCAAAAGTACCATTTAATCAGAGAGATAGTCCAAAGAGGTGACATTTCCGTCAAGAAAATCGCCTCTGCTGACAACCCTGCTGATCCTTTCACCAAAACGTTGCCGTTAGAAGTCTTCAACCGGCACTTGGAAAATATTGGTATTAGGGACATGACTTATTTGCTTTAGAGCAAGTGGGAATTGTATTGCTATAATATAGATATAGGGTGTGCTCTAAAACAATTAATCCACTTGCCTTTCGTGCAAGTGGGAGATTGTTAGGTTTTATGCCCGAAAGACAATTTGCAATTGTTTTATTTAAATAAATGACAGAATTTATTTCATCTTATTTATTCGCATTTATTGCCAATATGTATACACTACGTAAAAACCCTAAGTACATTGTTTATGTAATCACATAACTCGGTGTATGGCTATACACAAGAGGATTGAGTTAGTGAGATGTACTTAAAATTAACTTAGTCCGTAGCGCTTATTAATGAAAGTACGGGTCTCATGATTAATTTGCTATTAATGCGCCTGAACACTTTACGGTGTGACAATCTTTATCCGGACTGCCGGTAATAGGGTACTAGTGGGGCATTTATATATGATGATAATCATATAGTAATGGACCGATTTGATTTGAGTTCTCGATATAATTCCGTAATCGAGAAGTCTTATCGAATCACAAGATGATCATATATGGATTAATCAATCTCGAGGTGATCACGCGATAACTTCTTAGATTAGGGTAGAGTTTGATGTGTTAGTAAGGATCACTTCGTAGTATGTGGTCCAACACTTCGCGTTGGCTCTATTCTCGGTGAGTGAGTAGTCCGTGTTATCACGAATATGGAATCCGCCTCCTTCCTCGGGAAGTAGATGAGCCAGTTCCACTTTTGTTGACCCTAAAAGCGATCGATGGGCCCAGTTCATATTATATTGGTTATGAACTAATTGATCACTAGGGGTTAATGGTAAATAAAGATAATATGTTTCGAGAAGGGTTTACTAAAATATCCCGAATCGAAGTGAGCGATCTATGGAGGATTTATCCGTATGTAATGATTATATCGATGGGATTTATTTCGACTCATAAATTGAGTGTAAGTTATCTATATTCGATAGAGTTCGATTTGGGTTTATGGTGGTGTAATCCCGAATTAATAGGTTGGATATAATTTTTCATCGACGAATAATTTTATTCGACTTATTGTAATACTCGAATACGGGTCCATGGTTAAAATCGTGGCTCCTAATATAGCATATAGGTTTTCTCATCGTTGCACCTCAATTATAATTGAATAGTGGATTGGGATATTTAATTGATATGTGGATTAATTGTTTAGTTGGACTAGATAATTAAATACACGGAAAAGACATTTTTCGTGGACTCGGCCCAAATTGGTGTGTTGACCTTTTTGACCAAATTGGTCAAATATAGAAACATGCGTGTAAGACTTAATTTGGGTTTACAAGTGGCGCATGTTTGTATTATTTATTAGGAAATTAGTTTTCTTGGATATGTGATTTATCTTTTATTTGTTAAATGATAATTCATGGAATATTAGATAATAATGTGATTTATCCTAATTTGTTTGGGATAATTATTTTATTTATCTTTTATTTGGAAAGAAAGATTAATGTAATAATTATCTCTTAATTATTAAATCCTTGGAGGACAAGGATTACTCTCCTATATAAAGAGAGTTCTCCCAAGCCTTTTGACACACATAATACACGCCATTATTGATAGGAAAAATAGCTTGGAATTTTCGGCTATTTTCTTTGGGTTTCGAGTTGGAATAATCTTCGGGATTATTCCGGTAGCATATCAAGGAGGTCCGGCGGCGGGAAACACCATCCACTTGGTGTTGCTGGGAGACACACGTTGGAAGACGGTGGCTGCTCAATCACGTGTTCAAGGAGCCTTTTAAACTTGGAGTTAAGCACCATAAAAAGGTAGGCTCATAAACCCCCTTGTAGATTTAGATCTTTAATTTATGTTCTTTGTTTTCGTTTAGATCTAGATCTGATGCATTCCGCTGCGTAATCGGGTCAATCTATGATTGATCCGACGATATTACATCCAACACTTATAACCCAAAACACGGGAGGGAGTTCGATTAATTAAATGGCAGGCAGCCATAACACACTCCCCTCAAAATTTTAGTGGAAGGTGTCCCTCAAACCGTAAAGCCCTAGCTACGTTCAAGATATGTTGATGTTTTCTCTCAACCTTACCATTTTGTTGAGGTGTGCCCACACATGACGTTTCAAAAATGACCCCTTCCTTTTGAAATTGCGGAAGCAAACGTTTAAATTATGTTCCATTGTCACTCCTAACCCGTTGAATTTTTGCACTAAACTGCCGTTCAATCAGTGCCATAAAATTCAAAAAAGTTGTCTCAACTTCCCATTTATTATATTATATAACAAATAGACCCAAACAGAACGAGAATAATCATCCACAATTGTCAAAAAATACGAAGCCCCGCATGTAGAAAGTGTCGCATACGGTCCCCACAAGTCACAATGCACTAATTCAAAAACTCGACTAGCCCTACTATCACTATTCGGGAAACTTTCCCATGCTTGTTTAGCCCGGAAACAAGCTTCACACCCATCTTTATTCAGAAAATTAGACGCACTCACATTGGTAAGTTGTTTCAACACTTTTTCTGAGGGATGTCCCAACCGCTTGTGTCATAGATCCATGGATTCTGTCCCACTGATCGCCATAACCTTCACGTGTGGTACTCCCCGGAAAAAGAAAAGTCCATCTTCGCGCTCACCAACTCCAATCAGCCTCCTCGTCATTCGGTCCTGCATAACACACAATGTGGAAGTGATATGAATCTGACAATCAAATGCATCGAGTAACTGAGTCACCGATAATAAATTGCATGCCAAATAAGGCACATGAAGGACATTTTCGAGCTTTAGACCACCGGGCAAAATACACCTTCCTTCATGCGTGGCGTGAGATGTTCGACCGTCTGGTAGCCCTATAGGGCATTTTTCAATCATCCGTACATCCACTAAATTATTTAACTCACCGGTCACGTGTTGTGTGGCTCCAGTATCGATTATCCACGAACCTTCACCTATTAATCGATCTTTAGGTTTAGCACGGTTCAATATCTCCAGTATGCCTTGCCATTGTGCCGGTGTCAAGTTGGAGAAACCAGCCAGCTCGGCAGTCCCAGGTTGATTCAGACCACCCAAGTTAACATTCGGCGAGCCCAAAGTCGCGTCATTGAGCTGAACTGAGCGGAGCTCAGCCCGGCCCGAACCTGTTCCTCTCACAGATTCCTGTCCGTGGCCTGTTGAATTGATCATGGTTTTTTTTTTTTTCAAAATAAAATCTAAACAATGGACAATTATCACTTGCAAAAAAAAAAAAAAAACAATGGACAATTATGAACAGATGTGAATAGAACCAATCAACAACTCTCCTCCTATCTTTAGGTTCTGCTTTCGTGATTGACCATGAAGCCAAGGCTAGCCATCTCTGTTGATGACGCGACCTGTTCTTCTGACGTAGTTTTTTTTTTTTTTTTCTTTCAAGTAATCGAACCCTGGCCTCGATACTCTGTGACAAGTTTGTTAAACCGTTATAATTTTCTGATTTCATTCGAGTTTTTTTATTAAAAATCTTAAAAACAAAGTATTTATCGTTTCTGTCTTATCTCAAACTATTTCCTCCGAATTCGATGGGTCCACGTCAAGATTGTTTGGCCATTTGCTTGGTTGAACTCAAGCGCTTTACCCTTTTTTTGAAAAATGCCAAAGCCATTTGGTTCAACCAATGAGCTTTACCTGAAAAAACACGGAACATCCTCAGTATTGGAATGAAATTGACATAGAATAAGCTCACTTGGTTCAACCAAATGGCTTTAGCAGTTATATAAAAAAAACAGGGAATTCAGAAACACCACCAGCCTGCATTCATTCTCAAAATTCAGAACACCAGCCTGCATTCTCAAAATTCAGAACACCAGCCTGCATTCTTAACACCTCAAATTCTCAAAATAAACAATCCAATGTAAACCACATCACTAAAAGGGAAAAAACCAAATCAATTGCAAAAAACACATTCATTGAAACTACGTCATTAAAAGAGAAAAAAAAAACAATATTCGTTATGGAAATGAAAGTTTTTGTTGTATTACAACCAAAACAAAAGAAATGTTTGATCATATCAACTTGTTCGGGTACGACTTTTCTTCGTCCTTCTACGTGAAGACGAACATTCTGCTGGTGTGTCTACCTCCTCGATCGGTGTCAGTTGAGCACTTGCCAAGTTCCTAAAGTCGTATCGCGGAAGTTCCGGGCTAGGATGTTCGACCCGGTGGCGATGTGGAGTAGCGCAGCCGAATTTGGGGAAAAATTTTAGGGTTGGAAATAACAGCAAAATGGGTGAAATCGCGTGTTTTTTTTATAATCATAAAGCCACTGGTTGAACCAAATGGCTTATTCTTATGTGCAATTTCATTCCAATACAGGATGTTCCGTGTTTTTTCTCGCAAAAGCATTGGTTGAGCGGCTTTGGCATTTTTCAAAAAGCAGGTAAAGCCACGTGTTCAACCAATGGCTTCAAAACAATCTTGGACGTGGACCCATTCGGAGAGAAATAGTTTGAGATAAGATCAAACGATAAATACTTTGTTTTTTAGCATTTTAAAAAAAAATCATTTCATTCATCAAAACATCAAGTATTTATTCATCATAGGGTGATACCCTAAAACCATAAAATACCAACTATGCGTTCCTCCTATTTAATTAAAGTCATTATCATTTTAAATATATTATAATCCGCAATAACTTCCCTTTGGTTTTTTCATCCGGAGAAGGAATTTGGAGAAAAATCCAGTGGACAAAACACATTCTCAAGCCAGCCATTTTGCCCCGCCGCCATCAGTCATTCTCGGACCACCAACTCGAGGAGCAGTCGGATGGAGACCCAAAATCCACCGGATAGATGAAGCATATCCATTTAGCTACCACCATGTAATGCAACATACCTTTTGGCTGATTGAAAGCACTCACCCAAGCACTCACCCTCGCTGTTATCACAAGGGAACAAACAAAAAAGATTATGTACATGAACTAATGGATAAAGCACAAGCAGCTGTGTTGCAGAGGCTTTCATAGACAAAGAACTCAGCTTTTCTCCATAATCGGAAACAAAGAAGATGGATATAAACAACCCTCTTTCTCAGATTTGGACGATTGAGACAACATTTCTACTGTAATCAAGAAGCTGTATTTCTCGAGGAGAAGAGAAACAGGAGAAATCAACGGATAGCAGCGTTTGAAAGGAAAAAGGGAGGTGGAGTACAGCGAGATAATGACTGAGGAATTTGGATGGAAGTTTCTAGGAAAGAGAAGGGACACGTGTCATTCCCATAATCACTCTTGGAAAAAAGCGACGTGGAAGCACGAGAGGAGAGCTTTTTTTTGGCTCTTAATAGTAGATAGATAATAAGAGATGAGAGATACACTACACAATAGTATTTCAAATCCGTCGGTTTTTTTTTTTTCCTCTCATTTTCTGCACAAACTACTAACGGTACATGTTTGATAAAAACAAAGTACACAATTTTATTCAATTGTTGTGCCGAAATCGAATCAAAATTTTCGGTTGATTGAAATTTAAAATTGAATCCGCACTGTCTGTTGGAGGTAATAAAAATAAACCGTATCGAAATATACGCTTTGGTTCGGTTTATGTAACGGAGTGTCGAACAAAAAATTTCGGTTTACATATAACGCTAATCGAAATTCGGTTTTACCGAAGGAAAAACCGCATAAAAAGGAAAAAATGAATCGAAACGTTACACGTTTGATAAAAAACATGGTTTTATTCAATTGTTGTGCCGAAATCGAATCGAAAATTTTCGGTTGATTGAAAATTTAAAACTGAATCCGCACTGTCTGTTGGATGTACTAAAAATGAACTGTTTCAAAATATACACTTTGGTTTGGTTTATGTAACGGAAAGTCGAACAAAAAATTTCGGTTTTCATATAACGCTAACCGAAATTCCGATTTTTACCGGAAAAAAAAACTGCTGTAAAATTTTTTTTTTGCCATGTGTCAAGCTAAGAAGGTGACCACGTGGAAAATTGTGGGCACTATATCAAATATATATTATATGTATACTAGTGCCTTTACACTGTGCAAGACACAAGACATGCTCACTACAGATACCACAAAAGCTTACGTTTGAGTAAAAAAAATGAGTGTGGAGATATGAATTTAAGAGTCTGTGTATATGATGACGTGTAACATAACATAATAAGGTCAATAATAACTATTTAAACACGACACAAGTGAAGAACATAAGACAACCGTTTAATACAAACTACAAGCTAATTAACATAGAAATCCTGTCAGTGTTTTGGCAGTTTTTCCAAATTAAAGAATAGACAGAAGATCAATGCATGCTACGCAAATACCAGAAATGCGTGACAAGCGTTTGACCGGTGCTATCCCATAAGTCGAAAGCTACAATTTTTACTACCTAATAAAGCACATAAAAGAAACCACACATTATGAATCATTAACGCTCCCCCACATTTAGAGGGTTAATGAGATAATGTGCAGTTGTTAGTTACACATGAGAACACCGACTTTATCTATAAGATTTCTCAATGAACACAAGCCTAAGAGACTTGTTTAAAACAGATTATAGATCTGTTTATCCCTGGCCTTGGACTTCTTTGATGGAGTGTGGTTTCAAGCGGATCTGTGGATGGTTGACCGACTTCTACAAGAGTCGTATGAACAGGGGAGAAGGAACCAGTAGTTAGATCTGTGATCAAATCCATTTCCTCAACTGATTGTCCTTCTTTCAAGGCCAAGATTCGCTTAGTATCTCAGAGGATTGATCAGGCTGTAATTGTTTGAGGGAACACAATTTTGATACATCTTCTAGGATTTCTTTGGTGGTAGAAGGGAAACAAATTCTTTCTCAACATTTTCTTGTGTTGCAGGAGATGAATGCCCAATGTATTTGACATGATTGTTGGAAGAAAGTTCAGAAAGGGCTATGTGTGGTAAATCTGGCTGGCCTTGGGCAACCGCTTCTTGAACCTAAGCGTCGGTGTAAATCTTAAGGATTGGGTATCACCGCACCATGTTATTTCTTGAGGATCTATCATAAAACTTGAGGAAACAAATTACATGTTTGTTTTCGAGAGCATCTTCAACGTCTTTAATTAATGGAGTATTTTGTTGTATACATATAATGTACCAGTCAATGTTATTATAGGTTGTAAATAGTACTATATTTACATGTTTAAGAGATTGAAGTACATACCTGCTCAGCAGCAATTCTGAGTTCATCATTGGCTGTAAAAAGGATCAACTTATCAATGTCAGGAGATTTGATAGTTGCCTTTTGAACGGTTGACGCGAGTTTGAAAAAAACGACACGCTGCTGTCAAAGACCACGACAAGCACTTTCGTATCCTCTGTTGAATAAAAAAAAATTACAGAGTAAACAGTGTTAACAATGCACATATTCTGAATGGATATTAAGGAAGAAAAATGTAACATAAGTATAGTATGGCAAAACAACATGGTACCATCATATCTGTGACTAGGTGGTTCCTAGAAAGTGGACTACAACCTAAGAACACAGATAAAAATATGGTTCAAGATCATAAGAACATAAGACTACAACATGCTCTCTTAAATTGGCAGCACAATGCAATGACTCAGAATGTCACTGATATAAACTTCAGACTAAACTACCATTAAGATCAAGCATTTCTTGGCAGCTGGTTAAACTTCTAGAGTTCTTGAAAACTTATAACCCTCACTTCACTATATATACTTTATTTCAAGTTCTGAAAACGTAAGATTGAATAATATAGCCACATTACATAAGCACAATTAAGCTGTTCAAAAGATCAGATACTTCAAACTCAGAAAGAATCAATCAAGAATCTGAATCTAAAGCAACTCACAAGGAAGTTCTGATTGAAATGTAGCAAGAATGGGAAGGAAAAAAAAAATGAAAAATCCCAAAACCGTACACCGAGGTTATTGCAGATTCGATTCCACAGTTTTATGATCTCCCGTCCATAGAGCTTCTTAGAACCGCCTTCAAATCCATAGATGCAAACAATATGACCGAATCCATTGCAATGGATTAGCCCATGTAACAAATGATTGCTAAAATTAAACACCCCATCACACAGGGGGCTTTTCCACTCATCATCTGTAGGACTTATCATATGATACTTCCTTTTGGACACAAAATGATCACTCCAACCCTACAACTTAAAAAAAAGAGTCAAAACTCCAGAAAACAAAAAGAAAATCTCAAAGAAAAAAGGAAAAAACCAAGAAAAGGCGGATGCTTTATTCTACCTCACAAAGGAGCAGGTCTTCTTCTTCTGGCCATCCACCTTTCTTGAAATCAGAATTCAAATAAGTGAACCACCTGCAAATTTTATCCTATTACTGTTAGATTACATGAAAAAACTATTTTAAAAAGCCATGTAAGTACAATATTGATCAGCTATATTTTTTCCATCAACCTTCCTCTGCATTGCTTTGTTGTCTAATCCTTAAAATTCGATGCAATGATAGCTCAACTGCAAACACATACATAAAGAAAGAAAACAATAAAATACCTATTCAATACAAATCCTCTCCATTGCCCTATATTCCATTCAATATCAAATACATATTAATAGATTGAAGATTGTTACTTTTCAGTGCGATGAAGTCGAATTTGTTCTCTTAATATGTCATCCTGCTGCAAAACCCTGAAAAGCCCAATTAAAAAAAATGACAGAATTCAATCAATACATCTAAAAGGATCCCAAC
This sequence comes from Gentiana macrophylla, assembly GCA_026214975.1. Taxonomy (NCBI): domain Eukaryota; kingdom Viridiplantae; phylum Streptophyta; class Magnoliopsida; order Gentianales; family Gentianaceae; genus Gentiana; species Gentiana macrophylla. Next base: position 61,482,592 of record CM047810.1, on the reverse strand, counting down.
AAACCTCCTGAGACTAAGAGACAATGTCTTTCCTTCTGCTTTGGCACTTGTTCACTACTATTCCCATTACTATTTGTCTTCCTCTTTGTGCTTTGCATTGTCTTATAACCATTTTGTTGATTACCAATCGTTCCCCGCTCCAGCATACTAAAGTAAAGTAAGGGCAGTATAAAAAGTTTAGTAGGAAAGACATACCCAGACATCTACCACCAAAGGTAGCTGAAGGATTGGAACCACCCGTAAAAAGAAGAAGAGCAGTCAATCTACAAAGAAAATTGCCGGAAGGAGTGTAAAGAGAAAACCAAATAGTAACTGGTTTGGCAGAGATGCAGTGCTGCTCATGACATAGATACATATGATATTTATGCTGATACGCTCTTACAATTCATGGACAGAGCTCATCGTGCAGTTCCTGAAAAATACGTGGGATATACAGGACAATATATCGTGATTGAGAGCTAGCTGCCTGCAATAACCATCCAACACTGTATTCCTGAAAAGGTAAAAGTAGATTATGTAAGATACCTTTTAACACCAGAAGGAACATCATGATGCAACACATGATGACGATCCAAGACTTCATTTACAGATTCCGGTAATATTGATCCAAGATAATTATTTGACCTATTTTTTTTATAAGGTTTTCATTTAAAAGAAAAGAAAGTCGCAGATGATGGTAAAAACCAATGTTCTAAAAATCGCTAGGCGAAGACGACGCGCTACAGGGGCGCCTAGGGCCCAGGGCGCCTAGGCGGCGCCTAGGCGGCGCCCAGGCGCTTTAGGGTTTTTAGGGGTTTTAGGGTTTTAAGGGGGTTTTAGGGTTTTTACGGGGGGTTTTAGGGTTTACCGGGGTTTTTAGGGTTTTAAGGGGGGTTTTAGGGTTTTATGCCTCTTTCTTGTCTAACACTTGGGAAAACTTAGATGTTCGCCCAGATGAAAGTCATGAAACCCTAATTGCCTAGAAGGACCTAGGAGCGCCTAGAAGGGCCTAGGAGCGCCCAGAAGGGCCTAGGAGCGCCTAGAGGGGCCCAGAAGCGCCCAGAAAATCGCCCAGCACCCCTGTCGCCCAGCAGAAGTCGCCCAGAGCCAAGGCGAGACGCCCTGGGTGCGCCTAGGGCCTAGGCGAGCGCCTAGGCGGCCGCCCAGGGCGATTTTTAGAACATTGGTAAAAACAAAATCACCATACCCTTTACCTGGATTGAACCTTTTTATCTCGGATATATATGCCCAATTCACACTCATCCCGACAAAATGTGTTGGATAAACATGTGACGTGCGTCATCTCATCTCTGATTTCACATACCCTCGATCTGTGCATCAAATCCTTACTATAATCCAACGGAAAAACCATTCTTCCAGCGTTACTCAACGCTTTTGGCCGCCGACTAATCTGTGGAAGTATGGTTTTCATATTAAAAAAAGGCGTTGTAAAGAATGGTTTTCATAAAACGTAGCAATACCCTAGTTTTCATATTAAAAAAATTAAAATTAAAAGTACCGATTTTTTTCTCCAATTTGTAACCTTGGTTAGTTCTCAGCGGAAATCATCAGCTTGTATATATGAACCTACAATGAAGGGAAATGATCGAAGAAATATACCCACACAACCTGAATCATTAAACATAAACAAAGACCTGAATCTGTGGAGCTTAAAATTGTATACACACCTCTTCACGCTTAAATTAAACCCGCTTTAAAGCTAAACCTGCAAAATAGCATAAAATTTGTGAGAACTGTGACCCCCAAGATCACATATTTCCGTCACGATCACAGCTTTCCAAACTGTGACCCCCAAACGCACCAAACCAAAGAAAATGAAACAGAAAACCCAAGATCCAAACCTGAAAAGAGACGACGGATTCTCCATTCTCATCAGAGCCGTTGAATCTTAACCGGGTTAGCCTTTGCAATAGCTTCCCGTCCTTGACTCTTGAAATCAAAGGTACAAGAATGCTATTCAGGGTACCTATGGAGGCTACAAAAGGTAGAACCGATAATACAAAAAGCAACTGCTTTTTGCAGCAAAAACACCAATTAGATGTTGTTCATCTTTCTGTCCTCAGATCCTCCCATTTATTCTTCAACCAAAAACAATTTTTTTGCAGAAACATGGAGAATCCGGTGGGTTTTTGAAGGATGAGAGGAAAAGTGGAAAGAGTGTTGATCAATAAAAAATATTTATTGTGAAAAGATGTCAAGAGAATAGCTTTTTGATATTACTGTGTACATGGTGAATTGTCGGAAAGATCCAGTGGAATTTACACAACACAACTTTTGTGGCTTAGTGCTTTACAGATGACACGGTGAATTCTCATATAAATGAGCATTGTTTCTACAGTAGTGATACATCCACTACACTTTCAACCACAACATCTTACACAACACAATCAACACCACATATTCTGTTAGGACCCATCACAAAAAATAATTCATCACTTTAATCCATTTCTACCACTTGTGTAGTGGTTTGTCTGAGGGTCGGTCCTACGTTTTTAGAAGTGAAGCGGGTTAAAAAAATTTGGCTACATATCTGTAAAAAAAAAAAAAAATCGACTAAAATACAATTTTTTTTTCTAATACATTCTTATACAAACATCAAATTCATAATGCAAACACAAAACATACATATATATTAATACTAAATACTAATTCAACAATCGCTTGAAGAATCTAGGCTATATATAAATTTTTTATTGGGTTGGGTTTTTTTTAAAGATTGGCTTATTTGTTATCAAAAATCGAGGCTTTTTAATATACGATTTTTTTATAAATCGATCGGATTAACTCTATAAAAAAAAAAAAATTCGGATAAAGAAAACACGATTGACGCTTATCGGGATTCATTTCGCCAGCCAGACCTGGCCACTTTGGCCATGATAGGAGCGACGCTGGTTTGTCACAAGATTACACAAAAAGTGCAGTGCACATATCATTATTCTTGTTTCTATAAAGCAAATATAATAAAAGGTAAAATAAATGCATTAGATAGACACCTGTTAGACAAAGAGCTCCATATGCAAAGTGCAAAATGACTAACGTGGCTAAATGAGGGAGTTTCTTGCTCTATCATTTTATTTGAAAGTTTAATATCTGACACGACGTCGACATTTCACGACAACTCAGAGATCTTGATCTTCTGTTGGCTCACATTATAACCAGATTCGGTCAAGCGAGTATACATCTTCTGGCCGACTAAGGCACCCTGTAAAGTGGATAAGTTAGGAGGAACCATGCGCTCAAGAGAAAGCCGACATGTAAATAAATACTTACATATTTCATGGCATGGAGCCGGCAGCAGCGAGCTACTGCTCGGACATCGTCAAGATTTGTTCCCGTTCATTGGAAACAGGAACATTTCTCCTCTCCGCCAGAGCCATCATGTCCAGAGACGGATCTTGGATAGACTCTATCCGGGCTCTTTTGTTCGACCTTCCCTCCAGGTCGATCTCAAGCGAGAAAGCATCAGGTATTGCCCCACTCTTGAGGGCGACAACCTCAGAAGACTCATAGGCGAGGCTTTGACCCGAGGTTGGGTCCTGAGCCAGTGACGGACACAGGATTTTTTCAGTGGGGGCCGAATTCTCACTAAAGTACGGTAGCGAAATTTTTTCTAGAAAACATAAATATCAAACACTAGAAAAGGAAAAATAAAACATAAGTTACAAACTGTAGTTAAAAAAACAAACAAAAAAAAAGGATAAAAAAATATGTAGCAACTAGAATTTGATCCCTTGATCGCATGGTTAATACTTAGCAACATACCAGTTGAGCTACAGTGAGAGTTATAATAAAAATGTTCGAAAATATAAACATACACAGGTATTTAGGGGTATACTAGTAATTTCACACCGAAATTTGAGTGGGGGCCATGCACCCCCCCTCATGCATGTTGGGTCCGTCCCCGTCCTGAGCCATAGCATCATACTCCAGGCCGGTCAGGATCCGAGCAGAGGTTGTGCTTAGCTGACTTCCCCCAGCTTGGGTAGGAGTCATCCGGGCATGGTCCCCGACCTAAGTCTCTGAAGGTACGTTTTCTTCAACTTGCTGCAGCAATCCCTCCTCATCGGCTGCATTCAAGACATCTGCGAAGGCATCCACTACAAAAGAGAAAAAGATAAAATCGTTAGAAATATTGAATAAAGATTTTCTCCACAAAGATAAGCAAATGACAAGCATGGGCCTACATGCATCTTGAGCAGAGGGATCAAGGGGGATTAGGAAATAGGACCGGCCTCAGCCAGTTGAGCTGCCAAGATTAGTTGCTCGGGAAGCCGGCAGTATCTCAGATAAACCCTTGAAGTTTGTATGGTTTGTAAGGACTGAGCGTCGGAGATAAGGGGAGTTATAGGGTTCCACCGGCCTAAGCTAGATGCGCCCTCATGGCGGATAAAGAAAAAGCAGTCTTTCTAACCCTTGTATGAGGATGGCCCGTCGGCCATTAAGCGACGACTCCCTGCCTGGCGGGAGAAATAGTAAAAACTTGGATAGTCCTTGACATTTTTAACCATGTAAAAGGCTCGGAAAAGCTCCATAGTAACTTTAACCTTCACCAATCGACAAATTACGGCGAAGCCTATTATACCACTGATCCCATTAGGAGCTACTTGGGCAGTACTACGTTGGTAATAGTGTAGCATGGCCACACAGGCCGGATAGAAAGGAAGACGAAGACCTCCGTCGAAATGATCCTCATATATACAGTGCAGTATCCGGAAGGAGGTCGAGATGAGTAGGGATTAGCGGCTGTAGGAATCTGAGGGTCGTAAATGCTACGATCTACCTCATATTTACTACACAGTTGGAGCACCTCCTCTTATTTCAAAATAGATTTAGTCTCAGCCATCTAATCGCGAATAAGCTTTGAAAAGATTAAAGCAGTATAGAACGGATTATAACCGAAAGAGGAAGAAACTTATTTGGTTGTCAAAGATTGGAGAAAGAGTTGGAGTATATCTGGCTCACCGGAACTGGATCGTTCGTTTAAAAAGAGTAGAGCAATGGTTGATATGACTAGGGGTATAAATACCTATCATAAACCACTCAACATGTCTTCGAAAACCGTCCCACTCATAAAGGTGTGAGACGGAAACGCCTCGTTTCTCAGGAAAGTTATAACAGCTTCATAACTGAACCCTGCTACCTGTCAAGCCGGAATACAGAGGTATGGTTAAAATACCCGAGAAGTGCCTAACACAAAAGCTGAACTCCATGAAGACAGAATAAGATTGGCTCAGAGGGCGACCAACGCAGATCTGACCTGACCTCAAGAGCTCAGCTAGATCTGGGGGGCTTATGATGATGCCGGATTTCACCACGCCATTGTCACGATAAAAATAGAGCTAGAACCTTAACTTTAAGGACCAAGAATCCCTTTGTAGGCCTAAGGGCCGATCTCCACCTCCAAAGGAGAGGGCTGCTCAGATCGTTCCTCGGTCCACCGCAGGTCGGTCAGGACGAATTAGAGGCCGACCTGCCCAGCTCTGTCGTACGGGCCTCGGATGCTCGCCGCAGGTCGGCTAGAGCGTGTAGTAATAATAACACGTTTATCGGATAATTATGGAAAGAATCCTAAACCATTAAGGCTCTGATCTTTATCCGTTAATATAATATTTGAATAACGTGATTATCTCCTAATCAAAAGGTAAATACGGTTTGATCATTCTTGTGAGACAGGAAAACTGAGTCCATAGTGGACACGGCCCATGAAGGCCTAGTGCACAAATGTTCCCTATATAAATGTTCATAAAAACTACGGCATACTTGATTTCAATTCATATTTTGGATACGTAGACAACTTAGGAAAATCCCAGACTCAGTCTAACTCATACCCCGAAAAATCCTTCCCCCATCCATACTCTCTTGTTTTTCATCCTTAATTCAATTACCTTTAGATTAAACAACCCAGATTTTATACCCGACGGATTTTGTTTCGTCAACCATCATTTAAAAAAGTGTGATTCCTGAAAAAATAATGACAAGGTGGTGTGACACTCCAGAACTTGGGTATGACGGCGCTAAATATGTGCCGCAACGTATATCTACACCGTTGATTTTTAATATAGACTCGTTGATCATTATTATATCAATCATGATCAACGGTGTAGATACACGTTGTGGCACTTGTTGTGTCACAACGATTGTGCCCGTATCATTAATCCATACATACCAATGAAATCACATATTAACAATTACTTGAAAATGAATTTGCAAGTGTTTCTTTTTTCAATACCCTGAATATAATTTGACATCTTACGATCATTTTCATATTAAAGGCGACATCATAAAAACGTCATATTTCTTTAAGTATATCAAGTAATACATCAAGAATTTCCACTTATACTTCCGAAATACATCAAATGGGCCCCGAAAGTCCACTGGCCACCGGCTCAACAGTGGCTAGCCTACCTTGTGGCGCTCGGATCCTGAAAATTGCATTCCTTCATTCCGCAACCACCTGTGCAGCTGTAATCGGTTTCTCAACCTCCGCCAACCCCCAACTGTCTTCAAAACTAGCCCAACCTCCTTATTTCTTCATTTTCCGTTCACAAAACATACACACATTTTTTTCCAAGGAAACGAAAATATTATTAACGAAAAGAGAAACTATTACAACACAAACCATAAACTGCATGCAGACAAACCACCGGCTGCCACCGGACGAACCCGGATAAACCGGACTAAACGTGCCACTAAAATAAGGTAAATCATTACATTATTATCATCATCAGTAATATAAGGCAAATCATAAATAGTAATAAGGCTGTTATCCTCTGTATTCTCAGCTATAATAATACAATCACATCAAATTTGGTAACAACCATCAAAGAACAACAACATTCAGTTAATCCAACTAATACAGAGGTATAATCAACAACAACAAAAAAGACATACAAGCAAAGTTTCCAAGGACATTCACCAAACCAATAGTTCATGTACTTTGTTCTATTAAATTTTACTTTTTTTGCCTACCTTGACATTATTATCATTTGCTCCAGTAGGCAAGAACATGGAATCAGGTGAATACAAGATGCAGTTCACATCAAATTAATGGCCCTGCTCCTTCAGTGATTGACCCTCTTCTGATTACTTCCACACTAACGACTGCCCAAGATTTACACAGCCTAATGCCAACGAATCCCCAACATCACTAAGAACTGCAGTTGTAATCTTCTCTCTTGATACTTACAAAAAGTGAAGGCACGCAAAGTCGGGCATTTCATAGAGCCCAAATACTGTTAGGAATTAGCTTATTCTAGTGCTGTGTATTTCTAAGTGTGCTAGTGTGTGTGTTGTCCCCTATATAAGGGTGGTGTGTGTTGTATGATGGCTTAGCTTTGGACATTAATAAAATCTCTGTTTCCCGCCTATTTCCCCTTCTTCCCCAATTTTCTCTGTTCTTTCCCCTAATTCCTCTCCTCTATCCCCAAATTTCCTCCCAAAAACCCTAGTTAGGATCAAATCCTAACATCTGATATCAGAGACTGTGATCTTGCTGCCTGTGTTCAACTGATATTTTCGATTGAATTTTTTTTCCAAATTCTGTTCAAGCTTTACAACAATGGAACCCAGTTTCATGGCTTTATCGATCTATTGTGTTGAGATGTCTTCAAAATGGAGCTGTGTTCTTGATTCTCAGCCTATTCAAGGAAAAGTTTATTACGATCAATTATGCAGTAGGAGGAATAAATTGGAGGCAATCAACTATATCGGTGACGAAGAATCGTATGTTGACGATTTTCTTTGTGGACTGAAAATGGATCTTGTGGTAAGAGTGTTGGGATACAAATGGAAGCCACGTAGAATGTCTGATGCATTTCGTAGGGCTGAAATTGAAGAAATCATGCTTTCTTGGAAAGAAAACTCCAGGAAAAATGATGCAGATGAGGTGTTTGAAGAAATGTCCCAACCAAAGTCTGTGTATAGTGCTGAACTCCAAGGAGCTGAGGACATTTCCGATGAAAAGAGTGATGATGTGCTTGATGCTCGAAGTTTTGTGGCAACCAAAGAAGGTTTCAGCAATATGTTTGATACAAAAGCAATTAACTCAGTCGAAGAAGATGTTTTTGGTCTAGGTGATCTTGAAAATGAAGCGGTCCAGATGCTCGAGAATTTGATTGAGCCATTTCAGACAGGTAACTCCCTCTCATCAAAGTTGAAACGAAGTTGGTTGATCAGGATAAGCAGACATTTCCAGCTGGAATCGACGAATCGTGACTGTTGCCTACCAAGTGTTCGATGCAACGACAAAGCTGTTTTCTGTGAAGCCAACTGAAGAACTCAATGGTGACGAGGATTCTATACCTCCGATTGATTGTGTTCCACGAGTTTTTGATCCCGGTAGTGACACAACTGAAAATGTTTGCACTAACGGATCAAGCCTCAAAGAAATAAAAGGCTTGTTCACTCCAAGGTCTGTACTTTCTTCAATAAGCTTTAAGGATGTTGGGGCTGTTCTTATGTTGAGTATGCCACTGCCAAGCCCTTGTATGAACGAACAAGATGCCGATTACATGGCAAGCATGATCATTCGGGTTTCTTCAATCAATAATGATAGAATATTTCTATTCGATCCGGGCGGCAGCTTATGTCTGTTTAGACCGTGGGTTTTGAGGAGTTTTTTATCTTCCAATCATGGAAGATGAATGGAGTATACAGCCATTGCATCTTATTCGTCTTTCTTGAGTCCTTGGTTGTCCGGTTTAAGAAGTCATTCAACAAGTTTTGGGAATAGGGCAGTCAATGATACTAGCCGAGACTCGAAGGGTAACAAAAAATTGGACAGAGGACATATTCTTGAAGTTGGAGTGACCAAACACATTCTTACTCCAAGTGATAATACATCTGATTTTGCGACTAGCCATGAGCCATATGAGAAAGCAGTCTTATGCAAGGGAAACCATCGAAAAAACCGGATAGAATTTGTCAGGAAATAACGCAGAGGTTGTATGACAGATTTGGATATGTATATGGGTTTTTAATTCTGCTCAAATCAGAGATTGATAGCTTCACATGTCCTCCAAACATTGGGGGTAACTTGAACTCTATATCCGAAGCTGTTTCTGTAATTGTAAGTGATCCGAAATCGATTGCGTCGTTTACGGTTGGGACTTTGAATTTCAGCTTACTGGCCTTGAAGGATTCACTATGGTGGCCTAAGGAAGGGCAGAATGTGTCTGAAATCTATCCTATAGTGGGGAGATCGGAATTGATATCAAGATTATACCACATGCTTGAATTTTGTAAAGATGAGATTATCCTTGCAATTTATATGGACGGAGACACCATGGATGTTATAATTGCTTTAGCAAGAAAAAAGTTAGCCAAGGCAGTGCCAAAGGAGATCTCAGAATTGCAGGGGGTTGCTAGCATATTGACACAACTCAGTGCCATAGTACAAGTTGTATCAAGCCACTGGATTCTTACAACAAAATATGGGTCCACATTGGATGAAAGTTGGACCATTTCTAATGCCTATAAAGATAATCTTGAACCTGTTTTGGTTATTGAAGGGAGCAGCTGTGAGTTCAAAGGGAATTTTAGTGTATGGACGCCTTACAGCTCATTTTATGTCCATAAAGAAAGACATTTAAGTGGGCACATTTAGTAGGGGTTACTATCCTGGAAAATTTTGTTTGGGTTCCAGGTTATGTGCCATTTTTTTCCCTCTTTCTCTTTATATACACCCTTGGGGACAAGGATGATTTTGAGGGGGAGGGAAATAGGATGATATGATATACAAAGAGGAAGAGGATGATATGCATAGAGGAAGGCATTGGTGATAGTGGGACATGATGATGGGATTGTCAGGCTGCTAGGTTGATATGGGAAGTGATTCAAAATTTCAGAATGGTTCCTATACACATGAGGAGAGATTGAAGACAGTGGAATTAAGCCATTGAAGATTCTTGTGTTGCTGTGAACTTGGAAAATCATGTTTGAGCTTTTTTATATCCTTGAGGACAAGGACCCTTTAAAGGAGAGGGTGATGTTAGGAATTAGCTTATTCTAGTACTGTGTATTTCTAAGTGTGCTAGTGTGTGTGTTGTCCCCTATATAAGGGTGGTGTGTTTTGTATGATGGCTTAGCTTTGGGCATTAATAAAATCTCTGTTTCCCGCCTATTTCCCCTTCTTCCCCAATTTCCTCTGTTCTTTCCCCTTATTATTCCTCTCCTCTACCCCCAAATTTCCTCCCAAAAACCCTAGTTAGGATCAAATCCTAACAAATACCCTCCATTCGAGAACCCCACAGCCAAAAGGTTTAGACTCTTAGGATAATCACAGGCTGTTACCATTGCTGGAGCTTGCATTAAGTAGTCTTTCTTCAACAAATTCCAATCGAGCGTATGTGACGAAACCCCATCGATCATGTTGATCCAAAGCTCCAAATTTCCCCATCAAAATCCTTCATTTTCCTGCCTTGTGTCTTACCTCAACTGTTTCCATTTCCCTTTTCAAGTGTCACTATTATACACCCAGCTAAAAACAGCACCACCATGAAATATTGTTAGTTTTCTTGAAACTCTACTTTTCTTGTCAACTCCAGAGAAACAACCGACAATCGTGTACCAAAACCAAAAACAAAAACAAAAACAAAAACAGCTTCCGGAAAGTTTTCGACTTTCCTAGAAAAAATAGCCCAACAGTCAAATCATTCGAACCAGCAAGTATGAACTACGAGTCAGGACTTCGATCCAAAGCAGTGATCTTTATCATTACAATCAGCAAACGATCTAATCAATTCAAATGAAAACAAAATCTTTTTAAACACGGGGGAGCGCTAAATTTTGAGCAACATACCAACCGCGACAGCAATAAGCTTTCAGTTGGGGCTGAATTTTGCGGCGACAACAGGATGCTTAAAAGTGATGTGGAGGAGGATGACCTCGTGGCTTAAGATGAAGAAGATGCAGGGTTGCCTTTTCAGTTGGGCAGCTGGTATGCTAAAAAATTAGCACCAGGGCAATCTTTTAAATAACGATAGAAAATGACACCCTTCAATACACCATCCTCCCTTGCTGTTGAGAACTTGGACGAGCCAGGATCCCTCTTCTTCCTCCCTGTTTCTTTACTCTTTTCCGTAAAAATTGAAATGACAAGAAATCCCTAAAACTCAAAGAAATTAATCAACCCAAAAAAGAAAAGGCCTTGGTCTAACCTGCAGGACTGCTAGGTTTCTTGTTCCTATCAGAAAAGAGAAAAAATTGCAAACCATTGTGGGATGTTTGTTAGTCTTTCTTTATTTTTTTATTGTTTTAAGGAAGCGGTTTCTTTTTTTTAATTAAACATGATGCAACTTCCGGCTACCGGATATATGTTAGGAATAAGGGCAAGTCGAACCTATGGGTATCAAAATCAAATTTTGATACTTTTGGACACTATTCACTTGGGTATCAGATATTCATCTCCAATACGGGGTCAAATTCATAGTGTCAGTTTTTTTTTTCTTTTTTTTACTAAATATTTTGATGATTTGATAATAATATAAAATATTATTATTGTGCTACTAAATAAATTTTTATATAATTATAATTATTTTGAAAAATTATATACAAAGTCTATCATATATAAAGTCCACATTATGATACGCGGAAATGAATATTAATTTACAGCAGACCGTAGCTAATAATTTTTTTATTTAATAATAATTCTTAAGATGTTATATATTTTTCAACCATCAAATCTGGGTTTAAAAGAAGAATATATGTGAAGAAAAAAATATGCATATATTGAGTGTGATATGTGGTGTATATAGTATTTTATAAAAATATTTAACCGTTGTATAATATTTCCGCTACAAAAATATATGTGTTGTATTATTCTTTTACTTAGCCAATCAAAAAAAAGAACAAATGAGGGGACAAGGCTTTGGTTGGCAGCACCTTTTTGGCCAAATTCCTTCCACCCGCGCGCGTGTAGTGCATGGGAGGGTATTAACCAATGATTCAAATATGGTACCTCTTCTGGTATCACACCTAATTTTGATACCTATTAATTTTTTCATTGGAGATGTTAATCATTTTCTATATAGGGGTTAAATTGATTTTGGCCTCTGATCGACTTCTTTCTGAAAGTCTCCAATGATAAAGCTTTATCAAATGCCACGTTATTATTTTATAACCTTTTTCTATAAATTTTTTCTCTACAATGCATAAACCTTTTGAAAAGATTTATAGGATAGTCCCCCTACACATAAATTTTTTCTCTACTATTTTTTTCTACCAAAAAAAAAAAAAATTTGTCCGGTTCCAACCGGTTTAACCCATTGAAAAAACATTTTGCTGAGTCAGCTATCTCCAATGGTAATAGACTTGTTGTAAAGCTTTGAAGAAAAATTTAAACCTCCCATAGGAGGTGGCCTAACAAGGCGCCTATAAATGATTGTATTGAGTTATACTCTATTTCTTCTTCTACTATGTAAGGATCCAAATCCATTTCTCATTAATTCAATAATCTGTTTATCGGAAGAAAAATCTGAGTGAGGCTTGGCCAGATGGAAGAAAAGTGAGGCAGAGTTGATTATTACAGATTAGACTCTCTCCAATGATTTAACTTCATACCACACTTTAGATGTCTCGTTTTCCGTTCTAGTTACATTTTTTAACACTTTAAAAGTACATTTACTTCGATAAGCACACTCTGTAGTACACTCTTAAACTTCTTATTTCAACTAACAAACATAAAAAGTACTAGTATATTTGTAATTTTTTATTGCATTGCATCAATAAAAAAAATATATTAATACTTTTTTGACTGGCTAATTTTTTTTTATTAAAAACAATCATATTTAAGTGGCTAGTTTTTTTTTGACGGGCTAAAATTTTTCCATGATATTCTTTGCATTTTTTATAAAAAAAATTCCTTGCAAATTATCAACTTTAAGATTTTGACATTATGTTTTTTTTTTTGTCAGTATAATATATTTTCTTTAGGTACAATAAATATTAATTAATACAATTGTGATAAAACGAAAGAGAAGACAACTTGCTTTTGGGAAAAAAATGTACGCAGTTTACTAGAGGAGCCCTCCAATTTTGAAGTGGAAGCTGGCAGATTTTAAAGATAAATGATATATAAGTGACTTCATTATAGTGTTAAAGTGCTCTCTAATACTACCCTATAATGGTATATAAAGAATCCCATTGTGGACAGCCTTAATAGACTAGGGAAGGGAGAACTAGGAGGGTGGAGCGGCACTTGGGCAGGTGGGGGTTTTCTAAAGAGTTACACTGTCCACAGTGGTGGCTCCTTATAGCACTTCCTATTTATCTTTCTTCAGGGTTCACTTTTCAACACCCTATAAAACAATCAACTTCAATAATCACTCCCTATACAATTCCTCAAAAAAAAAAAAAAAAAAAATCTTTCATCTCAACTAACCAATTTAACTACCAACATATTTTATAGTTACAAAATGATATTTTAATATGCCGTATGCGTTTATTAAAATATGTAGTATGTTATTTTTGAAAAAATATAGTATCTTTTAAAATTTCTTGTATTTTTATCAACAGTTGAGTCATAACGAATGACAGAACACACATTTTTACACTTGATTATGATATAGTACCTATTGATTGTGATGTAGACCCATTATGATTAATTATGCAAAATTTTGTTGTATCAATCGTTGTGACACAAGTTGTACATATATCTCCACTCTATCTAAAAATATCCCAACTCATATGCAGATTTTTTTTGTTTATAATACGGATAACTGAAGAAAGCGGCTTGGGAACTAGCTGATATATTAATTTCTGAAAAGACATTGTTCATCTGAAAGGGCCTTGTATGATAGGAGAGACTTCTAATTTTATTTGGAGATAAAGGCTGGCTTGGGAACCCACTGTGGACTTGAGGCCTAAGTCTCTTCCCAATAGTCCATTTAGGGAGTACAATAAAGCACCCACTATAGTTACCTTTACAGTGGTCACCCGTAAACATCTTCTATCAGGAAATTCTTCCAAATTAGCCTCGTAAATAAAGGTTCTCTTAATTTGAGTGAACATACATGCTTTTCCTCTGCGAAATCGAAATCTTCACTTTTTGACTTTCTCTCCTCTCTCCTCTCTCCTCTCTCCTCCCGTCTTTTTCTTTTCTTTCCATTTTTTTAAACTCATATTCTAAAGATCCAATAAATCTTTCCTATGAACAAGCAGATTCATGGGCTCTTTAATTTATTTTTGAATTGCATTTCTGTGGGGATTTTTTCATCTTATTATAATATTAATTATTGTTCCTAAAAAGATAATGTGATTCACGGAAGAACCTTGTAATAGTTGAAAAGAAAATGATTTAAGTATATTGATGGTGATGGAATAAGATATGTATCGGGTGTTGTATCGGTGTTAGGTGTTATTGTTGGAGCATTTTATTTTTTAGAGGGATGAAAATGGGGTGGTTCTTGTGTGGTGTCTTCATACGGTGTTGAGACACACACACACCACACAATTTCAGTATGTCTTTAAACTGTGTGGTTTTGATCGTTTCACCCGTTAATTCATCTTAAAATCCCTCTCCACACAAATATTTTTCATGAAAATGTGAATAACGATGTGTTTGGAGTGTGTAATTGGAGGTAACCATTGGGGTTGCTCTTAAGAGTAGGGACATTTTTGTCATTAAGGGTGATTGTTAAAATGGGTTGCCCTAGCAGGAATATTGTAGCCCCGGCAACACCTCACGCCTTTCAGTCGGGGCTGAAGTTTTTATTTATTTATTTATTATTATTAATAATATTATTATTATTATTATTTTTATTAGAAACCTAAAGTTACAAAACTAAAATCACAACATTACAAGTTGGGATTTCTCAAAAAAAAAAAAAAAAAAAAAAAAAAAAAAAAAAATCATTACAAGTTGGGTGAAGAAAAAAAAAGAGAAGAAAACCAAACGAATCGGTCGAACCAAACTGGTCTAAATTGAAAAATCGTAAATCATAGTTTTTTTTTTTTTTTTTTTTTATCGTAAGAAAGTAAATGGTGAAAAACAATTTGTTTTAGTTTAAAATTAAAAACCGGAACAAACCGGGTATATGTATGTGTGTGTATATATATATATATATATATATATATATATATATATATATATATGTGTATGTGTATCGACACTGCTAATTATCACTCAATGTAAATAAACCATATCTCAGTCCATATATATGTGTTTGTTTTTTTTGGAGAAGGCCTTATAGTCATTGTATGAAATCTTCCGATAACGAGCCACTTTATCACGTTTGACGAAATGGCCCAATATTTTTCGTAGGCAATGATGATATGATCATAGAGATCGATACTCTTTTTTCCTTTATGTTGAAAACGATCGATACTCTTTTTTTATTTTTGTGTTACTTGTTCTTGTTATGTGCACTTATATAGTGATCATTATTTTTTTAAAATTTGTACATTCAATTCATTTTCTTCTTTGTCTTCGTTTTGGACTTTCGAGCAGGTCATTATCACTAGGGGTGTAAATGATCCGAATCAAGTATTTACTTATTGAGTTGAGCAAC
This sequence comes from Gentiana macrophylla, assembly GCA_026214975.1. Lineage (NCBI taxonomy): Eukaryota > Viridiplantae > Streptophyta > Magnoliopsida > Gentianales > Gentianaceae > Gentiana > Gentiana macrophylla. The sequence continues at coordinate 61,467,086 of CM047810.1, read as the reverse complement.
CTCTTAAAGCAGTGATACTCGAACTCGGCTCGAGATCGCTCGAGCAGGAAAAATAATTGCTCAAGATCGGTTCGATAACATATTAATCATACTCGAGTTCGGCTTGATTATGCTCGAAAAAAATCGAGCACTTTCAAACTCGAAATGAGCTTCTGAAATGAGTAGCTTCGGAAAAATGGTACAAATGCTAAGATATGCACGTAAAATATTTAGTCCACCAGCAATATATTAAGAAATATTATATATTTTAATATAATATAGAAATACTTGATAAGGCTTGCGAGCATGTCGAGTCAAGCATTAAATTGCTCGAGTTCGGCTCATTAATTATGATGAGCTGCTCAAGTTTGGCTTGAGTTCGATAAAAATAATATTCGAGCGAGCACTTAACGAGCCAAACGTCGAGCGGCTCGGATCGTTTACACTCCTAGTTATCACACACCTAATAATTTGACTCTTAGGGGCCGTTTGTTAAATTTGAAATTTGAAATCTGATGTATGAAATCTGAATACGGTAAGTAACTGAATTTTTTAAGTGCTGAAATCAATTTGACTGTTTGATAACGCTATAAATTTGAAAATAATTTTTATTTTGCATTTTATCCGGTACATATTTTGGTATATACAAAATTTATGCTATATTTTCATACTTTCATAAAATATGATTCAATACAACAATATTTTTTCATATATATAATTTTGACAAAGTTATTATTACTCTATATTTGTACTTCAATAAACATTTGGGACAGTTCCTAGGATCTCTTACAGGACCCCTGCTAGGAGACCAACTTTACCTTATAAGAAAAAACCCATTTTTAGGCAAGAGAGATATTCTGAATGGAGATTAAAAACAATTCATGACAAGCTTACAATTGAAAACGCAGGTGAATGTAAGTTGTTGAACAATATCACTCAAGGTACTAGTTCTGACCAAAGGCTTGGTCATGATATTAATTTATATGGAATTAATATTAAGGGAAAAGTTCATCTTCAAGTGTGTGAAGCATTATCCGGTCTTCATGTGATTTGGTTTTTAATTGTTGATAAAAAACCTAAAGCTACTTTATCAGAAACTTTGAAGATGCAGGATGTTTTCGACATTTATGCTGATGAACCTTCTACTGCAATGATTAAGGAGGAGATGACAGACAGATTCAGGGTATTAAGGAGGGGAGTGTATTGGATTACAATGAAAGGGTCTACTTCAGCTGGTCAGAAAGAGCATGTTGTAAAAGAATATTGCAACAAAAAGATTCTTGTTAAGTATGGAGGTGCAACAACAGGCACAATTGATAACATTCATGAGAATGCATTGTATTTATGTGCAACCAGTTCAGTGAAAGATACATTAGCAGTAATAACAGTATTTGTGAGGATGTATTTTTACAGTTGATGTATTAAAGTTTTTTGTTGAATAGCCATTCTTGTTATCAACCCCAATTAAAATTAACGCGGGGGGCTTTTATTATACAATCTATAACTGCAGCCGCTGGCCCATTGTTGTTTAATAAAATGGTTCTTTTATTTCCAAATGTATTACATTTCCTACTGCCCATTCAGAGAATCGGGTATTATCCCTATCTATAGCTACTCTGTAACTCTGATCAGAGTTACATAACACTATACATGGTATCTCCCCTGGTACTTTTTTTTTCTTACAGTACTTGTTGTTTACAGTAAAGTCTTTTTGAGCACCTAACAATTCTTTTCTGTATATATATATTTTGGTAGCAAATAAAGAATCATGTAACGTGTAAAATAAACATTAGTACATTTTAATAGATTCATAAAACATGGATAATGTTGAAAATCAAATAAAGCCAGGGCCGGCCCCGTCATTTTTTAGGCTTAAGACCAAGTTTCCGATTTGGGCATTTTAGTTGAAATTGTTTTCTTTTTTTAAAACATACTTATCGCGTTTTTAACATCCGTAAATACAAAATCCACTTTATTGATAGCCTCAAAACATGCCTACAAAGTGTTATAAATATTTTCATAAATAAATATTTTGATTATCGTTTGCATACGAGTTGTCGCACGAATTAATGTTATCGTAGCGAAACGGGGTTCGACCTGCCCGGTCAGGTCTCGGTGGGTCGAGGGGGCAGCGCCAACTTGAGGGATCGGGGGCAACGCCCCCGAAACCTAAACGCAGGGCCGGCGGCCCGGGCGGGATGGGCGACCAACCTGGGCCAACGATACAAGTGGGGCCCATAGTTACATGTGTTACAATTTTATTTGTTTATATAAAAGGGCAAAAAATTAGAAGTTTTGACACATGTGCTTGTTGGCGTAGTGGAGGAAGAGTGGGTATTCTAACTTATTGATTTAGGTTTGAATCCTTCTACGACATTTTTTTCTTTTTGTTTTTTGTTTTATAAATTATTGTATATAAAATTATAAATGTTGTAATCGATGCGAATCAGTGTAAACCGTAAACCCTATCAGCACTCAAGCTTCTTCACGTCTCATTCATGTTCCACTTCCACCAATCTTTTTCTTTCAAAAAAAAATTAAGATCTTCATAATTTTTTCTTGCAACTTTATAAAACAAAATATCCACAATTTAATTCATCTCTCCTTCGTTTACTGCTCGCGGCCTCTGTGTTCGGGTACAATTTTTTTTGTTAATTAGTATTTGATAAACTATTGATTTCCGAGTGAATGATTTTATTGATTTATTGATTTGATACATTGTTCTACTATTTTATTTTTTTGTTAATTAGTATTTGATAAATTTTATTGTTTGCCCTATTGTGTTTGAGTGACAAGATTAATCGGGATGTTCACGAAGTTTTTGATCAGTTTGATTGCTTGTCACTGCTATGTTGTCCATAGGTGTTTGCAATCCGTTGATGTTGTTAATTACGGGTGCGATATTTTGTCTCTACTATTGCTATATTCCCGTTACTGATTCAATAATTTTGTTGTTTTGACATTTGCTATATTCTGTTACTGATTCAATAATTTTGTTGTTTTGACATTTGTAATATGTTGTTAGATACAATTATTATAATTTCGTCTTAATAATTTCTTATACGCGATTTGATTCATGTCATTTATATATGGATATTGGTTTGGTAATAAAAAGGGGCCCTTGTTTTAAAAATCTTGCCCCAGGCCTACTAAATGTCAGGAACGGACCTGCCTAAACGGATACATGCATCAGCTCATGAACGAGATTCATGCATTTTTTCCGAATCCATACATCAATTCGTGAACAGATTCGTGAAGATTCATGAACCTACGAGTGGATGCAACTCAGAAAATTCAAGAGTTGCATGTTTTAGGCCGAACTAACATGATTCTACCTTTTTGATGTGATTATGGCTCCATAAAATATATAAATAATAAAGTGCTGCAATAATTCTTATTTGGAATTAGATTCGAAAGGGATAAACAATGTTTATTCCTTGGAATTATACGGATATAGTGGCCAAATAATATTGTGAATGGGTAAAGAAGAAATTATGGAGAAAATATCCGACTTTTCAGTTTCAAAAAGAGACGAAGGAAATGTTTGACAAGAGAACTTCCCTGATTGGACTTATTTTCACAAATCCATCATCTAACCATAAGCCAATTCGAACTCAAGATATCTATTGCCTTGTATGTACAGGAAGAGGCCATTATTCCGAAGAATGCCCATCAACCTGAAAGTGTACTTGAAGAGGTTCTTGAGGATAGTAAGGTAAATATTAAAACCGTTAGTTGAGAAGGAAGTTGACGGTGGAACCTTTTTTCCTCCAAAACCCATGGAATTTTTTTTTTGGGAGATTTAATTGACGAGGCATCTGTGGAAACATACAAAGAGGAAAATGAGAGTGTGGTGGATCTGGCGGAAGAAATTAGTCATATATTTGTTGGTGAGAAAGTGGAGATTGTGGGAGACGTAGTTCCACATGACGAGACCTTCATTGTGGACGAGGTAGTTCACGTTCATGAGACAATACTGGTCGCTCATGCTGAGAGTGATGTTGCGAATGATGAAGCTCCTGATCTACTAGTCGATTCTTTGATCAATCTTTGCAGGTACGTGAAGGTCATCCACTTGAGGAGAAAACTGGGCTAATTGATACACCCAATCCAGCCCCTATATTTCATATGGATAATCTATCCCCGATTGATAATAATGGGAAACCGGCGCATACTTTTCATGATCCTTTTGCTGCGTATGTTGATGATTATCCAACGTTGAATTACTATGATTATATTTCTGACACACCGAGCTTCATCGACATTTATAACCAAGATACACTTTTCACGTTGCTTTAGTGAAGCAAGGATCACGGCATCAGCGTTCAATTCATTCAAAGTTGTGTATTTGACTCATATTTGATCCCGGTGTTCGGTTGGTGATCTTTTGGATTTGTTCAAGATTAGTGCATGATTCTGAACTATACGACATTCTTTTGATTCGAGGACGAATCCTTCGCAACCGGGAGAGTATGATGTGATTCTGGCTCCATAAAATATATAAATAATAAACCAATATTAAGGCACTTATTATAACATGATATCATATATTTCATTATGAAATATTAGTCAAATATATGATAAAGTTTGCTGATATTTTGGGCGCCACTTTTTGGGGATAAATTCAAGGTTGGAAAATTTAAGAGTTCAAAGAAGATATAATGCACTTGGATGAAGAAGATACATGGAGCATGGACATCAGCATTTTGGACGCCATTTTGAGGATAGTATTATCATACTATAATATATATATATATATATATATATATATATATATATATATATATATATATATATATATAATTTAAAAAAATGTGACATATATTTGGCTGAAAATGCTGGAGTTATTGGCGCCACATATACAAGCATTTGGGAGTTCAAGAAGTCAATTTTGGATAAACAAAATACATTGGATCAAGATGCAATCATTTATTCAAGATACATTGAATCAAGATTCAATGAATTTAGATTTTGGGGCGCCACTTTTATTTGATGATTTTTAAGAAAAATTTTCATCTTATTTTTCATGAATTCTAGTCCGTATTTTAACCTATAAATAGGCAAGTACTTGTTACTTGTAAAACAGATTGTTATGATATAAAATTTATATTTTCTCGCTTGGAAAAGTGTGTATTGAAATTCTCTGGAAAGAGGTTTCTAAATCCAGATTATCAAGGGCCTAAGCAACCCTTGTGGGTATCCATATACCAATGTGTTGGAATAGTGTCCTAAACCCAATCGGGTTGGACCGGATCCGATCGGGTCGGATCATTTCTACTATTTCTTTATGTTTATACATATATTAAATGGCTTTTCTGTTGTCATACATATATGTTCTTTTAAAGAACCAATTATGAATTGTTATATGATAACGCCCTTAGTATTAAACGCGATAGAGAGAAACCATGATAGGCGATTATGGTTGATGAGATCCCTAATCACTTTAATAAGTTTGATACTTAAATGTCTCTAGGTCGATGTACTATTAAACAGGGCATTGATAGTATAAACAAAGCTAGCACGCATTAGATGTCTTCTGCTTTAAGAGGCGGGGATAGATCTCGCTCATCAAAGTGTAGAGACACTTGGATGCGTGGGCGTGTATTAGAGAATGCGTGACGTTAGATCGACCCACTTATATTAAGTGTCACATTATGTGGCGCTTGTGTAATTATACTTTAGACCGAGTCTTCATGGCATCACCGTGTGGATTGTCATGCTTTGACACTATTGAGGTTTCCGCCAACCATGGGGCGATCATGCGGTAGTGATTGGGTATGATCTTCAAGCATCGCGGAGTATACATGTTTGGTCGTCTGAAATCGCGTACTTATCGAGTAGGGTGAATATCCGAAAGGGCATTCTTATAAGGAATGTCTTACTCTCGTGAATCTTTGCAAAGTGGGAGTAATGAGAGTTACTTGAGAGAGCATGATATCCAGATTATAAGATACGATCGTTAATGTATTGACACTCGAGATATGATCGTATGGATATTATTACAAATGATAGGATTGTAAGTTACACGGTAATCGCTTCACATGAAAGGTAGTAGTCATTGTATTTGACTCTTCCGATGATTGGGGGTCACGGTGTGTTGCTAGACGCTATCCCGTGATCGTTAGGTGTGAAGGGCATTTTCGTAATTTGCACTTTGTGTCTACGGCCAACATATTCGGAAGCCTATCGGGTCACACACATAAGAACATCTAGCCGGATTAAAATGTGGTTATAGTTGATAGCCAAATAAGGAAAGTTTTATCTCACGACTATAAAGGTTATAGTGGTAAATTAATATGGTGGTATTTATTTATTATGAATAAATTAAATACAAGATATTAATTATGTTGATTAATTAAATATGCATGTAATGTACATGTATGTCGAAATTATGGTGTATATTGATACAACTGGATTTTGCAAATTAATTAATCATAGTATTATTAATTAAATATTTATGGCCAAAATTTGTGTGTATGACACATGTGAATTTGGCTATAAAGTGGCGCAAGTTTTTTTTTTTTGTGTATTGGATACATTTAGTTTGTGCAATTTAATTAATAAAATTACCATAATATTAATATTAGATATTAATTGATTTGAAAAAATAGATTTATGGTAATAAGATAAATATAGTCAATATAAGATATTGACAATAGATTGGAAATATTTAATATAAGGTATTAAATTAAATGAGATAAATCAATCAAATATATTTTCTTTATTGTATTGGGAAAATATTTTCTTCTCCTCCACTCTAGGTTGGGGCGCCCCCTACACTATAAATAAGAGGTGGGTGTCAAGCTCTTTTGCACATCACAATTGCAAGAGCTCATAGTTCTTGTGTAAAATAGAGAGCAACGTATAGTGAGTTTGTGAGGGAGGAAAAATGCCGGTCTAGCAACCGGAGTTTTCCAATAGCAATCCAAGGAGGATTCCGGTGAGGAGTTCGTGTGGATTAGCGATAGAGGCCGGACTATTGGACGGCTTGCGAACTGTACTACTCTCCGTTGACGGTCAAAGCGACGATCTTATAGATCATCAAGTTATAACCGTCAAACTACTTAACGTGTTTATTCCATTAAACGAAGAACGATTTAGTAAAAGGAATCAAATTTTAAATTCCGTTGCGTTAAACTAGTGATTTCCTAACACAAGGTGCTTAGAAACAGGTTTTCTAAGTGTCAAGGTGATTCCAAGGTGCTTTCACACAAGTTGTGACTGTGTCAAGGAGCTTAGTATTCCAAGATGCTTCCACACAGGTTGTAATTGTGTTGAGGACTTATCTATCCATCAAATATCTCAATCCTAGATCCTACATCGAAATCGCATCGATTTTCGTGCAAGGAGTACCTCCATTTGTTTATGGGGTACCTTTAGCCTATAAAAGGCACAAGTATGCGAATAAAATTCGAGATAGTTTCTTCAATCATCGTAACAAATATTGAGTGTCCTCGGTTTGATTCAAACAAGTCATTTGTTTGAATCAAACACCTCCATTGTATCCTCGAGATAGATTTTCGTTTGAATCCCTAAATGACAATCATGCGGGGACGAAATATCTCTTTAAAGATAACGTTTTACGCGTGCTTGAGTTTTTTCTGAGTGTCAAATTTTTATTCATCAAAATTTTCCAACACAAAGTAGTCTTTTTAATTTCTATAGTTTCCAAACAAAAAATTAATAAAACTTGTTTGTATATCTTTTTTTTTGGCCAAGTAAATTTTTTATTGGGACCTTTATCGATTGGAGTAAAAAAAATTGAGCCTTTACAAAAAAAAACATATTATATTAGGTTGGATCGGATTGAATCTACACACAATTTTTTTTTTTTAGCGAAAGAGAGATGCATTGGCTTCTCCCGACATCTGTTGGTTTAAGACGGCCTGTAGATATGAATATTTTATGTGACACGACAAATATGTCACATAATACATTTGTCCTAAATGAAAATTTATTTTATATTATTTCCTATCAAAATACTAGGGAATAATATAAAAATAAATAATTGATTAAATTCTCTTAAAATAAAATGTAGAGATTTAATCTATTTATAACAAATGGCTAATAGATTTACAAAGAAAATTATGTGACACGTTATATTTGCCACATATTACATATGCCATTAAATTAAATTATTTGGTATTGTTTCCTACATTTAATATTAGGAAATAATATATAATTGATTAAATAATAAAGTCCCTTAAAATATAATTTAGGGATTTTATTGATTTATATTAAATGCACCTCCACCAAAAGGCTCTCCTCTAACATTATAAATAGGAGGGGGTCCTTGGTCATTTGAAGGAACACACACAAGAAGGAAGAAAGCCACACAAGAGGAAAGCACCAGAACAACAAGAAAAGAGAAGACACACAAGAGGGGGCACATCAAGAAAGACACAAAAAGAAGAAGGAAAGCTACAACATCAAGAAAGGATACACAACAAGTCAAGAAAGGCTAGAGGATCAAAAGCATCTTCAACGCTCGAAAAATCAACAAAAGTCTAAAGTTCATCAACAAACAAAGGGCTAAATTTCTTCAACAGAAGGGTCGAAGGTAACACAAAAGTTCCTTCCAATCTTCATCAACTTTGAAGTCTTCCGCCATATCCGGAGTCTTCAATTCAAATTAAAGACGCTTCCGCCATATCCGGAAGTCATAAATCATCACCAAATTCAAAGTTTTCCGCTATATCCGGGAAGCTATTAATCATCAAAAAGGAGAATCGAGGATCATAGAGATTGTACCGCTTTTTATTTCAAAAATTAATAAAACTCATTTATTACGATTTTGTGTTTTCTTTTCGATTTCGCGGATAAAACACGAAATCCGCATTACACTACCGCCTCTCCTGGCATCAGTAGGGCCGCCCTGAATAAAGCTAATCACGCCCGTATGAAAACTTGCATTTCAAAAAAATAAAAATAAAAATTATTAAAGTGAGGGGAAGGTGGTAATAGTAGGGAACAAATTTGTGGAATGAAAAAGAAAATAGCGGTAGAATTGTTTTGAGATATAAGTGGCGAGTAGATATCTGAAAAGTGGACCAGTAATTAAGCCTAGAATTCAGATGATTTGAAGTAAATAAAGTAGTGTAAACAACTCTTAATTTAACCACCACTTAAAGTCTTTAGAATAAGTGCTGAAAGTTGTAAACCAACACCCCCTTATATTCTTCCATATCAATCAACATCTTATATTTCCATATAATTTTGCCAATGTGATACATGTCAAATTTGGGAAAATATTGTTGTAGATATATTAAATCAAATATTAAAGATAAGGGGAATCAGAAACACTGAAGTCACAATCACAATCTTTTCAAGCAGAGGGATTAGTCTTGACAAAATCAAGCGATTTTTTCCCGACCACAGGGTTTCCGAAAAAAATGGCCTTATAGTCACCGTACAAAATCTCCCGATAACGAGCCGCTCCGTCAAGCTCGACCAGCTCAGGGAATGGCCCAATATTCTCCGTAAACAACGGTGATATGATCACAGGGATTGATACTCTTGATTTTTTGTTGCTGGTTCTCGTTCTGTGTTCCGCACTTATGTAGTGACCATTGCTTAATATCTGTAAAGATTATATACATTACATAACGATCTTGTTAGTATGTCATAAATAGGTAAAGTTTTGAAAAAAATGCCTCAAAAGTCAAAAAATAAACATTTAAAAAAATATACTCCAAAAGCATTTTGGTGAAATTATGATGAAGCATATATATACCTGTAGGGCATCACCAATATTAATGATCAGAGAATCAGGCAAGGGTGGAATCTCTATCCATTCTTCCATCTTTTCATCAGAGTCGTCGTCATTTATATGATCATCTTTTTTCACGTTCATTTGCAATCCTCCAATGCCGTCTTGAAGTAGCAGAGTCAACATATTCACATCCGAGTGTCTTCTAACACCAACAGTTAGCTCCGGATTCGGGCAAGATGGATAGTAATTCATATTTAACCTTTTCGTGCCAAAAAGAGATTCCATTCTTGTACTATCAAGAGATACCTTCAAGTTTTCAATTAGTATTTTGAATATCTTCCTCGTCATCTCCATTGTTGAGTTCAAGTATTCAATGGCCTCTTCCCTATATATATATATATAAAGTCATCAATGGTAAAAGTTGATGTTGTTATATATCGGTAAAAATAATGATCGGAGAATAAACACAAATTTTACTTATGGTTCGTAACCAAAATCCTACTTTATATGTCCAACCAATAAGTATTTAAGAGTTTTCCGTGGAATGTTGGTGAAAAACTGTTAAAGTATCCCATATCGAATTTGTGATTACAGAACTCCACCATATTAAGAGATTTAACTTCACTCACCTCATAACCTGGCTTTGGGGATGCCTCCTTTTATATGGGTTTGGACCTGGTTTTCATCAAAAGCCTTATATTCTCAGTCACATTCGTTCACACCATTATCAAAAGTTTTAAATTGTTCCATTAAATCATTTGTATCAAGACGTGAGACTCTCTAATTAATTATCCATTTTACGGTTTTATATACATTTTTTTCTAATTTATATAATTACTATCCAAGATGAAATGCATAATTTCTGTCCAAGTGCTCTTATACGGTAATATTGTTTTTTATTTTTATTTTTATGGATACGAAACATACATACATTCGAACCCGAAACCTCTGGGTTAAGAACCACAACACTTACCGCTGGGTCAATGCCTTGTTGGTCATACGATAATATTGTTTAAAGGAATATTTTTGTATTAAAATTGTTTGTGAGAGTATATTATTCACCTAAATTTTTGTAAGCATATCGGGAAGGGATTATATGAGAGTGTAAGTGTTGACGAACATCCTGTATCATGAAATGAATTAAAATATTTTAATTATATACCTAATGCAATTATTTTTTCTAATTATTCCCATATCCTATTTTAGCAATTTATGGACATCTGAATATATAAAATTTACATAGCGCTTGAATTCAAATACTTGAAACTAAAAATAAAAATAAAAAAACTTGAAAATGAATATGCAAGTGTATCTTTTGACTTCTCAAAAAATAAAGTGTAACTTTTGAAATTTTTACAATAAAAACCGTTATATTAAACAAGTTACATATTTAAACACATAAAGTGGTTATTATTTGAAATTGAGTAAAACAAATGAATATAACGAATACCACATGGTATAACCTTTATACAACATTTATAACATAAAATCTCATGTAACTATGTCAACCTATAATAGTGAAACAAATTAACATCCAAGACGACATCTCTTGTACTAGTAAAAGAAATATGTGTTTTAACTTATGTGTTCTCAATCATTCTAAAATTTAAATTAAGGAACTCATGTTGGTGATGTGTTTTAATAATTTATTCTTAATAAACTAGACATGATTATCTATAAAACATTAAAAATATTCATACAATATCGTATCCTAACATTCTTTTATACCAAAAGACATAGACTAATTTAACATGTATATCTTTAATAATTAACCACATAAAAGCATTTGTGTTTTAACATTAAAAATCACCCTATATACAAGTTTTGTTTCCCAAGGATTAATTAATAAAACACTGATTACATTGACAGCGTAACATAAAAAGTCCACCATAGTCTGAGTTGCGAGGAATTGATTCAAGCTGCCTTATCGTGAAGGCCGGATTCAGGAATTTTTTTCAGTGGGGTCACCGAACTGTAAAAATATACTTTTTATCCAAACATTGTTCCAATGGGATCATCAAATGCTAAAACTAAATTTTTAACAAACGACATTTTTTAACAACAAAACAACATCATTTTAATACTAAAAAAAATTTCGGATCTCAAGGGTCACTTGCCGCCCCCGCCAGACTACAAAGATCCGCTCCTCCGTGAAGGTGAAACCGCTACCTTTTTTTGAGAAATGTATACTTCGCCTCCATAAACATAACTGATCAATTGTAAATAAGCATGAGTATTGTAAGCATGAGTTTAATTTTTTTTTTTTTTTGTCATTTTCCCTCAGTCCCTCTGAATTTTATAAATGATTGATTTAAATTCTCTAAACAATAAAAGATGTATACATATAGAGAAATTTACATCCTCTACGTACGAAAAACAGGCGGTAGGAGGGTTGGGAGATCAACATCTTTTCCTTTTTTTTTTATATTATATATAGAGAAATTTTTACTTTCTATATCATAAATATATAGCGTTCTTTTTGCGAATGTCTTAATAATACTGATACAAGTAATCATGGGCGTCTCTGTGAATTTGAAGGCCCTAAACCAAATACATTTATCGAGCCCTTGACAAATATGTCTTAAGAAATGTTTTTTGTCAAAATCGGTTTACAAATATGAAAATCCTTTTAGGCTTTTCTTGATTTCCTTAAGAAAACGTTTTTTTTTTATTACTTTAAAAAAATACTACTAGGCTGAAATATGGGTTTCTAATTCTATAATACTACTGACTTATTTTTCATGTAGGCCCTTTAAATAGTAGACTTTCGGTAGGTCTTAAGCCATGGCCTGGTTGGCTTGGCCCAAAGGACGGGTCTGCAAGTAATGATACGAGGACAACCGTTGTGTGTATGACAATATTTGACACAACGGTTATATGTACTGTTGATCATGGATTTAAGGGCCGGAAATTAATGAAAGGATGTTCAATTACCTGCATACACCAGGCCAATGTAGAAGTGCCTCAGCATCATTGGTATAAAGCAAACTCAGAAAATCTCTCCATTCCATAACCTTTTCTTTGTCTGTTGCAAATCCTGAACAATAGAACACAAGAGGGCTGGGACTAACACCCTGCAGGTATGCAGCCTTGACTTGTGTTGACTGATCGAAAAATCCATGCGCCGATGCGATTATAGAATCCAAAAGCTTTGAAGGGACACCATGGTTGACCACTTGGAGGAACCCTACAGTCTCAGCTGCCTTTACAATGGCATCCACTACCTGATCATGTTCAGGGCCATCAAGCTTTGATAAATCAATGGGTGGTGCAGGTTGCTTTGGAATTACTCCAGCTGCAGGGAGATCATCAATTCTCTCGGACAACGGTTGAACAAATCTGTCTGGAACGTGTGATATTCCTGAATCGACTAGACCTTTAACTCCATGGCCTTTTCGAACCATGAAATCAAATAGTGCGTCGTCATTATTGAAATTGAGTGCCATTTCTGTGTGGATCGAATTGTGTTAAACAAACAAGAGAATTTATAGTCGACGTTTAATAGAAATTCTTGTTTAAATAAAAGACGTCTAGCTGCAATTAAGAAAAGAAAAAGTCGTAGCAATGATTAAATGATTAACACACACTACCGTACATGATATAAAGTAGAGTCTCCAGGAAATGGTCCAGTGGTGAAGGACTTGAGTGGTGTAATGAATGACATTGGAATCAGGAATCTGAGGTGTGGATGTTCAACTCACTGTAAATGACGACTTTTTCAAGATCTTGGTATAATGGCGGCCCGTGGCACTGGTACCCACCGAATTACCTGATTAACCTCTCCACTCATCCGTGGGACAGGGGAGTTGGGGCGCTTTCGGTTAGAGTTTAACCGTTTTATTTATTTATTTTTTGCCCCTAACAAGGTTCGAACTCTTGGTCTCCATACTAAATCAGTCTACAATTTCACCACTGCACTAACGCATTCGTGCGCTTTAACCGCTTTTTTATAAAGAAAGTAGAGAATAAAAAATGTGCGCAAGCTGTGTTATTTCTCGGCATGTATGCATGGTTCAAAGTCGCGGTCGCGGTAACCGACTCGGAGACCACTGAGTCACATTAATCGTCGCTTATCGATATCGTTTCGGGCAAGACGGGTTATATAAAATGCTTTTAAAATATTAAAAAAAATCTTAAAAATGCAAAAATACGTGAATAACTAAATACAACATCAAAATGTACAAAAACACATCAATATCATTTATTTTGAATAAATACATCAGAATATACGTTGTCGCGTTACGTTTTTCAAATAGGACATGATACTCATCTACACATTGTTGAGAAATTGTTATTCCCAATGTATTTATAATGTGATATTTTGAGCGTTAAAAAATTTATATTATTATATCATATCATATTTCATATTATATTGTGTCCTCTTATATCAATCAACCTCTCGTCTGCCTGAGATGGGGGCTTTGTCGAAGAAGAGTTTAAAAAGAGATCTAAACATTAAATTAGTGAGACGAATTTAATACAAAGTATTGATATGGACACAACTTGTTAGACACAACGAGTGACACAATCATCATCTACACCCTCGATCTTGGTGTATGATCTTGTGATCATGACGTAGACCATCATATTCAATGGTGTAAATGATGATGTGTCACCTGTTGTGTCTTCCAGGTTGTGCCCGTATCATTATTCTTTAATATATTAAGTTGAAGACAAATATATATATATATATATATATATATATATATATATATATATATATATATATATATATATATATATATATATATGTGTGAATGTACATTACTCTTTCGGTCTTTCCCATCAAACACCACACCCCCCACAAAAAAAAAAAAAAAAAGATCGGTGAAGTTTCCATTTAAATTGGATTGACTCGGCCGATTTTTGCCGAGTTTGACCGATATGTATCCGATTCATGTCTAAACCGAGATGAATCCATAACTTTGTACCGGTAAGCTCCGAGTCGGAGACGATACGGCCGAGTCGGAGGCGAGTTTGAACCATGGAGATTTCTTATAATTTTCAGTTTCACCTTTTCCCGCTTTTCTTATTCAAATTCTTGAAGAACTAGAAAGTTCATGAATGGAGATTCTGCAAATTTACTACTTCTAAAGTTGTGTTTAATCAATTTCAACATGGTACCAGAGCTAAACGCTTAATTCCACTATTTTTGGTTGTTCTTGGTGCCTTCTCTATGTTTTCTTGTTTATTCTTTCTGGTGTTATAATGGCTACTTCTAATCAAGGAGCTGCACATGCAAATCCTCCACATAATTCAGATAATCCCAATTTGATACAGGTACAACCTTTACTGAAAGTACAAAGAATTTCCATCATTGGAGAATGGCAGTTTCTAAGGCATTATCATCAAGAGGTAAATTGTCTTTTATCAATGGTACAACCACTATGCCCCAGAAGATGATCCAGCTTTTGAAAACTGGATGCAACTCAATGATTTGGTAACTTCTTGGCTCATAAATTCTATGATTCCAAACATTTCTGAGAGTGTTATGTATTTTGATACTGCTAGAGAAAATATTGTTAGATCTTCAAGATAGGTTTGGTAGAGCTGATGCATACAAATTATCAAATCTTGAAGAGGAAATTGAAAGATTCAAGCAAGGATCATTGTCTGTGACTGAGTATTTTAGAATACTGAAAACTCTTTGGGATCAATATTTGGTTTTAAGGCCAATACCTTCCTGCACTTGTGCTGCTTTGGCCACAATCAGAGAATATTATGCCAATGTATATACAACCAGATTTCTTAAAGGGCTAAATGGAAACTTGGGACTATTAAGTCACAAGTCTTTATGACCAGACCCCTCCCTGATGTTAAGGCTGCTTTTGTTATGGCTCTTAATCATGAAGAGTAGATGAATTATTCCAATTCCAGTCTTGATTCCGTCTTATTATCTACTAATAGTAAGAGGGATGTGGAAAGTAATGCTGTTGTTAACATAGGATTTGGTGGTCAATGTAGAGGACATGGAAGGGTTAGTCTTTGGTAGGGTAATTCAAAGAAACCTCAGTGTGTTTACTGTGGCAAAGAAGGACATACAATGGAGAAATGTTACAAGAAATATGGGGTTCCACCCAATTTCAAGGGTTCTGGAAAAGGTCATGGTTATGTTGCAAATAATTTTAGTTTTGGTCAAGGCGTAGAATATCATGGTGATGGTTCCTTTATTGATAATCAGAATTCAGTACAGACAGCAGCTGATTCCTCCATTAGTAAGTCTCAATATGACCATATACTTTCTTTGATTGAAGGACTTTAGTCTGGCAATAATCAGTGCAATTCCGTGGTTATGAATGCAGGCACTTCTGTTAATCAATTCAGGTATCAAGGGCAATAGTCATCACTGGATTGTTGATTCAGGGGCAACTGACCATATTACTTTTGATTTGAATAATTTGTTTGATGTTCAATCTGTTAGAAATATGTTTGTTAATCTGCCAAATGGTTCTCATGTTAGTGTTACTCATGTAGGAAAAGTCAAAGTAAACAACAATATAGTGTTGTATAATATGTTATGCATTCTTTCATTCACTTATAACCTTATCTCAATAAGGAAATTGGTAGTGGACAATAATTTAACTGTTGTTTTTGGAACTGATAAGTGTGTGGTGCAGGACCTGCAAACTTTGAAGAAGATTGGTATAGCAGAATTGCATAATGGACTTTACATCTTGTCAAGCAAGTGTGATCCAGTTTAAAATCCTGTTTTAGATACTTCTGAAGTTTCATGTAATACTTGTAACTTTTCCGATTCTCTTTTATGGCATTTTAGATTACGGCATCCTTTATCGGAAAGGATGAAGTCTTTGAAACTGTTAGATCCTAAAATCAAACCGCCTATTTACAATTGTACTGTATGCCCTTTGAAAAAACAAAAGATATTGAAATTTCCTGTCAGTTTTTCTTCTACCTTGAATACTTTTGATCCTATTTATGTAGACATTTGGGGGCCTAATATGGTTCCTACTGTGGATGGTGAATACTATTTCTCGTCTATAGTTGATGATCATAGTAGACACTCTTGGCTTTTCCTAATGAAATGCAAGAGTGAGGCAAATTCCTTGTTACAGTACTTTTGCAATTATGTTCAGAATCATTTTGATAGGTGTATAATTTTCTTTCACCTTCACTTGCAATCCTCCAATGTCGTCTTGAATTAGAAAAGTTAACATATTCATGTCTGAGTGCCTTCTAACACCAACAGTTAGCTCTGGATTCGGGCATGTGGGATAGTAGTTCATATTTCACCATTTTACGCCAACTAGGGATTCCATTCTTATACTATCGAGAGGTACCTACAAGCTTTCAATTAGTATTTTGAATATCCTCCTCACCATCTCCATTGTTGAGTTCAAGTATTCAACGGCCTCTTCCCTACAGTCATGAGCGGCGAAAGTCACTATATATATGAATATTGGTGTATAAAATAGGGTGTGTAGGGTGAAATTATTAATGACTACTTATAGGTATGCATGTTAAAACACAAATTGTAGAATGGTCCGGGACCAAAATAAGATTTGATGCTTCTGGACCAATCAAATCTAAGTATATTTTGTTGGACAATCTTGTTCATAAACGAAATAAAAAACAAAGAAACGAATAACAACAAATTCGAATTACAATTTCAAGGAAAACAGAAAAGGATATATGATCCGAGCCCTGTGTTGCACACAGTTTTCTTAAGACTAATTAGCCCCCTCACCTTCGTGTGCCGTGAGCTTCAGCGGGGCGTTAATCTCCCAGGATAGAACGGATAGCAATGACGGGAGAAGCACAACACCTTCAATTGCTTAAGAACCTTGTAGTTTGAACTCTCGCCATTCATGTAGAAAAGAGGTAAGAAAAGCGATTGCTTTGGTTTTCCGGTATTATCTCTTGAAGAACTGATGATGAAGTCTGCTTATATAGGCTTTATTCTCTAGAGGATGTTAAAAAAACAGATGGAATTCGAAGTGGAACAGCCTCAGCTTCATTATTTCGAAATGAATGTCATTAAAACTCAGAATTGGAACAGTATGCACGACGCAGAAGATATGCGCAGGTCCGATATAGTATCGCGATCTCACAACTTTTCGCCACGAAAATAAAAGTTCAGGTTGCAAAACCGAACCTTCACTGGGAGCCTTTGAATCGAGTTGCATTCATGTCCGCAGGACGTGCGCTCGCACACAAGTTCAAGTCAAAATCCATCCGGATTTGCACCCCCTCGCGCCCGCCAGAGAGAGCGGTGTATAAAGTTGGTAAATTCTTACCACTACACTAAAGCAACATCATATATATATATATTGGCTCTTTTCCTTCCTTCCTTCCAATGTGGGAGAAATTGGTTTATCCAATTTTCCCTTTAATACTAACACTTTCCATTCACCACTTAGGCCCAATAGGCCCAATATGACATATCATTTAAAATATCCATTTTAACCATCATTTTCCAACAATCCCCCACATGAATGGAATAGTGTTTAAACCCTAGCAAAGGCTCTAAGAATGAAATTGAGAGTTCGGCGGTAGATCAATGCATAGGATAGGTAGGTGTGACCCTTTGAACCTTCCTTGATTAAATATGTTTACTTTATCGGGCCGACTAGTAGACGCGATGTCCTTGAACTATTCTCCGTTGATGTAAATGATGACATATCAACCACAATCGCATCTACCTATCAACATAGGTTCTTGCGGTTATGTCCATTTTGGCCGTGGACATCTGCCTGGTTCAAGAAGAGTTTCTAAGAATTGCGCCTCACAATTCCCTTTGAAGCGCCCTCTTCTCTCTCTTACATAGGTGATTCAGAATTTGTAATTTTCTCAAAATATTCTTCTTACACAAATCATTAAAAGCTCTTCTCGTGATCTTATCCTCGCTCAACCTCACTGCTTTCTTCATCTTAGGAATGAGCTTGAGGGTTACCCCTCACAGTGACTTTACTTCGGCAATTAGGTTTTCCCATTGAACCAAGATCTTGGGATCTCCAATCTACAAGGTTGGGTTTTCCTTCGCAAAAGTTTTATTCCATGGGCTTTAGTCCCATTCCTCTTGATGATTTAGCAATCGCCTCTCTATTTAACCCTTTGGTTAGCGGATCCATAAGATTATCCTCTCGACTTAACATAGTCTAAGGTAATCGTACTCGGCTTGAGAGTAGTTGTCTAATGGAATTATGTCATCGGCGTATGTGCCTAGACTTACCATTATACATTATATTCTGTGGCTCTTCCAATCGATTGATTGATCGTCACAAATGAATACATATTCCTGGCATCGCTTCGCCATTGAGGAATATCCTCTAGGAATTGATGCAACCATTCTCGCTTTTCCCCACATTTATCCAATGCCACAAACTCGATTCCATTGTGGATCCGGTTATCACGGTTTGTTTGGAAGATTTCTAAGACACGGCTCCACCGCTTAACGTGAATACAAAACCACTTGTGGATTTTGAATCCTTTGAATCAAATCCAATTTGCATCAAGATATCCTTCTATAACAATTGGTTCTCTTGTATAGTGAAGGCCATACTTACGAGTATATCTTAAGTATCTCAAGAACCTCACTATAGCTTTCCAATGTTCATGACTCGGATTACTAGTATATCTACTTAGCTTTCCAACAAACGTAGCGATATCCGGTCTAGTACAACTCATTAAGTACATTAGACTTCCAATGATCCTTATGTACTCTAATTGAGATACACCTCACCTTTATTTTTGAACAAAGGTTGACTTTGATCTATTGGAGTTCTAGCTTCATTTGAGTCATCTTTATTGAATTTTTCTAGGATTTTATCAATATAATTAGATTGACTCAAAATGAGACCATCGTAATTTCTTGTAATTCTAATTCCCAATATCATCTCTCGCTAAACCCATATCTTTCATTTCAAATTTGGCGTTTAACATATCTTTTGGTAGATTTGATCATCTTATCATTACTACCAACTATCAAAGATGTCATCCACATAAAGACATAAGATGACATAGCCATCTTTTGTGTCTTTCATGTAAATACATTTATCACATTCATTGTTTTTGAACCTTTTTCAAGCATAACATGATCAAACTTTTGATGCCATTGTTTTGGTGCTTGTTTTAAGCCATGTTAAGGGTATTTTTATACGGTTTTTAACGTTATATTTGATAATGATTTCCTCCGTATTTGTATAATTTGCATAGAAAATGAGTGTTTAAATGATTTATTAAGCAAGTAAGATTTTGATTAGTTTATTTGCAAAATGAGGTTGTGTATGTGTTTTAATTATGGTTTTACGAGTATTTGGATTGTGTTACGTTTTGCGGTGTTTTTGATGTCATGTAGGTACATGTTGGAGGCTGAATTGATGATCAAATGTTGACATAATTCGAGCTAAATCAAGAAAGAGACGAGGAAAGAAGGATAAAGATGGAAGAAGGAGGAGATAAAGATCAAGAAATCGAGTTACAGCACATATGGACGTTCGTCCGAGTCCCGTCTAGAGTGGACGGGCGTTTGATAAAGCAGACGGGCGTCCAGGGAAGTATTTTGATACAGAGAGTTTGGACGCTGGATGAACGAACGTCTGGCACAAGTTCAAGGCTGAAGGAACGAACGTCGAGATATCTTGACGAGCGTCCCGTGAGGAAGAAAATCAGGATTCCGGGTAGCGCTGAACTTCCAACGCAGTTCTTGATATGATAACAACCTATTTGACTCTGGACCTCAAGAGAAGAGTTGTAGGGCTTGAAGAGAGGATTCTACAGGATTTTGAATCACTCCATTCCGACTTACGAGGCCCGAGATATGAGCGTTACAAGTTTGGATGCTGTTGCTGAAAATAGTGGACGAGCGTCCGGAATCTTCGAGACGGGCGTCCGGAGCGGTTCTTGTGAGCGTACCGACATTGAAACTCTATATAAGCAGCGGATTTCTTTCACCCTAAACATACAATTCGGTCCCAAAACCTAGGGAGCAGCTTGGCTGCGTTTTACTCCTTTATTTTCCGGTTTTATGCAATAAAACATCTAGATTAGATAGTTAGATTTATGTTCTTTATTCCATCAATTCGAGTTTGCATAAGGATGCTAGGAGGCTAAATCCTCCTTGAACGAGCGCCAGTGAAGCCGTCCGTTTCAACAATTTGATCTCTAGTTCGTGATTATTTTGTGAGTATCTATTAAAGTTGTTACTTTTATCATGTTTTTATATGTTGATTGCATGCTATATCGAAAGATCCGTGCTTTTGTTTATTGTTTGCTTGATGAAAGTCATGTTAACCTTAGAACACCATGATAAAAGTTTAGACCTTTAATCTAATCACAACGAAAGTTATTAGATTGAATCTCTAGATTAGAAATTGAAAGATTTCACGCCTAGGTTAGAAAGACGTAATCTTTAACATCGAAAGATAAAAGATTAGAAAACGAACTCGTCTACGAGAGTAGGAGTTTATGCCTTCGATTAGGTGAATCACGACTTGAGTAGAGATCACGAAATAATCCGGATTAGAAGTGAATGTTGATAGGATAGGTGGATCAATTGCTTGTTCGTTCGTTATACTTGATTTAAATCCTTAAAACTTGAATTGTTTAGCTTTAGTTTACTTTTTCTGCACTTTAGTTTAGTTTAGTTTATCGCTTTCAATCTTGCCTAGCATTGGATTAATCTCTCTGTCTAGTTACTTTTTCTTGCATATTTGTTTAGGTTAGTTCTTCGTTTAGGTTAGTTTCGTGACAATAGTTTAGTTGAAAACAAAAGCTAGGATTCACATTCGTCTAGTTCCCCGTAAGATCGACCCGGCATTAGCCTCCATACTACGATCCTTATACTTGAGGTTAACCGGTTTATTACTTGTTGTTTTGTATTGATAAAATCCGGGACAAGCCATATAATGACTTAACCAATTTACACACTTTCTTATCTTGTCCTGGACTAGAAAAACCCTCAGGTTGTTCCATGTAGATTTCTTCTTCTAAATCTCCATTTAAGAAAGCGGTTTTCACATCCATTTGATGTACTTCTAAATTACGCAAAGCGGCTATAGCAAGTACCATCCTAATGGAAGTTATTCTCGTCACTGGAGAATATGTGTCAAAATAATCAAGACCTTCTTTTTGACTATAACCTTTTATTACTAGTCTGGCCTTATATTTATCAATAGATCCATCAGGTTTCATTTTCCTCTTGAAGATCCATTTTGATCCTAGTGGCTTACATCCTGGAGGTAGATCAACTAACTCCCAAGTATGATTTTGCAATATAGAGTCTATTTCACTATTTATTGCTTCTTTCCACATTGGACCTTCAGATGAAGTTGTCGCTTCTTTAAAGCTTTGAGGATCTGTCTCTATCATATAAATGATAAAATCTTCACCAAAAGATTTTTCAGTCCTCGACCTCTTGCTTCTTCTTGGCTCAAACTTAGTTAGCTCTTCTTCATTTACTTGTTCAGAAGGGTGATCCAGAACATGAACGCGCTTTAATGAACTAGGTTCATTTGCTTTAGCCGAAATACATTCTCAAAGAATGATGCATTTCTCGATTCCATTATCGTATTTTTATGTATTTCGTGATTATCCGACTTATACACAAGAAATCGATAAGCACTCATGTTGTGTGCATATCCAATGAATATACAATCAACAGCTTTTGATCCTATCTTTACTACTTTGGGTGTAGTATTTGAGCACCTTTGCAAGGCACCCCCACACTCTCAAGTATTTGTAAGAAGGTGGTTTACCTTTCCACAGTTCATAAGGAGTTTTCTCTTGTTTCTTTCGGGTATCTTATTTAAAAGATAATTGCTAGAAAGGATAGCTTCCCCACACAAGTTTTGTGATACTCTGAACTCAACAACATTGAATTCATCATTTCTTTCAATGTTTGATTTTTCCTTTCAAAGAACTCCGTTCGATTGTGGTGACCATGGCGCGGTTATTTCATGAATAATCCCATGTTTGGCACAAAAATCACTTAGTGGTGCCAAATATTCACCACCTCTATCGCTCGGAGTATTTTGATCTTTTTCCATGTTGATTCTCAACTTCTTTACGAATAGAATAAATTTATCTATCGCTTCATATTTTCCTTTTAACAAGTATACATAGCAATATTTAGTGCAGTCATCGATAAAGGTAATAAAATAATTATTTCCGCCTCTCGATTGCACAATTTTAAGATCACACACGTCGCTATGTATTAGTTCGAGTGGTTGCGTATTTCTTTCAACATTTTGAAAGGACGCTCTTGTTAATTTCGCTTCAACACAAGTTTCACACTTATGTTCTTTATCAATTTCAAATTTGGGGATATATTTTAGACTTATTAATCTACGCAGGGAATCGTAATTAACATGTCCTAGTCTACCATGCCATAAGGAATGTGACTCAACCAAGTAAGCAGAACCAGTAATATTATTATTAATATTGTTTGGCCTAACAGCCATTACATTCAGCTTGACCATGCCATTACATGCATATCCCTTACCGACATACATACCACTCTTAGTCAAAGTAAACTTGTCGGATTCTAAAACAAGACGGAAGCCATTCTTATTCAACAGCACTCCAGACACCAGATTCTTACACATATCCGGTACATATAGCACATTCTTCAGAGTTAGATGTTTGCCAGAAGTCATCTTCAGAATCACTTCTCCTTTTCCAGCTATAGCAGAAGTAGCCAAGTTTCCCATGAACAAAGTCTCATTACCTTGAACTGACTCGAACTTAGTAAACTCTTCCCTGTCAGAGCATATGTGCCTTGTAGCTCATGTGTCTACCCACCATTCTCTAGGATTTGAATCCACCATGTTCACCTCTGACACAACAGCACAAAAATCAATATCTTCCATGCCTTGAACAATATTTGCTTCAAACCTTCTTCTTTGGTAGCTTGCAAACAATGAGATTTGTGACCAATCTTGTCACAATTGAAACATTTCCTTGGAACTTAGGTTTTCAATGCCACCTTCGGTCCCAATTTAGCTTTTGGTCCCGTTTTGATTTCTTAACAAACTTGTTCTTTTTCGAGTTTTGGCCATGTTCTACCACGTTGGCCTTTGCAAGATTCTCGAGTAATTTCCTCTTTTATCGGACTTCTTTATTGTCATCTTCAATACGAAGCCTAACAACAAGATCTTCCATGCTCATTTCCTTTCGCTTATGCTTAAGGTAATGCTTGAAATCTTTCCACGCATTTGGTAATTTCTCAATAACACAAGCGACTTGGAAAGTTTCACTAAGCTCCATCTTTTCGGCTTGAATCTCGTGAAGAATCAATCAAATTCTTCCACTTGTTCCATGAGTGGTCTAGAGTCCACCATCTTGTACTCCAAGAACCTTAACGACAAATTTCTTTGTACTGCATCTTCGGTTCTATACTTTTATCTAGTGCCTCCCACAATTCTTTTGCACTCTTTTTATCACAATAAGCATCATACAATGAGTCACATAAACAATTCATTACATAATGTCTACAAAGATAATCGATTGTTTCCATTCATCCATGGCAAATGAAAATCTTGATCTGCTCCCTTCATTGTTGGTGGATCCTCAGTTAGGAACTTTGCCAGACGCAATGTTGTGAGATAAAACATCATCTTTTGTTGTCATCTCTTAAAATTCAAGTCATTGAATTTTTCCGGCCTCTCATGCTGATTCATAGGAGCAGCACCTCGATTTGGCACTTGTTGCACCATAGCCAAAGCCTGAGTCGACCATCGAAGACCATTCTCGAGCCGCCATGACTGTTGACATTTCTGAAATTTAACACACAAATTGATTAAATTTCCTTTCAACAATTTATAGAACAATTTTTAATTGATCTATACTCAATTCAACAAAAGATTCGTTTAGAACTCGTTTTATTGAACCAATGTTCGTTTTAAACCCCTAAACAGCTCGTTTTAAGGCAACACAACTCGGTTTTAATAAACAGCTCGTTTAACAATAAAACAGCTCGTTTTTAAGCAGTTCGTTTAAAACAGCTCGTTTAAATTCAGCTTGATTAAAATCAGCTCGTTTTAAACAGTCAGCTCGTTTTAAAATAAAAACCAGCTCGTTTTTACACACCTCGATTCGCTTTCTTCAATTACAGAAAACTGAATCACAAAACTGTTATGACCAGTTTATTAAGATCGAAACTATTCAACACAAGAACCAGCTCGATTCAACACAGTTATTGAAACTGTTCGTTCTCAATTTCCTCTCGTTAATGAACAAGAAATATCAGAAGAATTAGTCTTAAGAAAACTGTGTGCAACACAGGGCTCGGATCATATATCCGACTCTGTTTTCCTTGAAATTGTAATTCGAATTTGTTGTTATTCGTTTCTTTGTAATTTTTATTTCGTTTATGAACAAGATTGTCCAACAATCCCTTCCTTCCAATGTGGGAGAAATTGGTTTATCCAATTTTCCCTTTCATACTAACATTTTCCATTCACCACTTAGGCCCAATAGGCCCAATATGACATATCATTTAAAATATCTATTTTAACCATCATTTTCCAACATATTTTATGTGTAGAAAATACCATTGACGATGTCGGATTTCACCACGCCACGTGTCACGATAAAAATAGGGCTAGAACCTTAACTTTAAGGACCAAGAGTCCCTTTGTAGGCCTAAGGGCCGATCTCCACTTCCAAAGGAGGGGGCTGCTCAGATCATTCCTCGGTCCATTGCAGGTCGGTAAAGACAAATTAGAGGCGGACTCCTTGACTCGATCGTCACGGGCGTCAATTTGCTCGCCGCAGGTCGGCTAGAGCGTCTGGTAATAATAACACGTTTTTCGGATAATAATGGAAAGAATTCTAAACCATTAAGTTTTGATCTTTATCAGTTAATATAATATTTGAATAACGTGATTATCTCCTAATCAAGGGGTAAATACGGTTTGATCATTCTTGTGAGACAGGAAAATAGAGTCCATAGTGGACACAGCCTATGAAGGCCTAGGGCACAAATGTTCCCTATGTAAATGTTCATAAGAAATACAACAGACTTGATTCCAATTCATACTTTGGATACGTAGGCTACTTGGGAAAATCCCAGGCTCAATCTAACTCATACCCCCCAATATCCTTCCCCCATCCATACTCTCTTGTTTTTCATCCTTAATTCAATTACCTTTAGATTAAACAGCCTAGATTTTATACCCAATGGATCTTATTTCGTCAATTGGCATTAAAAGGGGGGTCTTCTACTGGTAATTTGTTAAGGTTTAAGAGACTCGATGATAGCGTCCCCTAGGAAATCAAGCATTGAGTACTAGTAGGACTCTAATCGCTGGTGGAGGTAAAGATGAAGGCAGCGCATCGAATAACGCTCGAGCCTCCATAACCAATACCATTTGTGGAGGCCATGGGGAGGACAGCAGTAGGATTGCTGATTCCCTTAATAAAAGACAATGATTCTCCGGCGAAGTTGCGTACGGTCCACGTGACCCTTTTCCTTTGATGAAGAATAACGAAGGATTGGTAATCACAGCCGTGATTGATCAAAACCTGGTAAGAAGAGTCCGTGTGGACACTGGAAGCGCGGTAAATATACTGTATCACCACGCGTTCCAAGAAATGAATCTAGAAAGCAGAGAGTTAACACCCATGTCAATGCCATTATTTGGTTTCACCGGAACGTCTGTTCTACCTATGGGAATGATTGAGCTGGCTACTACCTTTGGCCAAGAGCCAATGGGAAGAACCTTGAGGGTCAGCTATGCCATCGTTCGATCTCCATCCCCGTATAATGTCATTCTGGGGCGACCATTAATCGACCTCCGAGCTGCCATTTCTTTATCTCACAACAGCTTTAAGTTCCCAACCCTGGACTGGTCAGTGGTGATTAAAGGGGATGTGAAAACAGCTAGGAGCTGCTATGCTACCATCACCAGTGGAGAAGCGGTGGCCCAACGGGTTCTCATGGAGGATCTTCTCCAGGAGGACGAGGAGACATGGTCCTCGGAAGATAAGATGGAAAATGTCATCCTCTGGGAAGGCCAGCCTGAACTGACAATAACAGTCGGAGCTTGGATTCCCGACCCGCACAAGGAATAGCTCATTGAGATACTCAAGGAGTTCATGGATGTCTTCGCGTGAAAAGCTGAAGATATGCCAGGCCTGTCCCCGGACATCGCAGTTCACAAACTGAACGTGGATCCGAGCAGAAAGCCGGTCCAACAAAAGATAAGACATTTTGCATGGGAGTGCATGGATGTGATCCGGAAGGAAGTAACTAAGATGCTCCAAGCGAATATAATTAGGGAGGTGGTCTACCCAGAGTGGCTGGAAAACCCTGTGCTAGTCAAAAAACCAGATGGCAGATAGAGGATGTGCGTGGACTTCACCGACCTCAACAAAGCTTGCCCAAAAGATTGTTAAGCCCTGCCTAAGATCGACCGACTCATGGATTCCACCGTCGATTTTGAGGTAATTGCGTTTTTGGACGCATACAAAGGATATCATCATATTTCCATAGACCCCAGCGATGCGGAGAAAACATCATTTACAATAGAGCTCGGGACATACTATTACATAATCATTCCCTTTGGCTTAAAGAATACTAGAGCAACATACCAGAGGGCAGCGAACAAGATTTTTAATGGCTGATAAGTTCCTAAATATTCGAATAATTCTAGATGTTTTGGACTCAATTTGGGGTCGTGTGTTGTTATTTTGCAATGTTTTTATCCTTTTTGGGCTAGATTACTGCGCATGTCTGAATTATTGCAGTATGATTTGAGATTAGAAGAAAAAGGCCCAAAAAATGGAGCTTAAGTGGAAGAATTCTAATATCAACCTCTGTCATACACAGGGTGTGACAGTTTTCAGAAATCTGATCCTGGCCAACGAAATGTTCTGATTGGTGGAAGCTTTTCCAACGTGATTTTTCTTGGCTATGGCGTGTTTTTCAAAGAAAAATGAGGAGCCTACACACTAGAAGAGTCCAAGATTGATAGATTGTTGATTTTTAGAGATTTTCTTGATTAAATTAATTATGGAAACTTATTTTATGATGTAATTATCCCTTTATTAATCCCCAAAAGGGTGTAATTCATCATTCACGCCTCCAACATCAGATTTTAGTCGACTATGTTTCCCCTCTTTATTCTTCATCATCTACCATCCCCAAGAACAAGGATTTTAGGTTCAAGAAATTCAAGAATAAAGCTTTTTTGAGGGTTGATTATTTATGCAATACTTTGACGGTTTCTTTCTATCTCTTTTCTCTTTTATTCTATTTATTTATTTTTCTTGTCAAAGTATGAATTATATGGTTGAATCTTGGAATCTTGATATGTTACGAGAGTAAATATTAGTTTTTTGGATTAGGAGAAGCCCGGCGATGATTATATAGTTCTAAAGAAGCAATCTTTTCATTGGTAAAGGATTTCTTTCATGTTTATGAATTTGATCTTGTATGCTTATTCATGTAATTTTCCAGCAATAATATCTCGAAGGAGTGAATGGCCATAGGATTGCATGAGAAATTTCATTCGATTAATTGATGACAGAAAAAGTATTAATTAATCGATAACCTAGAAACCAAGATCAAATCTTTAGGGATTTCTTCAATGAAAATTAGGTTATACCTAAAGTGGCCCATAATTATGGTAATTCAACGCATATAATTTTATTCTTCATTGTAGGACACTAAATGTAGGATAAAACTAGGTAAAATCACGATAATAGTTCGAAAGAATGTTTACGTGTAATATTTGATAATTGACCTTCGTAAATAGAAGATTCATATTGATAAAAAGATTGTTGAAATTCTGTATAGACAACGCCGTGGTGGATCCGAAATCCAAGAAATGCCTTTAAATCTTGAATTCTATTACCTAAATCTTGAGGTTCATGCCTCGTAGTTATATTTTCTTTGTTTTCTTTAATATTAGGATTTTTAGATAAAAACCTCCAAAATTATGCTTTGTCTAGCTAATAAAAATCGGGAATTGTTTGGTGATTGACTACAAGTCCCTGTGGGATCGACATCCTAAGTACTACTCGATAAGCCGTGCGCTTGCGGTAGGATTTAGTGATAATTTATTGAAATCACACAATGTCTTGATATGAATGTTTTCGGTGATTCTTTCTCAAAGATTGCAGAGTGTTTGGGCCTTCGTATTAACAAGAGTGGAGCCACATGGAAATTCGAACCATCTTCACATGATAATTGTGCAATAATTCCGGATTCAACATTGATGAGCCAAGAAGAGGATGAAAAGGGAGGTAACATTACAGTGCTTGACTCCAATTCATTTGATAATGTTAGTTACCCTTCCTTGAATAACGATGTTGAATTTATGAATGTTGAGCATGTAGAGTATATAGATGTTGCACCTATAATAGTCCATAATTCTCTTAGATTTTTCATGAGCATTGATAAAGAGATTAATAAATTGTTAGGAGACACTTCATTTCTTAGAGCTAAACTGATTAATCACTTTTTAAGAAGACATGATTATAGGCTCCCAATGCTATATGTTAAAATACTTGTTAATATCTTTGATATGTGGAGAAAGATGCAGAGGGATGCCCTTCTTTGGTTTAGTCCTCCTTGATAATGATGTTTAAAGATAGTCCAACTGAAGACTATAAATTCAGAATGTGTTTTTTTTTTTTTCATTTCCTTTTTCATGTTTAATGAATAAATAAAGGAAGAGAGATGCCTTCTCGGTCCTTTGGTCGTGGTTTGTTTTGTTTTGTTTAGTGTTTGTTTTGCAGAGAGAAAGATGTGCACGAGTGGTATTTGAAGGTCATTGCATGCGTAGAAAACGAGCTTTGGAAAGTGGAGATCACACCATGATGTGGTTAAAGACAATAAGGGTGGCTAAAAAAATAATAATCGAAAAAACAGTCATTGTCACACCCATGGTGTGATGGAGGCTGTTTTTCAGAAAGAAAAAAAGAAAAGAAAAGAAAAAACGTAAACTTTTTTTTCCCTATCTTTCGGCTCATCACCCCTTTTCTCATAACTACATAATCATTCATTGTATATATTTTTTCTTTCTTTCTTTCTTTTCCCCTATTCTTCCCAAACCCAACTATCCCTCCCCCCTTCCCTGCTTCATCCCTCCCGTCCCCTTTCCCCATCACCTTCGTCTATCAATTAAAAAAAAATTTATTTCTTTCTTTCAATTTTTATTTTTCTTTTACCATCTTTTTCCTCCACCTTTATACCTCCACTCCACTTCCTCCATCTCATGGGAAAAGCTAAGAATTTTTGAGTTATTACTCCTAAAATAAAGCCACCATGGAAAGAACAACCACACAATTCCGGTGACTTTGCCGGAGCTCCGGTAACACTCAATTCTCCACTCTCCAGCTCCACAGGGGTAGAAGAAGATTCTTCAGGACTACGATGTTCTGAGCGTGATGATATGCACACAAGGAGGCTGCCCATTGCATCTTGTGAGTTTTCTTTTTTACCCTCCCATGATTTAATTTAATTACATTGAGGACAATGCAACCTTTAAGTGTGGTGGAGGGACATTTGTGCAAGTCTTTCTTTCATGCAGTGTAGAGTCTTAGTCATTGTCAGTCGAGTCAGTTGTGTCGGTTTATTTTGATGGTTTTGATGATCACACATAACTACTTTAGATGAGATTTAGGATGCATGAAAATTGATATAGTTTATTCTGACAAGAGAAATGCATAACATGGAGTAAAAAATCTTTCTCAGAATATCATGTTTAAAAGTGCTGTTATTTTCTTTAGGAAACAATAGAGTCCGAGTGAGTAGACAAAATTGACCCGGTGAGATATTGTTTCGGCCATATGACTGACCACTTCAGTCTCACCCAAAATTTGTGCATATTTTCTCTTCCTTGGACTTGTTGCTTTAGAACTTGTGTTGAGTCTTGTTGACGTAACTTTGGTTTGTGCAAACACGTAGAAATGATTGAGGCATTCGTTTCTACCTTTCACCACACTATACACCTTATACCTTTTAAGCCTTGATCTTTATTATACCCATTTTTCCTTTCTACCTTACTTCCACTACACCATACATTGAGCATTCCCAAAAAGAGGTTGTCCAATTCCTTTCACTCAACCTTAGGACTAATTGGAGCACGTGGCTATCAAATTTCTTGTACTTAGTATGTAATGACCAAGCTTGGGGGAAATCCATATTGGTACTATTTGTTTGTTTCTTAGTTTGAAAAAAAAGAAAAAAAGAAAGAAAAAAAAATATGAAAAAAAAGAAAAAAATCAATAAAGGAGGCAATCTAAAAAAATAACCTCCCAAATCTTATTTTTTCTACTAGTTAGTAATAAAGAGGGAGTTGTAGCATTCTTCTCCCAAAGTAGAGAAATTATCCTTGTATTTTCTTTTGTTTGGAAATAAATTGTAGGACCCCCTTGCTTTTGTATGACGTTGAAGTTTGATAGTAATGTGGTTCGCTAGTTCTAATGGATTTTGCCATCTCTTATACCTTTTCCTACACCTATCACCATTTTTTTTCCTACTTGGGCTATTCTCACTTATCATCCTTTATCCTAAAGACCTTATGATTTATGTGTTGCACAATTCCTTGGTGATTGATATGAGACGATATACAAGCATATAGTAGGGCATTTTCAATGGAATGAGCTTGAGAGTTTAGTCACCTCACAAATATTAAGCGTTGAGTGATTTATCCCGTGAGGGTCTATTTGCTTGGTCTATGTTGTTTCCCATTGACAATTTTTGTTCACTTTTGCTCATGATATGATAGAAAGGATTAGTTAGTCTATATCCTGTGTTTTGAATGTCGGGATGAATTTTATTGATGCTCGTGTGTTGTGCATCTTTGTCTATTGCTATGTCATGTGTGATCTTCTTAGTCCGTCTCGTCTTGAGTCTTTTTGTTTGCCTGGCGACAAGCAAAGTCTTAAGCTTAGGGGAGTGATAAGTTCCTAAAAAGTCGAATAATTCTAGATGTTTTGGACTCAATTTGGTGTCGTGTGTTGTTATTTTGCGATGTTTTTATCCTTTTTGGGCTAGATACTGTGCATGTATGAATTATTGCAGGATGATTTGAGATTAGAAGAAAAAGGCCCGTAAACCGGAGCTAAAGTGGAAGAATTCAAAAATCAACCTCTGTCATACCCAAGGTGTGACAGTTTTCAGAAATCTGATCCTGACCAACGAAATGTTCTGACTGGTGGAAGCTTTTCCAACGTGATTTTTCTTGGCTATGGCGTGTTTTTCAAAGAAAAGGAGGAGCCCACACACTAGAAGAGTCCAAGATTGATAGATAATTGATTTTTAGAGATTTTCTTGATTAAATTAATTACGGAAACTTATTTTATGATGTAATTATCCCTTTATTAATCCCTAAAAGGGTGTAATTCATCATTCACGCCTCCAACATCAGATTTTAGTCGACTATTTTTCCCCTCTTTATTCATCATCATCTCCCATCCCCAAGAACAAGGATTTTAGGTTCAAAAAATTCAAGAACAAAGCTTTTTTGAGGTTTGATTATTTATGCAATACTTTGATGGCTTTCTATCTCTTTTCTCCTTTATTCTATTTATTTATTTTTCTTGTCTAAGTATGAATTATATGGTTGAATCATGGAATCTTGATATGTTACGAGAGTAAATATTAGTTTCTTGGATTAGGTGAAGCCCGGCGATGATTATATAGTTCTAAAGATGCAATCTTTTCATTGGTAAAGGATTTCTTTCATGTTTATGAATTTAATCTTGTATGCTTATTCATGTAATTTTCCAGAAATAATATCTCGAAGGAGTGAATGACCGTAGGATTGCATGAGAAATTTCATTCGATTAATTGATGATAGAAAAAGTATTAATTAATCGATAACCTAGAAACCAAGATCAAATCTTTAGAGATTTCTTCAATGAAAATTAGGTTATACCTAAAGTGGCCCATAATTATGGTAATTCAACGCATCTAATTTTATTCTTCATTGTAGGAAACTAAATGTAGGATAAAACTAGGTAAAATCACGATAATAGTTCGAAAGAATGTTTACGTGTAATATTTGATAATTGGCCTTCGTAAATAGAAGATTCATATTGATAGAAAGATTGTTGAAATTCTGTATAGACAACGCCGTGGTGGATCCAAAATCCTAGAAATGCCTTTAAATCTTGAATTCTATTACCTAAATCCTGAAGTTCTTGCCTCGTAGTTATATTTTCTTTGTTTTCTTTAATACTAGGATTTCAGATAAAAACCTCCGAAATTCTGCTTTGTCTAGCTAATAATAATCGGGAATTGTTTGGTGATTGAATACAAGTCCCTGTGAGATCGACATCCTAAGTACTACTCGATAAGCCGTGCGCTTGTGGTAGGATTTAGTGATTATTTTATGAAATCACACATCAATGGCCAGATCGGCCGATGCATGGAAGTATACATCGACGATTTATTGATCAAGATCGAGACTCTTGACCAATACCTAAAGGATGTCAAAGAAGTGTGTGGAGTTCTCTGGTAGACACAGATGAAGCTCAATCCTAAGAAATTCACATTCGGGATAAGGTCAGGCAAGTTTTTAGGATATATGATCTCAAAGGAGGGAATCAAAGAAAACCCAGATAAAATAGACGTATTGCGGACTATGCTCCCGCCGAAGAGCATCAAGGAGGCACAAAGATTGACAGGATGGATGGCCGCCTAAGTAGATTCCTATCCAGATCGACACAACGTGACCTTTCTTTATTTAAAATTCTGAAAAAAGCTACGCCTTTCTAGTGGAACGAGGAGTGTCAGCAAGCATTTGAAGATCTGAAATCCTACCTTATGGAGTTGCCAACCTTAACTTCTCTGAAAGAAGGAGATAAATTACTACTTTATCTGTCAGTTTGTGAGGAAGCTATAAGTACTGTGCTGGTGAAGGAGCATGACCACATTCAACGGCCAATATTTTATGTAAGTAAGGCGCTTCACGGTCTAGAAGTTCGATATACTAATGCCAAAAAGTTAGCATTAGCATTGGTTCATGCCTCGAGGAAGTTGAGGTCTTATTTTCAAGCTCACCCAATAGAAGTGATAACCGATCAGCCCTTGAGGCAGGTATTAACGTGCCCAGATACGTCAGGTAGGTTGGCAAAATAGGTAGTGGAATTGGCCGTATATGACCTGGAGTTTTGCCCCCGAACTACGATCAAAGCCCACGCTCTTGCCGATTTCTAGCAGAAGGGACGGCTATCATTGTTAATCAGGAGCAACCAAGCCGAAAGATGAACAATGGACACTCTATGTAGATGGAGCATTCAGTAAAGAAGGATCTGGAGCAGGCCTCCTGCTTGTTAGTCCAAAGGGAGAGGAATTTCCCTACGCATTGCGTTTCAGCTTCCAAGCCAAAAAAAAATGAGTTGGAATATGAAGCCTTGATCACTGGACTATGATTGTCAGCAAGACTCGGGGCAAAGAACTTGCAGGTGTATAGTGACTCCCAGCTGATTGTGAATCATGCCATGGGAGAATATAAGCCAAATGAAGATCCCATGAAAAGATACTTAGCCGTAGTTCAGACGATGTGAAAGGACTTCGAGTGGATACATATAGAGCAAATCCCTCGGTCCCAGAATAAGCCAACATATGCATTGTCAAAGCTGGCATCCAACTTTAAGTCCAACAAGAAGGTATTGGTTGAACAGCTGCAAGAGAGAAGCTACGAAGAGCGGGCAGTACAACCAATCACGCAGAAAGAAACTTGGATGGATCCTATAGTGTCCTACCTGAAATGAGGAGTTCTTCCTACAGACTGAACTCAGGCCAGCAAAATAAAGTCCCTAGCAACTAGGTACTCTCTATTTAATGATATACTCTATCGAAAGTCGTATATTGCCCCATGGCTTCGGTGTGCAACACAGGAAGAAGGAGAATACCTCCTTCGAGAAATTCAGTTAGGGATATGCGGGAACCATCTGGGGGCCCGGACCCTAGCTCAAAAATGTCGCCTATTCGGCTATTACTTGCCCACTATGCAGAGAGACGCACAAGAGCTGGTCCAGAAATGTAAGCCTTGTCAGCTGCACTACAATGTATCTCATCATGCATCACAACCATTGACCCCTATAGTGTCTCCATGGCCCTTTGATCAGTGGGGAGTAGATCTTATTGGACCATTGCCCCGAGCGCCTGGCAACAACAGGTTCCTGGTAGTAGTAGTGGATTACTTCACAAAATGGGTAGAAGCTGAGCCCCTCACCACTATTAAGGCCAAGGCCTTGTGGAATTTTTTTCTACAAGTATGGCATCCCGAAGGTATTAATTTTTGATAACATGACGCAGTTCATGGACAGAATAGTTCATGAATGATGCTCCGAACAGGGAATTGTGCAACATTTACCTCGGTAGGGTACCCTCAGGCCAATGGGCAAGTCGAACAAACCAACTGGCAGATAAAGACAGGGCTAAAAAAGAGGCTGGAAGAAGAATGGGAGAATTGGGTGGAGCAGCTACCTAACATCCTTTGGGCCTATAGAACCACACCAAATTCTGCAACCGGAGAAACTCCCTTCTCATTGACATATGGGTGTGAGTCCGTTATTCCTGCAGAGATTGGGCTCCCATCCCTGAGATCCGAGTTGTACTCTCAGACAGACCAAGAGAGCGAGCTTAGACACGCCAAGGACGACCTCAAAGAGAGGCGAGACATAACCTTCATCAAGATGGAAAGATACAAACAACAACTCTCTCAGTATTACAATTCCAATGTAAAACACACCTACTTCAAGGTAGGGGTTCAAGTCTTAAGGAAAAATGAGGTCAGCCGTCAAGGGCCCCAACGGAAACTAGACCCAAACTGGGAAGGTACCTATAAGGTGGTGAAAGTGCATGGGAAAGGTGCCTATCAACTAGCAGACGCAGGAGGTAGAACTATTCCCAGAAGCTGGAATGCTAATAATTTGCAAGTATTATGCTTGAACAGGTTCCGGACTTAGCACTAATAAGTTTGAATAAAATGTATTAAATCACTACAAAAAAACAGCAGTTTTGCGACGGAGTTTTTGCGATGGACATTATTTCCGTCGCAACTTTACGTTTGCGACGGATATTTTAAAGTTTGCGACGGGACACTTGGCGGGACCGATTTTTCCACTTGGCGGGCAATTTTGCGACGGAATTTGTATTATTTTGCGACGGCCTATTCAATAAAATTTTATAAAATTATTTTATTATTCAATTTAGATAAAATTTGCGGCGAATTTAAATTCCGTCATAAAAAAAATTTTATGACGACGGAAAGTTTTATTATTTTGCGACGGACTTCAATAAAATTTTATAGAATTATTTTATTATTCTGAATTTGGATAAAATTTGCGACGGAAAACGTAAATTTGCGACGGAATGATTTAATGGGACGACATTGTCGTCCCAAAAAAAGCTTGTCGTCCCAAAAAAGATTAACCTAAATTAGATAACGGGAAGCCTCTCTCTTCTCCTTCTTCATTTCTTTTTCAGCCACCCACCCCTCTCCTCCTCCGGCCGCCTCTTTCAACTACCCACCCCTCTCCTCCTCCGGTCACCACCACTACCACCACTCTTCCTCCGGTCACCACTTCTTCAACCACCCGCCCCCTCCTTCCTCCGGCGAGCAGCAACCACAACAACAACACACAGGGCCGCAACAACCAACCGCCTCCTCCTTCCTCCGCCACATCTCCGGTAAGTCTTTATTGTTTGTCAAATTAGTTGCTTTTAGTTTTATTTTATTCGATGAACACTTTTATTTCGATATCGTATTGGATTTTTTTTTTTTTTTTTTTTTTTTTTTTTTTTTTTTTCAGAATTCGCCATTAGATGTCATTGCAGTTCAAGTAGTGCGTGAGTGGTTCTTAATTCTTCATTAAATCTTGCATGACTTCCTTTGTTTATTATTATTTTTTTTATTGTTTGTTTGTTTGCATTGTCCTTTGAATCATTCATATAATAAATTTTGCAAATAATATAGGTAAAGTTAGACACAAAAAGAAAAGAAAAAGGAGATGGACTATATATGAAAAACATAGTCAAAACATAATTGAAAACTACGGCAATCAAACATAATTGTGACATATAGGTATACAACAATGAAATCAGAAAGGGTACATGAAACATTTGAAAACTACATAAAAATAAAAACAATTTAAATAACCACAAGAACGACTATTGTACAAGAAAAAATCATCAAAAAACACACACATATTATGCAACAATGTTTGATCAATTGGTACGTCTGTGATCTGTTTGAATGTTGTTGCCCGCTTGCCCATTCTTCAATCCCTAAAACCCTCCAATAAAACAACAAAAAACATAACATAACTTTTGTAGTCACGATGTCAAAAAGACACTACAAGTCAACTATCTCACAGACAGACAGTTTTACTGAAGCATTTTGTAGTCAACTTTTAGCTATGATAAAGACCTTAAATCACAAAAGTTTCTTGAGACAAAATGTACCCCTATATGCAATATATAACATATAAAAAATTCAACTCATTCCAAGTAGTATAGGGTACTCAAAAGTGTGACACATCAGCACATCAGAAAGCTGTAACACAGACTTTCACAATCTGATGCGTTTTTGTTCAGCATGGTGTGTGCTCTGTGTTGCATGAAAATGAGATATTATATATTCGTTTTGTAGCTTGAATTATGAGATTTCCAACCATATAAAGATCATGCAATTTGGTTCAATATTGAGCAAGTTATGGGGGTGTGAACATGGGTGAAAAACAGTCCAACACTTAGAAAAATTCAAAGATATTTTATCACATGAACCCTAATTTTGACCTAATTCAATTTTGATCAAATTGAACAACTTAAAGCATGATTAGGGTCAATTCTAAGTGTATTAATATAATTAAACATGTTTCACATCATTCGGGTGAGTTTGGACCATTTCCCCAAAATTCCCAATTTGCCCTTTTGACCTACTTTCACCGATTTGACCTATGATGATTCTCATACCAACCTAATGTGTTTTGGATCAATTTTAGGTTGTTACAATGTAAGTTGAGGTCAAATGTCCATTTACCCTTAAGGTCAACTCTTTGGTCACCTTTCCTATTTTGCCCCTATCACATTCTCAATTTAAGCTCATGATTTGTGATCATGCATTTCAAGTGAGGCTTACCATTTCTAGCCTTATGTGATGTTTGAGTTGAAATCATGCCTTTTCACACATACACACAATTGATCCAATGTGATCATGTGTTGTTATCATCAAAACCAATATACTCACATATTTTTGTCAAATTAGTGCAATAAAAGTGGTATGTATTATGTAAACCATTAGGTAACACCACTTTATGAACTAGCGGGAAATTCATTAATTAAAAAAAAACACGATCGAATGAACTAGCTTTGATATTGTAATGAGAAAAGAAATATTATCCACTTACTTTGCTGCACTTTTTTTTTGAGCTCAAGAAGGTGTTGTAGTTACTCGGCTTAGCAAACAAAGAAATTGCTTGAGGTCGGTGTAGTTAGAGGTGCTCTTGTAAATCTCAATAGTTAGGGGATCTATTGCAAACCCCGTGATTACGAGATCTCTGAAAAAATCTCGCTTTCCTTGCACATATTATTAATTAGTATAAACGCCTTTTTATTATAATTGCATTTAGATTAGTATAAACGTCATTTTACTCGTGTCAAATAGATGTCGGGTAGAGGTAGAGGTAGAGGTAGAGCGGTAGGGGTAGTTCCGGATGTTGGTTGAAAATGATGATAAGTATGTGGTTGAATTGGTTTGTTGAAAATGGTGCTTGTTCTACCCGTTTGGAAAATGATGCTGGGGTACTTTGTTATCCGGCAAAGCCTCAAAATTATTTTGACGTCGAACCTTTGACCATGAATCGAAAATTTAGGTTATAGTGTTGTTAGTTTCATAGTAAGTTGAGTAAAACTGAGTTTGCAAAAGTGTTGAGACAACCTTCAAAGACTATTGTTAGTCTCATATTTTGTATGATATGATGTGTAGGATTGAAAATGAAGAGAATAGAACGGAGTTGGATGTACGAGAGGTTGGATGCTAACAAGAAATTTAACCCGGTATTTGTGAATGGTGTGGAGGAATTCATAAAACATGCAAAGCAGTTAGATTCGTTTTGGGCAAATAATGGAATGATGAAGTGTCCATGTAGTAAGTGTAAGAACACTAAATTTTCAATCGAACATGACGTGAGATTACATTTAACTAAATATGGGTTTTGCGCAAACTACTATGATTGGGTGTGTCATGGTGAAGAGTTTCCCATTCCGATCAACGTTAAACAAGAACGGAATGTGAACCCTTATCGGGACATGGTTAATGGCGCATTACGTGATAGGATTGATCACGTAAGAGAAGAATTTCTTAACCAAGAGGAGAACAATGAGACACCAAACCACGAAGTTGCATCGTTTTTGAAATCTTTGAAAACGCGAGAGGAACTCAGTATGTGATGGAAGTAGTGTCTCCGTCTCGCAGCGGCTTCTAGGTTGCTCACTTTGAAATGTGATCACAACCTCTCTCACAAATGCGTTGGCGGGGTTACGGTTTGATAGGAGATATTCTTCCGAAGAATAACTTAATGACCTCGAACTTCTATCAAACCAAAAAGTTGTTAAAGGCATTAGAGCTACCCGTGAGAAAATACACGTGTGTCCCGCGGGGTGTATGTTATTTTGGGAGGAGGGCGCGAATCTGGACAAGTGTCGGAAGTGTGACCTTGATCGATATAAACCAAAACGAACGCAAGAGGTCAACGTGTGCCTAACAAAGTGATGACTTATTTCCCGATTGGACCTGACTCCAAAGGTTGTGCGCCACGAAACATATAGGCAAGAAACGAGGTGGCACGCGGAAAACCCCAGGACAAGCGGTATAATGGCCCACCCAAGTGACGCCGAAGCTTGGAAGCATTTTGACCAAATGCACCATGAGTTTGCTAAGGAGCCTAGAAATGTGCGGTTAGGACTTTGCACGACGGTTTTGCACCTTTTGGTAATTTTGGGAAGAACTACTCTTCTTTGGCGATCATGGTTACACCATACAATCTTCCGCCACTGGTTGTGCATGAAAAGACAGTTTATATTCTTATCGATTGCTTGTACCGGGGCGAAAAATCGAAAGAAACCTCGATGTTTATTTGCAACCATTGATTAAGGAGTTGAAGCATTTGTGGAAACAGGGTTGTTTACTTACGATGTATCCACAAAACAAATTTTCATATGAGGGTTGCACTAATGTGGACTATCAAAGATTTTCCTGCGTATGGCATGTTATCCGGGTGGACTACGGCCGTGTGAAAGCTTGTCCCTATTGTGGTGATGGAAACAAGTCGTTACGGCTCAAACATAGTGGTAAATGCACTTGGTTTGATTGTCATCGGCGATTTCTCCTGAAGACCATATTTTTCGCGACCGATAAAGGTTTTGAAGTCCAAGCAGTATGAACACGCGACTCCACCCGTAGATTGAGTGGTGAGGAGGTATGGGAATTTGTACAACACCTACCAAGCATCATTGATGGCTCGATTCGAGACTTGAAACGGCTTAAAAACTCCAAGAATGGTTGGTGGAAAAGAA
Source organism: Gentiana macrophylla (assembly GCA_026214975.1). Classification (NCBI taxonomy): domain Eukaryota; kingdom Viridiplantae; phylum Streptophyta; class Magnoliopsida; order Gentianales; family Gentianaceae; genus Gentiana; species Gentiana macrophylla. The sequence goes on along the minus strand of CM047810.1, from coordinate 61,426,899 downwards.
GCATTTTTGGGATCTTCCGTGTTGGAAAACATTCTTTGCTTCGACATTGCCTGGATGTGATGCATATTGAGAAAACTTCTTTGAAAAACTGATTGACACGGTTATGGGCGTTAAAGGCAAAGGCGCTTGTGGTCCAAAATCTGCTAAAGATTTGAAAGAGCTTTGCGGCGCCCGATTGTACACTTGTTCTTGACAAGCGAGAAAAGAAAAGTGTTGTGTGAATGGGTCACCAAGTTGAAATTCCACAGCGGTTATGCTTGAGACTGAGTAGGTGCGTAGATCATGATCAATACATTCTACGTGGTTTGAAAAGCCATGATTGTCACGCGTTTTATGGAGCGTTTGTTGCGGTTGCCGCCGAGAATTGATTCCGAAAAATGAATGGAATGCATTGGTGAGATAAGTCAATTCTTTGAGACTTGTGTCTTTGCTACCCTAAAAATAGAAGACGTGATTCGTTTAGAGAATAACATTCTTTGAGATTATTTGCAAGTTAGAAGATTTTGCCTCGGCGTTTTTAACTCGATGGAGCATTTACCGTACACTTGCCGTATGAGGTCGAGTTGGTGGTCCGTGCAATATCGATGGATGTATCCATTCGAAAGGTTTTGAATCACTTAAAACAAAAGATTGGTAACAAAGCTTTAGTAGAGGATCAATATGCAATGCGTATTTGTTGGAAGAGATTTCAAACTTACGTTCTATGTATTACGATGATCATATTGAAACAAAAGCAAAGAATCTTCTTTGTTGGTGAGACTTCGGCATCGACAATCGTTTGATTTACGAGAGTTATTCCGTGATCATAATGGTACAACAAGCGGGAAGTGCAAGGCGAGGTTCTTGGATAATAAAGAATATGACTTTGTGCACAAGTATGCGTATTGTCTAATCTGCGAAATCATGAAACCGTATGAACTGTAAGTACCTCATTACTACATATATACAATGCTTAACGATTTTTCGAACAAATATACATTAAGCGACAAAATGATTCATTCTTAGATTGTTCGAGCAATTTATTCGTGTTCAACGACCTCAATTGACCTCGACGGATATTTGGAATAAACATGAACATGAATTTACCAAATGGTTTGGACAACAAGCATCATTGTTGAATGATGATTTGCTAAAAGCTTTGGCAAGTGGTCCTTCGTCAAGTCAAAACTTGGAAACGTTATTCGATTAATGGCTACAACTTTCGGACATTCAACCGGGCAACCGATATTGGTAAATCTTGATCAACAACGGAGTTTGTGTCGATTCCATGGAAGGTGCCGACTATTATGGCACTTTAAATGAAATCATTGAGTTGGTGTATTATGGACATTCGATTCGCCTACAAAGCCGTATTGTTCAAATGTGATTGGTTTGATAATTACGAGCAGGGCATGAATGTGCATAAAGATTATAAGATAGTTGAAGATCATCGTGGTAGGAAATATGGCGCTTATGATCCATTTGTTACGGCTTATCAAGTCGAGCAAGTCTACTATGCTCCATATCCAAGTTTGAAAAAGACAAAGATCAATGGTCGGTTGTTTTCAAAACAAAGGCAAGATCGACTATCGATGCTCCCGTCGAGAAACCGTTTTCCAAGAACAAGTGATCAATGATGTTTCCGATTATCGATCCTCTTAACATTGTCCACCAAGATCTTGATGTCGATGTTGACTCCGATGTTGGGGATAATGACTTGGATGATGATGAGATGGCGGATTTCATTCAACAAGAAGATGGAGAGGAAGAAGAATCGGTTGATGATCTGAGATCTTGATGAAGAGGAGGAAGAACTCTTCCATTCTAGTAGTGATAGTGAATAATAATGTATTAAATATTTTATTTTGTCATGATAGTGAATAATAATGTATTAAACATTGTAATTTATTATTAATTAGTATAAACGCCTTTTATTATAATTGCATTTATATTAGTATAAACGTCATTTTCTGTGTCAAATAGATGTCGGGTAGAGGTAGAGGTAGAGGTAGACGCGGTAGTAGGGTAGTTCCCCCCCGGAGCGTCTTCCTCCTCACTGAACAAAAGAGTTTGGATGATGAGATACACCAGATGAGCGAGGAGGATTTTGGTGTCATTGTCAATGGTGACCTTGGATTGCCGATTTTGGATCCCGGGGAGATGGTAAGTTAATACATATCTTGCTTTAATTTGTTTGTATTTTTATTTATATTTTGATTAACCAAATATATTAACAACTTATTGTTTTCAATATGACGAGTTTACCGACAACTATGTCAAGAAAATGGCCAAGAACGCCATAATCGGCGGCTTAACACTTTTGCCACCACGTGGCATAATGCCACCAGGAGCGGCGAGGATAGGTGGTGGAGCGCATTTAGAGTGCGTCGTTCATATAAATATAACTATATATAAATATAACTATAATTATAACTATACATATAACATATATATAACTATGTTGCGAGGTCATTTCGACGAGTTACGCCACGGCGCTGGTTAGGGAAAGCTTTTGAGCGGTATGCTATCAACGAGGTCCGTGATTATATGTATCGGGCTCAAACAAACCCCGTGCTCGGCTTTGGATGACCCCGGATATTCTCCGTCGATTCGAGGAGTGGATTGGGGAGTCCCGTAAGCAATTATTCAATATTTAATTAACAATACTTGTTTTTATATATATATATGTATGTACTAACTTGTTTATCTTATGTCGGAATAGGCGTTCGAGGAAACATCTGCGAAAAAGAAGCTAAACCGAGCTTACGATCCGGTGAGGAAGGAAGATCCACAGGACACATGCTATGGGCGACGCGCGGCGTTATCGATTTCGCTCGGGCCATGGAGGACAATAGAGGCGCCCTATCGATCGGTGATCCGGTGAGTAGTTCGAAGAAGAAGAAGTCGGGCAACTTCGTCTCGAGGAAGTTTGAGAAAATCATGGTACGTTATGTATTCTAAATATTATATATACATTATATATATATATCATGTAATTATTGTTACTAACAAATTTATATCATACTTTGCGGGGCGTCTTCACCTCGAAGAAGGCGAAAGCCCAGGAGACGCAAATGACCCCCATCGGCAGTCGCGTCTTTATTCTGGCTTGCCGGTGGTTTACGACAAGAAGGGAGAGTTTTGGCATGGTCGTCACCGCCTCCATGTACTACGACGAACTGCTGCTTTGCGACACTCATCCGCCGAGACATACTCTCGGGCATAATCACCCGTCTCACCTGGAGATGGCGAGAGGCAGAGCAGACTCATCATGCGAAACCAGGCGAGGTTGGAGGAGCTAGAGAGAGACGAAAGCGTCGGGGATGACAGACTAGCACAGATGGGCGTGGATTACCCGGTTAAGCGGCATCCCTCCTGAGGATGCAACCGGGTCTGGCGACCTGAGAGATGACCATTCGATCATGGACCTGGAGGAGGTGGCGTGGGTTTAGGTAGTACACCGGTCCGGTTGGGTGACATTGTTTTGATACATTTTTATTTATTTTGGCTTATCGTATCCCCTTTGACATATCGTTTTATTCATTTTTGACATTTCCCTTTGGCGTATTTTTGACATATCCCTTTGATATCGTATTCCCGTTTATATTGTTGTTGTTGATAGCCGGTAGCAATTGTAATGCTACCGGGAAAATAAAAATTTGTTTTGCGCGGTGGTTTGGCATTTCTTTGCAAAACAACCATAATTTTCTGTTTAATTTATTTTTGCGACGGAATATATCCGTCGCAATATAATATTTGCGACGGAAAAGGCTCATTTTGCGACGGATATGAAAAGATCTAAAAATAAATAAATTATTTAATAAAAATAAGTTGCGACGGATTATACATTTTTTGCGACGGATTATACATTTTTGCGACGAAATTTTACATGTTTGCGACGGAATATTTCCGTCGCTATTTGTTATTTGCGACGGACTATACATTTTTTTGCGACGGAAATTATAATTTAAAATAAAATAAAATACGGTAATTATTAAATCGCAAAAATCCGTCGCAAATAATTTGCGACGGTTTATCCGTCGCAAAAAGCGGGGTTTCATGACTAAAAAATGCGACAAAGAAAAATCGTCAGAAATCCGTCGCAAACTATGGTTTGCGACGGAATAACCCTTGTTTGCGACGGTAATCTTCCGTCGCAAAACTGCTGTTTTTTTGTAGTGAATATTTGAATAAAAATCTTTCTTTCTTTACTATCATTATGGGTTGTGTGTTCTCTTTTAAGTTTACAGGCCGAGTCTAGCTGAAATGGACAAAAGGCGAATCTTATCTAAGTCTCTGCGGGGACGGGCGCTGCGCGAGATCCGCGAGTCGCACTGATGTAATCTTATCTAAGTCCGTATGACGGACACGCTGAGATCCGCAGTTCGGACCAGTGTAATCTTATCTAAGTCTGCAGGACGGACGCGCTGAGATCCGTAGGTCGGACCAGTGTAATCTTATCTAAGTCTGCAGGACGGACGCGTTGAGATCAGCAGGTCGGACCAGTGTAATCTTCTATAAGTCCGCATGATGGACGCGCTGAGATCCGCAGGTCGGACCAGTGTAATTTTATCTAAGTCCGCAAGACGGACGCGCTGAGATCTGTAGGTTGGACCAGTGTAATTTTATCTAAGTCCACATGATGGATGGGCTGAGATCCACTGGTCAGACCAGTGTGATTTTATCTAAGTCCGCAGGACGGGCGCGTTGAGATCCGTAGGTCAGACTCAGTGTAATTTTACTCGAGCCTGCAGGACGGTCCAGGAGAACTCTTCAGGTTAGATGCTGACAAGCAGACCTCTAAGTCTAAAAATTTCATGAAAAACCTGAGTGGGCTCAGAAAAGACCCAAGAAGCAAAATCATATACTCAGTGTGCCATTCAAAAGCTATGAATTTTTGAAAGACACACTGGGGGGGCTAGATAAGAAGATTAGAGAAGGTATGCCAAGACATACTCAAAAAAGCAAAAGAAAATGGCAAGCAAAATAAAATTGCAAAGTACAAGCAAGAAGGGCAAAAATGGAAGAAAAATTGCAATAATTTGTACCGGTTACTGCTAACATAGATTGTTGGAAAATCCAATAAAAAGTAAAAAAATGATAAAAACAAAGAATCAAGAAGTATCTAGAGCCGAATCCCGAGTAACATTGGCAGAAGCAGAAGCAGTGGTTTGATCATCAGAGGGTGGCTCCATAGGATTAAGGCGGTACTTCACCACAACATCTTCCCCTTCCCGAAACTCCTTCCGACGGATTGCGTATGTTTCCTTGCCCCCTGCTTGTAATACTTCCCATTTGCCAAGGCATCAACAAAGAGCTCTAGGAGATGAACTCGAGCATCATTCACTCCCATAGTATAGTCACCTTGCAAAATGGGGGCTAAAATCAAGTTTAGGGCTTGTAGGAGTTCCTAGAAGCTTTGAAATCTTTAATGGCTTGAGCATAAGCCTCCTGACCCTATCTGGGTAAGACTGAGCAGCGGTCTCCAGCTCGGCCACCTCCGACTTAAGTTTGTTCATGCTTTCCTGCAGCTTGGACTCCTTCTCCACGAATGCTTGAAGCTCAGCAGCATGGCCAGTCTTCAAAGCTTTCATCTCAAATGACTGAGCCTTCATTTGTTTTTTCAGCTCCTTATTCTCTCTATCCTTAGCCTTAAGGCCTTTATTGCTCTCATAAACCGCTTTCTCCAACTCAGAGATCTTGATCTTCTGTTGGCTCACATTATAACCAGATTCGGTCAAACGAGTATACAGCTCCTAGCCGACTAAGGCACCCTGTAGAGTGGATAAGTTAGGAGGAACCATGCGCTCAAGAGATAGCCGACATGTAAATAAATACTTACATATTTCATGGCATGGAGCCGGCAGCAGCGAGCTACTTCTCGGACATCGTCAAGATTTGTTCCCGTTTATTGGAAACATGAACATTTCTCATCTCCGCCAGAGCCATCATGTCCAGAGACGGATCTTGGGTAGACTCTATCCGGGCTCTTTTGTTCGACCTTCCCTCCAGGTCGATCTCAAGTGAGAAAGCATCAGGTATTGCCCCACTCTTGAGGGCGACAGCCTCAGAAGACTCATAGCCGAGGCTTTGACCCGAGGTTGGGTCCTGAGCCATAGCATCATCCTCCAGGCCGGTCAGGATCCGAGTAGAGGTTGTGTTTAGCTGACTTCCCCCAGCTTATATGGTCCCCGACCTAAGTCTCTGAAGGTACGTTTTCTTCAACTTGCTGCAGCAATCCCTCATCTTCGGCTGCATTCAAGAGATCTGCGAAGGCATCCACTACAAAAGAGAAAAAGTTAAAATCGTTATAAATATTGAATAAAGATTTTCTCCACAAAGATAAGCAAATGACAAGCATGGGCCTACATGCATCTTGAGCAGAGGGATCGAGGGGGACGTAGGGAATAGGACCAGCCTCAGCCAGTTGAGTTGCCAAGATTAGCTACTCGGGAAGCCGGCAGTATCTCAGATAAAGAAAAAGCCGTCTTTCTAACCCTTGTATGAGGATGGCCCGTCGGCCATTAAGCGACGACTCCCTACCCGACGGGAGAAATAGTAAAAACTTGGATAGTCCTTGACCTTTTTAACCTTGTAAAAGGCTCGTAAAAGCTCCACAGTAACTTTAACCTTCACCAATGGACAAATTACGGCGAAGCCTATTATACCACTTATCCCATTAGGAGCTACTTGGGCAGTACTATGTTGGTAATAGTCTAGCATGGCCACACAGGCCGGATTGAAAGAAAGATGAAGACCTCCGTCGAAATGATCCTCATATATACAATGCAGTATCCGGAAGGAGGTCGAGATGAGTAGGGATTAGCGGCTATAGGAATCTGAGGGTCGTAAATGCTACGATCTACCCCACATTTACTACACAGTTGGAGCACCTCCTCTTGTTTCAAAATAGATTTAGTCTCAGCCATCTAATCGCGAATAAGCTTTGAAAAGATTAAAGCAGTATAGAACGGATTATAACCAGAAGAGGAAGAAACTTACTTGGCTGTCAAAGATTGGAGAAAGAGTTGGAGTATATCTGGCTCACCAGAACTGGATCGTTCGTTTAAAAAGGGTAGAGCAACGGTTGATATGACTAAGGGTATAAATACCTGTCATAAACCACTCAACATGTCTTCGAAAATCGTCCCACTCATAAAGGTGTGAGACGGAAACGCCTCGTTTCTCAGGAAAGTTATAACAGCTTCATAACTGAACCATACTACCTGTCAAGCCGGAATACTGAGGTATGGTTAAAATACCCGAGAAGTGCCTAACACAAAAGCCGAACTCCATGGAGACAGAATAAGATTGGCTCAGAGGGCGACCAACGCAGATCTGACCTGACCTCAAGAGCTCAGCTAGATCTAGGGGCTTATGATGATGCCGGATTTCACCACGCCACCTGTCACGATAAAAATAGGGCTAGAACCTTAACTTTAAGGACCAAGAGTCCCTTTGTAGGCCTAAGGGCCGATCTCCACCTCCAAAGGAGAGGGCTGCTCAGATCGTTCCTCGGTCCACCGCAGGACGGTCAGGACAAATTAGAGGCAGACCTGCCCAGCTCTGTAGTACGGGCCTCGGTTGCTCGCCGCAGGTCGGCTAGAGCGTGTAGTAATAATAACACGTTTATCGGATAATTATGGAAAGAATCCTAAACCATTAAGGTTCTGATTCATCATACGATCTTGAATGAAACCACAATCCATGTTTGTAGGTGATGAAAACTACTTTAATTTTTTTTACCCGCGCACATTATCCCCACCGGGACTCGAACCTGGAACCGTCAGATTAACAACCATAGCACGCCAATGCCATATTGGCGATGAATACTACTTAGTAAAGAAGGAATTCTTGCAATTATATTCTACACCGTCAAAGTAAAGACTCAATGCATCATAATATTTTGGCATTTTATGTGTTATGTGGCTCTTATGCAGATATTTGTTGTTGAGTTCACATCTGTACATGATCTGGGAAGAATTTGGACATAAGATTCATGCAAGACTGCATAATATCACATTTTGATTCTGCAGATGCCATTGGCCACCGGCTTAGCGCTAGTAGCCACGTGCGCAACGCCGATTCTGGCATCAACAATGAATTTTTAGCATTCAGGCACATGAATGAGTCTATTCTAAGTTTTATGAAACTTCTGTGCATTTCGCAGATTGTATGTTTTTGATAAAAGAAAGCATGTTTAATTTTATGGTTTCTATGAATATGATTTGCTGATCATGTTTATGTGGTATTTTCGGTCAGAAACGAATGTTAAATTTGAATAGATATCATGTCTATAGAGATCATGTATAAAGAAAGGAAGAAGTAAAAGTGAAAGTGAAAGTACAAAAAATTATGGTTCATAAGTAGTAACGTATGTTAAAGATAGTATACACTCGAGGGTCCTAAGCATTAGTGGACATTATGGTGTGTCAATAAAATTATGCTTTAGGCCTTCCACATTGGGTGAAAATAATTGTGGCGTACGTAGTACTCATGAACTAATGCCAGAAATAATACAAAAATGACATGACACTACTACAAAATAGGACATAGGTCACACTTAAGATATGAAAACAATCACAGTTTCAATAAAACCGAGACAACGAAAATATATATATCACACTTACTGCTTTCTATCACACTTATTGAAAAACTGAGATAAGTTATATTAATCAATCTCATTTTTAAAGTGTGACTTAATTGATATGATTTTTCCATCACAGCTTATTGAAAACCGAGATAAATTATATCAATCAATCTCATTATTAAACTGTGGATCGAATTGATATGATATTTCATCACGGTTTCTAAAAAGCGAGATAAATTATATATATCAATCTCACATCTAAAATAAAATGACAAAATTGATATGATATTTTTATCACGATTATTGAAAAAGCGAGATAAATTATACCAAACTATCACACTTTTAATGTGACTAAATTGGTATGATATTTTTGTCACAGTTATTGAGAAAGCGAGATAAATTATATCAATTAATCTCATTTTTAAACTGTAACTGAATTCATGATATTTTTGTCACAATTATAGAAAAAGTGAGACAAATTATATCCACTAATTAATAAGAAAAGAGATATAGATCACACTTATCTAAAGATAAGGATCACACTTTTAAAAGAACCGAGACAAGTAAAATGTATATATATCACACTTAAATTTTTTATCACAGTTATTAGGTGTGAAAAAAAAAAGAATGATCACACTTTTTTAGGTGTGATTGAAAAAATAATAGATCTCGGCTTTTAAGTGTGATAACAACTACTAAAATAGATCACAGTTTTTAAATTTGTTGAAATTATAATCGATCTCGGTTTTTAAGTGTGATAACAACTATAATAGATCACGATTTTTAAGTGTGATAACAACTAAAATAAATCACAGATTTTAAATGTGTTGAATTATAATAGATCTCGGTTTTTAAGTGTGATAACAACTAAAATAGATCATAGTTTTTATTATCACGGTTTTTAAGAAAACTGAGACAAGAACATCAATCAATCACGGTTTTTAACTGTGATTAAAATAATATGATATTTTATAATCATATCTTAGATTAGTGTGGTCGAAAATGATAATATAGTAGACATCAGCCCAGTGGTAATTAGTGTGGTTCCTTAATCCAGAGTATCCGGGTTCGAGTCCCAGTGGCAACAAAAGATATGTGTGTGTTCCTTTCGTTTTCGAAAAAAAAGAATGATCACACTTTTTTAGGTGTGATTGAAATTATAATATATCTCGGTTTTTAAATGTGATAACAACTACTAAAATAGATCACAGTTTTTAAATGTGTTGAAATTATAATAGATCTCGGTTTTTATGTGTGATAACAACTATAATAGATCACAGTTTTTAAGTGTGATAACAACTAAAATAGATCACAGTTTTTAAATATGTTGAAATATAGTAGATCTCGGTTTTTAAGTGTGATAACAACTAAAATATATCACAATTTTTATTATCACGGTTTTTAGGAAAAATGAGACGAAAAATCAATCAATCACAATTTTTGACAGTGATTAAAATAATATGGTATTTTATAATGAGATTTTAATTTAGTGTGGTCGAAATTAGAAGAAAGAAAACATCGGTCTAGTGGAATAAGTGTGGCTCGTTAATCCGGAGTATCCGGGTTCGAGTCCCAACAAAGACAAAAAAATATGTGTGCTTATATATTGTTTTTGAAAAAAAAACACTTTTATTGGTGTGATTTAAATTATAATAGATCACGGTTTTTAAGTGTGATAACAACTAAAATAGATCACAGTTTTTAAATGTGTTTTAATTGTAATAGATCTCGGTTTTTAAGTGTGATAACAACTATAATATATCACGGTTTTTAACTATGACAACAACTATAATAGATCACAGTTTTTAAATGTGATGAAATTATAATAGATTACGGTTTTTAAGTGTGATACCAACTATAATAGATCACGGGTTTTAAGTGTGATAATTATTATAATAGATCACGATTTGAATCGTGATTGAGTTAAAGTACTTTATGTCACACCTCAATATGCCACACTTTGGAAGCCGTGACTAATGTAAATATATCACACTTAAAAACCGTGATCTTTATGCTTTTTTGTAGTAGTGTGACAAGATATGATACATAAATAATGTATCTTTGAAATGAACTTTCAAAGTATGTTATTGTTGTTTACTTTCAGTTACTCTATGTGATCTTGTATACCTGTTGATTGCTATCTTTTATGTATAACATTTATTTTATGTGTTTCATCTTGCGAAAGAGAATTTAGAACTCTAACGTTATCCCAGTGAATGATTAGTTCCCTTTGATGCTATTTTCCTTAGTGAGCTTTATACATAGCTCACCTCTTACACACTTTAATATTTTCAGTAGATGAATAATTTCAGTCACCACATAAGAGTGAGGATTAAAGCGCTTGCTACTCCTATCCTTAGTGCAGTATCTCTAAACAATATATGGTATCGGGGAGAGTATGTTCATCATGTTGTTTTCCATAGTCCCTAATGTGAAAATAATGTGCTTTAAAGTGTATTTTCGTTGATTAAAAGAAATTATATTAACACTCTATTTTAATCTTAAAAACCACCCTATATTCAAGTTTTGTTCTTCCAGTGATTATCATTAATACTCCCTCCGTCCCAATTTGTTTGAAATTTATTCCTTTTTTGGCTGTCCCAAAATAAGTCCCATAACTCAAAATAGACTTAAAATTACCTAAATTGCCTTAACTTATTAATTGATGTCTCTTAAATATTGTGAAAATAATACTACATATAAAAAGGTTAAAAAAGTAAATTAGTTAAGTTTTAAATGACTAGACAACTTATTAATTGATGTCTCCTTAAATGTTGTGAGTTCCAAAATGTCCCAAACAAATTGGGACGGATGGAGTAAAACATTAATTGTTGTCATTGGGACAGGCTAACACTAAAAGTCCACTGTAGCCTAACACACTGTTGTACCTGCATTCACCAGGTCAAGTATTACCTGTTAACACAAAAAGTCCACTATAGCCTAAAACAAACAATATTGTACCTGGATACACCAGGCCAGAAATAATAAAATAAAATAAAAAAACTACGAAAAAGTCCGCTGATTAACGCATTATTACGCATTACAAGCATACATGTGCTCTGTGTTATTGCTGGGCATGTATGGCGGCAAAGGCGGGAATAGCATATGAGAAGACTACTGAAATACGATGTTGTGTTTCTCCCATTTACTTTTCTTTTGTTCAATATTTTTTTCCAGGTAATTAATATTGTATACAACGTAAAACACTTTTACACAATTGATAATAAATGTCAAAAACTAAAAAAAGATGAACACATCTATTTAACGTGGTTTCCGGTGTTGTGCCGACTACTCAACGGATAGAAAATGAAATACATTTTAGTATTCACACAATTTTACAAAGATACAACTTTTGTTGTCTAGGTTACAATAAATGCGGATATTTATAGCATTGGGAACTAAAACCTAGCCGCCATAATGTCCCATGTGTATTTTTTAGAAATACCTCAGATTTGATTCGTCAGAGCTCAGCTGAAACCACAAGATGTAACCAAACATAGATACAAAGCTAACTTCAAACATGTTCATCAGAATTTAGCTGAGACCACTGGGCTGAACACAGAAATCACCTGAACACCACCTCAGTTGACCTTCCTAGACTTGAGCACTTCAGCTCAGCTGACCATCACATCAGCTGAACTTCCTGGACTTCAGCTTTGTCAGATTCAAACGCAGTGACCAAGTCACCTTGATTAAAAAATCTCCACATTGACTTGAACGCGCGACGAGGGCAAAGCGCACCTTAAGGGATGAAAAGCTAGCCCCTCGGATTTGGAGAAAACTCTAAAATATATATGTTACGTATTGTTTTCTCCCCCCGTAAAATTTATATTCGCCTCTATCACCTATAATAATCGGATAATTTAACTTAAAGCTTTTATCATGTAAATAAAAATGCATAGTTTGTTTCCGTGAAAACATTGTTTATAGTGTTATAAATCCTCATTGATAGGAATACAAAGGTAGTGTTTCTTTTCTATTATATACATCAAAATATACTCGTATTTTTCCAGAGATGTACTGCTTATTTTTGGATCTGAAGGGACAGAAAAGGACTACTATACATTTTTTATTGCGCTTTTTTAGAATTATCGCTCCTCTCACTCGAGATCTCGTCCGCCTGCGTCATGGAACACCTAGTAAATTCGTATTCTAAGTAATCGGCGCCACACTAAATTTTTTTTTTTTTGTTTTACTTTACATATTGTTAGCCTAATCACATTATTGCATGTCATTGTAAATTAGCATGTTGGACTATAGTTGAAGTGCTAGTTAGGACATAGATTATCGATCTCTAAGTACTGCCAATCATTGTCAATGGCTGCCGAGGGAGTTTCTCGGTTTATGCTGGCCATTCCTAGGTCTTATTGCATGTGATGTTAATACGGCCTAAGGTAGGTTAACTGCACATAGGTGCCTACTGTCTGATCAATGAGAAGTATGGAAAATTTAGGGTTAGCACCGTATAAGTTGTGAATGAATTAAAATTCACGAAAGAGTAAGATCAATTTATAATTGGTGGAGGGTTTAATTGCTCATAGTTAGGACTAATCTCTTAAGAATTCATAAGAAGCGTAGTTGTATAATCTTGCGTGTCAACTATCTACTTTACTTGAATTTTTTTGGTCAACGACCACCTTATTTAGTTCTTAATATTGAATTTCAATCGGTATACTTGGTTGTGCCTAGTCTCCGTGGGATCGACTTTGATTCCAAATTTCTATACTAAGATTGGACTCGTCCACTTTCTAGTGTTGTGACATGCACGTGATGAAGTTTTGGCGCCGTTGCCGGGGGACTCGTGTCACAATTAAGAATACTTTTTGGATTTGAGATTGAGTTTTTGTATATATGTTAGCTTTTCTATAAATTTTGGTCCAAATAAGTTGTCTCGTGAATATCCGAGTCATAACAACATCGGTCCTGTCGAATCTGGGAAAATTCCGGTCCACGAGGTGAAAACCTTGTCGACACAAATGAGCCGAGTTAAACAGATTCGGAAGAACCTATTCTGCTTGGTATAGAGCCGATGGATTAACCAGAGTCATAAAAGTTTTGATTCCGTTATGACGAAATAAAAACCGCCCGCGGCAAAAAAATTGACACTTTCTGCTTGTTTCGTTTGTAGTACGCTACCACGAGTTCAACAATCAAGCTCGAGAGTACATCCTGAGATCGAAAAATTTGTTAAATAAAACAACAGACTAGCACGAAGGGATAATAAGCCAATTGAAAGTTTGGCTGATGGCAAAGGAACCCAAGACGGGGATTGTAGTGAAGAAGAGTTAGAGGAAATTACAAGGTTTATAGATCCCAATGAAGAGATGGAGAATTGGTGAAATGGAGCACGCAATGAAGCTAATGGAGGCAATGGAACAGATCAGAGAGCCCAAGTGGTAGCTGCAGACAGAAGGACCTTGCAAAGCCACACACTCCCAACAATTGATCGAGCAGTTTGTACCACCAAACGTGGAACAAGAGAATGCGTCTGAGGTGTTTCATCCGAAGCCCAATGTTATCCAAATGGTCATGAACTATGCTACATTCCACGAGATAATGAATGAAGATCCAAGTGTGCATGTTTCAAATTTTCTTGATGTTATAACCACAGTCAAGGTGGTATAGGTACCAGAGGATAATATCAAGCTAAAACTATTTCCTTTCACCCTTAAAGACAAAGCTAAGCAATGGATTTTGTCTCTGGTGGCTGGGTCTATTCGAACCTGGAATGAACTTCTAAAAAGTTCATGAACAAGTATTGCCCACATGGGAAATCTTATCAACTTTGACAGGAGATCATGAGCTTCAAATAGAAGCAATGAGGAAGTTTTGAGGAAGCATGAAAGAGATTTAAGGAAGCGCAGAGACAGTGTCCGCATCATGATATCGCCTTTGCCCTTACGAATGCAAATTTTCTATCATGGTTTGAGGCTAATCGAGAGAATGCGAGTGGATGCCTCTAGTAATAGATGTTATGCATTGTTATCACTTGATGAGGCTTATGAAAAGATGGAGAAAATTGCACATACTAGGTCTGACCAACATGGTGTAGTTCACTCATGATCATCAAAAACCTGATGTCCATCTGCTCTAAAGACTTTCCAGGCTTCATCTTGAAGTTCTCAAACTTTTGCTTGGCCACAAATAACTTTTTCTCCTTGATTGCCTCAGACCCTTCATTGATCATCACTAGATTATCCCATATCTCTTTAGCTGATTCGCAATCTCTTACTCTCATGAACATGTTGCTATCAAGATTCTTCATGATAATATTTTTTTGCCAGAAAGTCTAGGTTGACTATTTTTCGCTCATCCTTTGTCCATTCAGCTTTTGGATTTTCTATCCACTTGCCAGCCTCTGCTCCAGTCATGACTTCCTTCGTAATCTGAATTGGTCCCTCAGTGTTGACGTCAATCATCTCCTCATAGGTTGCTACAAGATGAGATAACATGTGAATTTTATACACTTCAAAATTATTAACATAAAAATAGGGATCTTCGACATGAACCCTTGTGACTCCATGTACACAAATAAAAGAGTTTTAAAATTATCTTTCAAAAACCTTGATCTCTTTGTAACTATTAATCAGATCTGAACAACTTCTGATATAAAGAACACTGTTATACTACAAATTGTTGGCCCCGGAGAAAGGCATGAACAAAGGTCAGGAGGGGGTGAATGACCTTGTTCACTATTTTTCAAAATCACTTTTGAAAACAAGTTATGCAGCAGAGATCCTTTCTTTTAATTTGTTATTCAAAGAAAAATGAAACACACACCTACAAAAATCAAAATGCGGAAAGTAAATGATACCAAAAGTATATAGGTTCGGGGTGATGTAATCCCTAGTGTTAGGAACATTTTATTGTGTTTTGATGATGGCCATACTAGTTGTTATAGCAAGCCTGAAATAAGTTAGAATTCTCTGTGTAAGTCTTTACTTAGAGTCTAACATGTTGTATAAGTTGAGTCAGACAAGTATTGTACAAGTTGGTAGGACGGCAAAGTAAAAACAGATATTTGGCAGAGTGAAGCTAGCCAAGCACCAGCAGAGATACAATGAAGACATAATTGTCTGACTTATAACCAAGGAAGTCTGTGATGACCTTGGATATGTCTAAGTTATGTTTCAAGTGATGAAACTTAATATTCAAATATGGTGTACACTGATCTCACCCCAATCATGGATCAGTGAAGTACAAATATTCTCCTTAAACTGAAGCAAAGAAGGAAACAGTGAATCGGCTGAGTAAACTGACTTCCGGCTGAGTAAAGACGAAACGGTGAAGAAAGATCCAAAACGGCTAAGTCAGAAGGATCACTCGACCGTTCAGAAAACGGTGAAGTAACACTTACCAGATCAGATTTAATATATGTTGAAGATTCAGAAGATCATGCATTAAATGCACAATCAATAGAGGATCAATCAAGGACGGATTTTCTGCTATACGTTTGAAGGAAAAAATCCGATCACTGAAATCAAGGAGAATGCAATTAAGGGGGAATCAAGAATAAAATCAAGGATTATTCCCTCATTAATATAGCCAACAGACGGAATTTCAAAATCAAGGTTATTCAAGGCTATAAATAGAAGGAATTGACAGACAAACAATAACAACGATCTGAAAAAGAAAAATCAAGCAGAAACTCTGTCAAATTTACAAAGCCTTCTCTGAACTTACAAGGACTCATCTAGAGATCAACTCAGACATCAGAACTACAACTTTATATCTAGCACTGAGATTGATCAAGCAAGTTTGTGAATCTCATTCACATCAAACTGAAGCAACTGAATCAGAAGCAATCTGAGAAGGAGTTGTGTTTGTGATAGCTGCTGAAGGATTTTGATCTCAAGGAGCAGTGAAAGAGACTGATTCACTGAAGCTGTTGCAGTCAAGGAGTGATAGTCTTGTAGATTGTGAAGCTTGGGAAGCCAAGGACAATCATACTATTGTATCTATGAAAACAATAGTGAATTCCTCAAATCATCACAGGAGAAGAGTGGATTAATGGATTGCACCACCCTGAACCACTATAAGCCTTGTGTCAATTTACTTTCTGCAATTTACTTTACAGCACTTATTTAAATTGCCTAAATCATAACTTATATCTGTGATTGTCTAAACTGATTTGGAAACAACATAGTAAGAAGGGACTTATCCGCTGCCCAAAAGCTTTTAAACATAAGAAATGTTTTTGAAACTCCACTATAGTCATTCACCCCCCTCTGACTATAGTTTCAACCTTCTCTGGACCAACAATTGGTAGCAGAGCAGTGTTCCTAGTATCAGAACCTGTTCAGATCTAATATCTGGTAACAAGGAGATCGCATATTTTCAAAGTAGTTTTCAAATCTGAGTTTTCCACACATTTACATTTTATATCTTCATTTGCACTTATGGATTCCTCAAACTTTATGTCAAAAATATCTGTTTTCAATGTTAATAATTTTGATGAATATAAAATAAGAATGCTGTCTCATCTTGCATCAACTCATGAGGAGATGCTGGACGTAATCAATGATGGACCAATCATGATCATGACTGTGGTATCCATAGGAGCAGATCAAGGAAAAGAGATAGACAAACCTAAGAAAGATTGGACCAAGGATGACAGGAGAAGAGCAAATCTAGACTTTGTTGCAAAAGACATGATTTTGAAGACCCTAGATAGCAACATGTTCATGAGAATCAAAGACTGTGTAAGACAAAGAAAAGAGATGTGGGACAAGCTATCATTGATAAATGAAGGATCTGAAGCGATTAAAGAAAACAAATTATACATTGTTGCAAAACAAATTTGAAAATTTCAAAATGAAGACCGTGAATCCATTGATCAAATGGACAATGATTCTCTAGCATCATCATCGAACTGCAATGACTTGGACACACATATCCCCAGAAATAAGTATGCTTAAAGATCTTAAGAGGCTTACCTGAAAGATGGAAGATCATAACATCAGTAATCAGTGGAACATCAATCTTGTAAACACAGACACTCTGACCCTGATGTCTCAATTAAAAGCTTATGAATTCAAATTGAACGGTGAAGATGGTGCTCCGGCAGAGACACAAAGAGCCACTGCGCTGATAGCACCCCAGCAAAGTAACTTTGCCGATTGTATCAGCAAAGAGACACATGAACTTAAAGAACAGGTAGCTTTATTAGTTAAACGTTTTGGCAGGTTTAGCAGAAATAAGCCATTCAAAGGAAACTCATCATCAAACAAGAGGTCAAGCTCAAACAAAGACATGAAGAAAAAAGATGATGAATACAGATGCTTCAACTGCAACAAGAAAGGCCACTTCAAGGCAGATTGCCCTGAAGAAAATGATAAAGATGATAAGAAGAAGTACAAGCCATCTGAGAAGAGGAAAGGCAAGAAAGCACTCATGGCTGAATCCAGCGATGAAAAGAATGAAGAATCATCTGATAATGACTCAGATGATAGTGATGAAGAAGAAGACAACTCAGACAATGAAAAGGCACGTCTATGTCTCATGACCAAAGAATTAGATGAGGATGAAGATGACAGCTCAGACACCGATTTATGTATAATGACCAAAGAATCAAATGAAACCGAGGTAACATCTAGCTCTCACTCTTCATCTAATGCATCCACATCTGGCACTGCACAATCTTCTGATTCCTCATTAGATACAGCAGACCTAGTCCAAAATATCATGACTAAATTTGATGAAATTGAAATGAATGATGAAATTCTGGAGAAGGAATGCAAGGATCTAAGAAAGGAAAATAAAAGATTAAAGAAAGAACTAGATAAAGCAAAAGCTGAATTAACTAGTAAGGAGACATACTTAAATGATCAACAAAAAGCAGATGATCATACATCTGTTATTGATAGATCAGTTAAGAAAATCTCCCCACCAGTAAAGGTAACCAAATGCACCAGCTTACAAACCCTCAAAAAGGTTTGGATCCAGATCTGGTCTTGGCTACAACAGTCAGGATGAGAGTAGGAACAATGGTCAACACAACTCTATATTCAGGACCAACAATGGACCAAAATTTAGAAAGAGACAGACCATAGTTCCAACAAATCATCCTGCACCGGTGAAGTCAAAACCCAGTGTAGTGAAACAGCAGACTAAATCCTCATTCCAGTCAACCAAAAACAAAAAATTTCTGAAAGGTAAAGGTAGACTTTATCCTTCAGAGGATGATTGGAATGTTGAACCTCCCAAATACAAGAAGAAACCACTGAGTGATATGCATCATGTGTTTAAGAAAAATCAATCTAGATAGTTCCTAGACACATGAAACAACACAAGTTTCCTACTGCATATTGGAAAGTGAAGAAGGATGCACATGCACCAAAAGGTAGAGAAAACCATCAGAATATCTTCAGTAAAAATATTAGAAGCTGTTCTGCCATGCCTTATACATATGAAGTTGATGACTTCAATTATCCAAAAAGAAGAACTTTTGGATATACACTTGGTATGGGAGGCATGAGTGCTAACAGATATGGACCCAAACAGCAGACTAAAGCCAAGGCAGAAACATGTCTGCTTGTCAAAAATAAACAATCAACCAGCTGGATTTGGCAGAGAATATTAAATCACATAAATTTCAAGACCATCAACAAACTATCAAAGAACAAGTTAGTTGAAGGCCTGCCAGAGATCACATTCAAGAAAGAAAGTCTATGTGATGCATGTCAGAAAGAAAAACAAATCAAAAGTTCATTCAAGTCAAAGCCCCATCAATCTACAACAAGAGTTCTACATCTGCTACACATAGACTTGGTTGGACTAGTCACACCAGTAAGTGTAAGTGGTAAAAAAATATACTCTAGTAGTGGTGGATGACTTCTCAAAATACACCTAGACCATATTCATGAGCAAGAAGAAAGAGACACTCAAAAAGCTGCCAGATTTGCTTAGAAGACTCCAAAATGAAAAAGAACTGAAGATCATCAAGATCAGATCAGATAGAGGGACTGAATTTCTCAATGAAATTATCAGAACCTATTGTGAAGAAAATGGAGTACTGCATCATTTATCTGCAGCAGGAACTCCACAACAAAATGGTGTAGCAGAAAGAAGAAACAGAACTCTCAAAGAAGCAGTTAGAACAATGATTGCTGAAGCATGCTTGCCAAAGAGATTTTGGGCTGAAGCAGCAAACACAACATGGAAATGATGAGGATGCCAAACGATTGGCAGCAGGATGCAAAAACCTAAAATTATCAATTTTTCTGAATCCTCCCATAACCGACATCTGCTATGAAAGTCTCATCTCCTTCTGGAAATCTGCAAAATACGTCTCTAGGCTCATTGCTGAAGAAGGTGACGAGTTCGAAGCAGACATGATTGTTGCATCTGTCAATGGCAAAGACATAGTGATTACAGAAAAGGTAATTCGAAAACATCTCAAACTTTCCAATAAAGGTCAAGCAAAAGTGACACTGGTACCACAAGACCTGGATGATTTCTGGGCAACTATTACCAAAACGGCAAACCCAGGATCTACAAAAGTCAATGTCTTAGATCTGCTTTAAAGAAACCATTCAATGAGTTCAGTGCCCTAATTGGCAAGACTATTGAAGGAAAATTGGGAGCAAATATTGCAATGACAGAAATCAGAATTCGGATGATGGGAATCATCTACAACAATCTGGAGTTCAATTGGGCAAAATACTTCTTTTTGAGAATAAAAGAAAAAATCCAAGGAGAAGTAAAAGCAGGCAAAAAAGGGACAAAAGAAGGAAAAACGAAGAAAGGACAATTTTGGGTGAAAAAGTCATATGGGATTCAGTTGCACTATCTGTTGCAATGTCTCAAAGTCCCTATTGTACTACTCCACAAACTGCATGAATCCAAAGTCATGTTTACCTATGTTAAACAACAAAAGAAGGCAGGAGAAGGGAAGAGAAAGAAATCCTCACAACACACTACCAGTCAAAGAAAGAAGCAAAATGTCCAGCGAAATCTGGACAAGTCAGACTTTGGAAAATTAATCGATGAAGAAGAAGAACAAGAGGATTCTGACGCTGAGGCAGAACAACAAGAAGAAGAAAATGTCAGTGAGGATGAACAACATCATAATCAGGAAGACACTGGAGATGATGAGGAATCTCCAGAAGAAGCTGCACAATTTTCTGCAAACGATATAGATGATCGAATTGCAGAATATCTTGAGTGGAAGGAAGGTGATTCCCGACAACGACTTCAAGACTCGACCGCATGCTTGCGTAAGAGGCATGGCTATTTAATTTTCTCGGGAATCACAACTCTGGGTTGGTGTACTTGATGAATCACCTCTATGGGACTTGGTTGATGCGCCCAAGGCAAAATGGCCTCGAGACCTCGACAAGCGAGTGATGATTCAGAAGATGGTGGAGATAATCATGATCAAGATGATGGCGATGATCATGATGACAATGATGATAATGATCATCATGATGATGATCTTGATAAAGACAGAGAAGAGGATACTCCTACACCAGATGCAATCGATGATACCGCTCTTCTCCGTACATTCTTACACCCACAAGCATCCAACAAGTCCACAACTCCAGCAAAGACAGCCACTCAACCATTGTCAGTCAATATTTCAGCTGACAACACAAACGTTGTGGACACTGGTTTAGCTGCTGCCACTCCAGTCAAGGCAAACCCCGGCACAGAGAAAAGGGGAACGCAGCTCAAGCCACACCAGCATACACATCCACCCAAATTCTTGAAGATTTGGAAATTGGGGCGGATGTTACTCAACATCAAGACAAGGGACAACAAACAGACCCAGAACCAGCTGACACAAGGCAAAAACTCTCTCAGCTGGCCACTGGCATTACAAATGAAACTTTTGAAAAAGCGGCAGACCTGCTGGCTGAAGAATTGGAGCAGCAAGCCATGTATCTCAGATCCATGACTTCAGAATTTAATGATAAAAGCTCCTCCATTGAGAACAAGTTCCAGGCCATTGCAGAATACATCGATGCACAAAATATTGTTGTTCAACAACAGGGAAACCTGATGTGGCAACTCAACATCAACATCACTAACAATCTTGCAGGCCTCAGGCAACACATTTCCTAAGAAAATGAGTTTATGGCATTGGCTTTTGGCACTAGATTTTGTAGTGTCACTGAGAAATTGAATGATCATCATAACAAATTCACATCCATTGAATCAAAACTTGACTCTCTGATTGGAACGGCAGAGGCCACAAATAGCATCTTACTCCAGCAAAGGGATGATGCTGCCAAAAAGGGGGAAAATCAGGATAAGCCTGAAGGATCAACAATTAGACCCCCAAATTTTACTGAAGAACAACAGAGAGCAAGGGACAGAGAAATAAGGATCAGGAATAAGGCAGAAGAACAGCAAAGGAGGGCCAAATAAGAAAGAGAAAATGCCCTAAATGAACCTTGCACTGGATTTCCTCTTCATATGCAAAGAAGAGATGATGATAGGTACAGATCCGGTAGACAGCATAGGCCTGGATCTAGTAAGCAAAGAGGTTCAGCAAGTCAACACAGACTTAGCACCAGAGGAAACACCAAGAGAGGGCAGCGGCGACTCAGGATATCTTGGGAACACAGAAACTTACACTGGTCACCAAAGCAAAGCGAATATGAAGCAGATGTACTGGACCATGTAAGAGAATTTTTCAGAGTACATGATGGACTTTATCCTCATTCCTCACAAGATAAAGCATGGGCTAATTGGCTAAGCTATCAGGATGAAAGGATGAGAACTGATATGGCCAAACTCTACAATGAAGTCAAAAGAGTGTTTGCACTTCTCAAACAAACCAACAACAAACCCACTTTCACTGCGTGCACCATTGTATGCAGAAAAGGACCAGAAGACTTGCCAACTGAACAACAAGAAGACTTCAACTATATGGCAAAATTCTTCAATCCTATGGGAAAACCTATGGGAAAAATTAACAAACAAGATCAGTGGAGTCTCTACAAAAGTCTCAAGTTTGCTGACTCACACATTACTGAAGCTAGAGAGAGACTTGAGAAGTATTTTGGAGAATCTAGGGCAAATAAGACTATGCCATATTTCAACAGACTCTTTGCAAAGAAAGTATTCAAGGGAGTATCTGAATACACTGCTATGGCATACTGGAAGTGGAAGTTCCCAGAAATTGACTGGAAAGACATTGAAGAGGTTCAGACTACAAAGTTCAAGAGGCTTACGAGGGTTTTGGCATCATCAAAAAGGGGGAAATTGTTAGGAACATTTTATTGTGTTTTGATGATGGCCCTACTAGCTGTTATAGCAAGCCTGAAATAAGTTAGAATTCTCTATATAAGTCTTTACTTAGAGTCTGACATGTTGTATAAGTTGAGTCAGACAAGTATTGTACTAGTTGGTAGGACGGCAAAGTAAAACCAGATATTCGGCAGAGTGAAGCCAGCCAAGCACCAGCAGAGATACAATGAAGACATTATGGTTTGACTTATAACCAGGGAAGTCTGTGATGACCTTGGATAAGTCTAAGTTATGTTTCAAGTGATGAAACTTAATATTCAAATATGGTGTACACTGATCTCACCCCAATCAAGGATCAGTGAAGTACGAAGATTCTCCTTAAACTGAAGCAAAGAAGGAAACAGTGAATCGGCTGAGTAAAGACGAAACGGTGAAGAAAGATCCAAAACGGCTAAGTCAGAAGGATCACTCGACCGTTCAGAAAATGGCGAAGTAACACTTACCAGATCAGATTTAATATATGTTGAAGATTCGAAAGATCATGCATTAAATGCACAATCAATAGAGATCAATCAAGGACGGATTTTCTGCTATACGTTTGAAGGAAAAAATCCGATCACCGAAATCAAGGAGAATGCAATTAAGGGGGAATCAAGAATAAAATCAAGGATAATTACCTCATTAATATAGCCAACGGACGGAATTTCATAATCAAGGTTATTCAAGGATATAAATAGAAGGCATTGACAGACAAACAATAACAACGAGCTGAAAAAGAAAAATCAAGCAGAAACTCTGTCAAATTTACAAATCCTTCTCTGAACTTACAAGGACTCATCTGGAGATCAACTCAGACATCAGAACTACAACTTTATATCTAGCACTGAGATTGATCAAGCAAGTTTGTGAATCTCATTGACATCAAACTGAAGCGACTGAATCGGAAGCAATCTGAGAAGGAGTTGTGTTTGTGATAGCTGCTGAAGGATTTTGATCTCAAGGAGCAGTGAAAGAGACTGATTCACTGAAGGTGTTGTAGTCAAGGAGTGATAGTCTTGTAGACTTGGGAAGCCAAGGACAATCATACTATTGTATCTGTGAAAACAATAGTGAATTACTCCAATCATCACAGGAGAAGAGTGGATTAAGGGATTACACCACCCTAAACCACTATAAGCCTTGTGTCAATTTACTTTCTGCAATTTACTTTACAGCATTTATTTAAATTGCCTAAAGCATAACTTATATCTGTCATTGTCTAAACTGATTTGGAAACAACATAGTAAGAAGGGACTTATCCGCTGCCCAAAAGCTTTTAAACATAAGAAAAGTTTTTGAAACTCCACTATAGTCATTCACCCCCCCTCTGACTATAGTCACCCTTCTCTGGGACCAAGAATTGGTAGCAGAGCAGTGTTCCTAGTATCAGAACCTGTTCAAATCTAATATCTGGTAACAAGGAGATCGCATATTTTCAAAGTAGTTTTCAAATCTAATTTTTCTACACATTTACATTTTATATCTTCATTTGCACTTATGGATTCCTCAAACTTTATGTCAAAAATACCTGTTTTCTATGTTAATAATTTTGATGAATATAAAATAAGAATGCCGTCTCATCTTGCAGCAACTCATGAGGACATTCTGGACGTAATCAATGATGGACCAATCATGATCATGACTGTGGTATCCACAGGAGCAGATCAAGGAAAGGAGATAGACAAACCTAAGAAAGATGGGACCAAGGATGACAGGAGAAGAGCAAATCTAGACTTTGTTGCAAAAGACATGATTTTGAAGACCCTAGATAGCAAAATGTTCATGAGAATCAAAGACTGCAAGACAGCAAAAGAGATGTGGGACAAGCTATCATTGATAAATGAAGTATCTGAAGCAGTTAAAGAAAACAAATTATCTGTTGCAAAACAGAAATTTGAAAATTTCAAAATAAAGACTGGTGAATCCATTGATCAAATGGACAACAGATTCTCTAGCATCATCAGTGAATTGCAACAGCTTGGACACACATATCCCTAGAAAGAAGTATGCTTAAAGATCTTAAGAGGCTTACCTGAAAGATGGAAGATCATAACATCACTAATCAGAGGAACATCAAATCCTGCAAACACAGACACTCTGACCCTGATGTCTCAATTAAAAGCTCATGAATTCGAATTGAACGGTGAAGATGGTGCTCTGGCAGAGACACAAAGAGCCCCTGCACTGATAGCACCCCAGCAAAGTAACTTTGCCGATTGTATCAACAAAGAGACACAAGCACTTAAGGAAGAGGTAGCTTTATTAGTTAAACGTTTTGACAGTTTTAGCAGAAAGAAGCCATTCAAAGGAAACTCATCATCAAACAAGAGGTCAAGCTCAAACAAAGACATGAAGAAGAAAGATGATGAATACAGATGCTTCAACTGCAACAAGAAAGGCCACTTCAAGGCTGATTGCCCTGAAGAAAATGATAAAGATGATAAGAAGAAGTACAAGCCATCTGAGAAGAGGAAAGGCAAGAAAGCACTCAAGGCTGAATCCAGCAATGAAAAGAATGAAGAATCATCTGATAATGACTCAGATGATAGTGATGAAGAATAAGACAGCTCAGACAATGAAAAGGCATGTCTATGTCTCATGACCAAAGAATTAGATGAGGATGAAGATGACAGCTCATACACCGATTTATGTCTAATGACCAAAGAATCAAATGAAACCGAGGTAACATCTAGCTCTCACTCTTCATCTAATGCATCCACATCTCAGCCTTTGCACAATCTTCGATTCCCATTAGATCTGCAGACTAGTCCAAAATCTCATGACTAAATTTGATGAAATTGAAATGAATCATGAAATTCTGGAGAAGGAATGTCAGGATCTAAGAAAGGAAAACAAAAGATTAAACAAAGAACTGGATAAAGCAAAAGCTGAATTAACTAGTAAGGAGACATACTTAAATGATCAACAAAAAGTAGATGATCATACATCCATTATTGATGGTCGATTAAGAAAATCTCCCCACCAAGAAAGGTAACCACTTTGCATCGACACACAAACCTCAAAAGGTTTGGATCGAGATCTGGTCTTAGCTACAAATGATCGGGATGAGAGTAGGAACAATGGTCAACACAACTCTAAATTCGGGACCAACAATGGACCAAAATTTAGAAAGGGACGAACCATAGTTCCAACAAATCATCTGCACCGTGAAGTCAAAACCCGATTAAGTAGTGAAACAATGAGACTAAATCCTCATTCCAGTCAACCAAAAACAAAAACTTTCTAAAAGGTAAAGGTAGACTTTATCCTTCAGAGGATGATTGGAATGTTGAACCTCCAAAATACCAGAAGAAACCACTGAGTGATATGCATCATGTGTTTAAGAAAATCAATCTAGATATGTTCCTAGACACATGAAACAGGTTTCCTACTGCATATTGGAAAGTGAAGAAGGATGCACATGCACCAAAAGGTAGAGAAAACCATTAGAATATCTTCAGTAAAAATATAAGAAGCTATTCTGCCATGCCTTATACATATGAAGTTGATGACTTCAATTATCCAAAAAGAACTTTTGGATATACACTTGGTATGGGAGGCATGACTGCCAACAGATATGGACCCAAACAGTGTTGGGTACCTAAACTTAATTAATTTGTTTTGTAGGATTTCTGGTACATAGACAGTGGTTGTTCCAGACACATGACAGGAAACATGAGATGGCTCACTGACTTCAATGCTTTTGATGGACCCAAAGTCACATTTGGAGGCAAAGAAAAACCTGACAATATTAAGGGGGAAGGCACAATACTCAAGAAAAATTTGAAGATTCAAAATGTAGCATATTTTAAAGGACTTAACTTCAATCTGATGAGCATCAGTCAATTCTGTGACAAAGGCTACAATGTACACTTCAATAAGGAAGGATGCAAAGTGATTCACAGCCAAACCAACACAGTAGTTCTTGCAGGAAGAAGACAAGTTAACATGTATGTGGTAGATTGGAAAACAGCCAACGCAGAAACACGTCTGCTTGTCAAAAATAAACAATCAACCAGCTGGATTTGGCACAGAAGATTAAATCACTTAAATTTCAAGACCATCAACAAACTATCAAAGAACAAGTTAGTTGAAGGTCTGCCAGAGATCACATTCAAGAAAGAAAGTCTATGTGATGCATGTCAGAAAGGAAAACAAATCAAAAGTTCATTCAAGTCAAAGCCCCATCAATCTACAACAAGAGTTCTACATCTGCTACACATGTACTTGTTTGGACCAGTCACACCAGTAAGTGTAAGTGGTAAGAAATATACTCTAGTAGTGATGGATGACTTCTCAAAATACACCTGGACCATATTCATGAACAATAAGAAAGAGACACTCAAAAAGCTGCCAGATTTGCTTAGAAGACTCCAAAATGAAAAAGAACCGAAGATCATCAAGATCAGATCAGATAGAGGGACTGAATTTCTCAATGAAATTATCAGAACCTATTGTGAAGAAAATGGAGTACCGCATCAATTATCTGCAGCAGGAACTCCACAACAAAATGGTGTTGCAGAAAGAAGAAACAGAACTCTCAAAGAAGCAGTTAGAACAATGATTCTTTGAAGCATGCTTGCCAAAGAGATTTTGGGTTTGAAAGCGAAGAAACACGACATGCCATACACAAAACAGATCAATCATCAACAAATATCATGGAAAGACTCCATATGAAATATGGAATGGTAGAAAACCTAATATCTCATACTTTCATATGTTTGGATCGAAATGTTTTGTTTTGAACAGGAACCAGCTGCATACCTTTGATGAAAAGGCTGATGAAGCAATCTTTATGGGATACTCAGACACACGCAAAGCATTCAGAGTACTCAACAAAAGAACCTTGGTGATTGAAGAATCAATACATGTAGTTTTTGATGAACCAAATACAAATGGTGAAGATCTTCAAGATCAAGAAGAGGAAGCAGCACAAAGGGAAATCTATACAAATGCAATCATACCAACTTCTATCCTGAATCACAATTTTGAAAATCAAGAGGAGCCACATATCAATACAACAGAAGAAGCACCAGAACATGAAGTTCATGCTCAAAATGAAGGTATGGAAGCACCAAGTGAAGAACAACTTCAACCTGATCTAAATTGGCTAAGAGATCATCCTGAAGAACAAGTCATTGGAGATATTCACACAGGTGTTAGAAGCAGAAGACAACTGGAGCACATGCTTACATGTTTTTAATCATAAGTGGAACCCAAGACTATAGATGATGCAATCCAAGATGCAGATTGGATCACAGCCATGCAAGAAGAACTAAATGAATTTGAAAGAAATGAAGTGCAGGAACTTGTTGATGACGGATATGGCCAATATCATTGGTACAAAATGGGTATTCAGAAACAAAATGGATGAGCAAGGAACAATTGTCAGAAACAAAGCATGGCTAGTTGCAAAAGGCTACTCTCAAGCAGAAGGAATAGATTATGATGAAACATTTGCACCAGTATCAAGTTTGGAGGCAATCAGACTCTTTCTAGCTTTTGCTGCATACAAAGATTTCAAAGTCTATCAAATGGACGTCAAGAGTGTATTTCTAAATGGACTTTTGGAAGAAGAAGTGTATGTGGAACAACCTCTTGGTTTCCAACTCAAAGGAAAGGAAGACAAAGTATACAAACTCAAGAAAGCTCTCTATGGACTCAAACGGGCACCTAGAGCCTGGTATGAATCACTATCACAATTTCTGATCAAGAATGGATTCAACAAGGGAACTATAGATAAGACTCTATTCAAACTAGAGGAAGGAACAAGCACATTGCTAGTGAAAATCTATGTTGATGACATCATCTTTGGATCTGAGGATGAAAAGCTATGTGAGAAATTTGCAAACCTGATGAAGAGCAAATTTCAGATGAGCATGATGGGAGAATTAAATTATTTCCTTGGCCTTCAAGTAAAGCAAATGAAGGATGGTATTTTCATTAGTCAAGCCAAGTACACAAGAGATTTAATACACAAGTATGGGATGGATACAAGTGGCACATCAGACACACCAATGTGTGCAAGAGTCATTCTTGGAAAAGATGAAGCAGGAAAATATGTCGACCAGAAAATGTGTATAGGAATCATTGGATCCCTACTATACTTAACTGCAAGTAGACCTGGTATAGCATTTGCAGTAGGAGTATGTGCAAGATTTCAAGCTCAACCAAAAGATTCACATCTTCTAGCAGCGAAAAAAATAATCAAATACTTGAAAAACACGATAAATGTTGGAATTTGGTATCCAAAAGATGGAGGATTTAAGTTGATATCTTATTCAGACTCTGACTATGCTGGATGCAAAATAGATAGAAAAAGCACCTCTGGAACATGTCAAATGCTAGGCACCAGACTAGCTCTTGGTTCATAAAAAGCAAAACTCCCATATCTACATCAACAGCTGAAGCAGAATATATAGCGGCGGTAGTTGTCAGTGCAAGTGCTTTGGATTAGACAACAGCTAAGGGATTATGGAGTGGAGGAGAAGACAATACCAATCATGTGTGATAACACAAGTGCGATATCTATTACTGAAAATCCAGTGCTGCATTCAAGAACAAAGCACATTGATGTGAGACATCACTTTATCAGAGATCATGTTGAAAAGGGGGATGTCATTCTAAAATACATACCCACTGAAGATCAATTGGCTGACATCTTTACTAAGCCACTCAGTTATGAAAGATTTAGTATGTTAAGAACTGAGTTAGGAATGATTGAAATTGACTAGGTACCAAAGAGCAACTAACTGGAGTAATCGGCTAAGTGACTTCATCAACTGGTTAAACCTTTGCCGTTACAGGGGATGTAGCAGGTAAGACACTGGTATCCAGCGAAGCCAACTTAACTAATTGTTAGGAACGGTTAAATCGAGCAGCTCAGTGAAGAATTCACTACATCGGCTAAGTGACCAGCCAAGGCACTTCACCAAAACAAAAACTTGGACAGGCAAGGCACTTCACCGAAATAAAGACTTGGACAAATTAAAGTGTGAACAAAATCAATTTTGATTACACGTGGAGAATAAGGAAATTATGGATGTTTATTCTGTGGAAGATTACACACGTGGAGATCAACTTATGATCATGGAGGTAACCATATTATTTTTTGAATTATAAATGCCTTGATTCCCGGGCTCTATCATTACTTACCTCAATCCACTCCCCCATTACACTCGAATATCGCGATTTACATACACAAAATCACGCCATTTTATGTCATAAAATCCTTCCACATTCAAACCACGTTCACACTACCCAAATCATCCTATATAAACGCCACTTAGAGATTCTCAAAAATCTTTACACTCCCTTGCAAATCATAATCTCTATTGCAATTCGAAACTCACTCTCAAGTTTCTTTTAACCTTCAATAATGGCTTCATTCTCCTCAAACACCCAAGCTAGGTATGAAAAATCAATCGCCACCGGACATTCTTTCAAGAAGAACATTACTTGAAACTGTGTGGAAATGATGAGGATGCCAAACGATTGGCAACAGGATGCAAAAACCTAAAATTATCAGTTTTTCTGAATCCTCCCATAACCGACATCTGCTATGAAAGTCTCATCTCCTTTTGGAAATATGCAAAATACGTCTCTGGGCTCCTTGCTGAAGAAGGTGACGAGTTCGAAGTAGACAAGATTGTTGCATCTGTCAATGGCAAAGACGTAGTGATTACAGAAAAGGTAATTCGAAAACATCTCAAACTTTCCAATAAAGGTCAAGCAAAAGTGACACTGGTACCACAAGACCTGGATGATTTCTAGGCAACTATTACCAAAACGGAAAACCCAGGATCTACAAAAGTCAATTGTCTTAGATCTGCTTTAAAGAAACCGTTCAATGAGTTTAGTGCCCTAATTGGCAAGACTATTGAAGGAAAATTGGGAGCAAATAATGCGAGGACAGAAATCGGAATGCGGCTGATGGGAATCATCTACAACAATCTGGAGTTCAATTGGGCAAAATGCTTCTTTTTGAGAATAATTGAACAAATCCAAGGAGAAGTAAAAGCAGGCGAAAAAGGGACAAAAGAAGGAAAAAGAAAAGACAATTCTGGGTGAAAAAGTCATATGGGATTCAGTTGCAATATCTGTTACAATGTCTCAAAGTCCCTACTGTACTACTCCACAAACTGCATGAATCCAAAGTCATGTTTACCTATGTTAAACAACAAAAGAAGGCAGGAGAAGGGAAGAGAAAGAAATCCTCACAACACATACCATTCAAAGAAATAAGCAAAAGGTTCAGCGAATTCTGGACAAGACAGACTTTGGAAAATGAACAAGAGGATTCTGACGCTGAGGCAGAACAACAAGAAGAAGAAAATATCAGTGAGGATGAACAACATCCTAATGAGGAAGACACTGGAGATGATGAGGAATCTCCAGAAGAAGTTGCACAATTTTCTGCAAACGATATAGATGATCGAATTGCAGAATATCTTGAGTGGAAGGAAGGTGATTCCCGACAACAGCTTCAAGACTCTGACCGCATGCTTGCAGAAGGGGCATGGCTATTTAATTTTCTGGGAATCACAACTCTGGTTGGTGTACTTGATGAATCACCTCTATGGGACTTGGTTGATGCAGCCAAGGCAAAACTGCCTCAGACCTCTGACAAGCAGAGTGATGATTCAGACGATGGTGGAGATGATCATGATCAAGATGATGGCGATGATCATGATGACAATGATGATAATGATCATCATGATGATGATCTTGATAAAGATAGAGAAGAGGATACTCCTACACCAGATGCAATCGATGATACCACTCTTCTCCGTACATTCTTACACCCACAAGCATCCAACAAGTCCACAACTCCAGCAAAGACAGCCACTCAACCATTGTCAATCAATATTTCAGCTGACAACACAAACGTTGTGGACACAGGTTCAGCTGCTGCCACTCCAGTCAAGGCAAACCCCGGCACAGAGAAAGGGGGAACAACAGTTCAAGCCACACCAGCATACACATCCACTCAAATTCTTGAATATTTGGAAATTGGGGCGGATGTTACTCAACATCAAGACAAGGGACAACAAACAGACCCAGAACTAGCTGACACAAGGCACAAACTCTCTTAGCTGCCACTGGCATTACAAATGAAACTTTTGAAAAAGCGGCAGACCTGCTGGCTGAAGAATTGGAGCAGCAAGCCATGTATCTCAGATCCATGACTTCATCATTTAATGATAAAAGCTCCTCCATTGAGCACAAGTTCCAGGCCATTGCAGAATACATCGATGCACAAAATATTGTTATTCAACAACAGGGAAACCTGATGAGGCAACTCAACATCAACATCACTAACAATCTTGCAGGCCTCAGGCAACACATTTCCTAAGAAAATGAGTCTATGTCATTGGCTTTTGGCACTAGATTTCATAGTGTCGCTGAGAAATTGAATGATTATCATAACAAATTCACATCCATCGAATCAAAACTTGTCACTCTGATTGGAACGGCAGAGGCCACAAATAGCATATTACTGCAGCAAAGGGATGATGCTGCCAAAAAAGGGGAAAATCAGGATAAGCCTGAAGGATAAAAAAATTAGACCCCCAAATTTTACTGAAGAACAACTGAGAGCAAGGGACAGAGAAATGAGGATCAGGAATGAGGCAGAAGAAACGAACGGAGGGCCGAGAAGAAAAGAAAAATGCCTTAAATGAACCACACCTCGGATTTCCTCTTCCTATGCAAAGAAGAGATGATGATAGGGACATATCCGGCGAGACAAAGATAGGCTTGGATCTAGTCGGCAAAGAGGTTCAAATAAGTCAACACGGACTTAGCACCGAGGAAACACCAAAGAGAGAGGCAAAGCAGCTCCAGATATACTGGGGAACACAGAACTTACACTGGTCACCAAAGCAAAGCAGAATATGAAATAGATGTACTGGACCATGTAAGAGAATTTTTCAGAGTACATGATGGACTTTATCCTAATTCCTCACAAGATGAAGCATGGGCTGATTGGCTAAGCTATCAGGATGAATGGATGAGAACTGATATGGCCAAACACTACAATGAAGTCAAAATAGAGTTTGCACTTCTAAAACAAACCAACAACAAACCAAGCTCAGCCGTACCACTGTCTGCAAAAGGACCAGAAGACTTGCCAACTGAACAACAAGAAGACTTCAACTATATGGCAAAATTCTTCAATCCTATGGGAAAAAAGAACAAACAAGATCAGTGGAGTCTCTACAAAAGTCTCAAGTTTGCTGACTCACACATTACTGAAGCTAGAGAGAGACTTGAGAAGTATTTTGGAGAACCTAGGGCAAATGAGACTATGCCGGATTTCAACAGACTCTCTGCATAGTAAGTATTCAAGGGAGTATCTGAATACACTGCTATGGCATACTGGAAGTGGAAGTTCCCAGAAATTGACCGGAAAGACATTGAAGAGGTTCAGACTACAAAGTTCAAGAGGCTTATGAGGGTTTTGGCATCATCAAAAAGGGGGAAATTGTTAGGAACATTTTATTGTGTTTTGATGATGGCCATACTAAATTGTTATAGCAAAAGCTGAAATAAGTTAGAATTCTCTGTATAAGTCTTTACTTAGAGTCTGACATGTTGTATAAGTTGAGTTAGACAAGTATTGTACTAGTTGGTAGGACGGCAAAGTAAAAACAGATATTCGGCAGAGTGAAGCCAGCCAAGCACCAGCAGAGATACAATGAAGACATTATGGTCTAACTTATAACCAAGGAAGTCTGTGATGACCTTGGATAAGTCTAAGTTATGTTTCAAGTGATGAAACTTAATATTCAAATATGGTGTACACTGATCTCACCCCAATCAAGGATCAGTGAAGTACAAAGATTCTCCTTAAACTGAAGCAAAGAAGGAAACAATGAATTGGCTGAGTAAAGACGAAACGGTGAAGAAAGATCCAAAACGGCTAAGTCAGAAGGATCACTCGACCGTTCAGAAAATGGCGAAGTAACACTTACCAGATCAGATTTAATATATGTTGAAGATTCAGAAGATCATGCATTAAATGCACAATCAATAGAGGATCAATCAAGGACGGATTTTCTGCTATACGTTTGAAGGAAAAAATCCGATCACTGAAATCAAGGAGAATGCAATTAAGGGGGAATCAAGAATAAAATCAAGGATTATTCCCTCATTAATATAGCCAACGGACGAAATTTCAAAATCAAGGTTATTCAAGGCTATAAATAGAAGGCGTTGACAGACAAACAATAACAACGACCTGAAAAAGAAAAATCACGCAGAAACTCTGTCAAATTTACAAAGCCTTCTCTGAACTTACAAGGACTCATCTAGAGATCAACTCAGACATCAGAACTACAACTTTATATCTAGCACTGAGATTGATCAAGCAAGTTTGTGAATCTCATTCACATTAAACTGAAGCAACTGAATCAAAAGCAATCTGAGAAGGAGTTGTGTTTGTGATAGCTGCTGATGGATTTTGATCTCAAGGAGCAGTGAAAGAGACTGAATCACTGAAGCTGTTGCAGTCAAGGAGTGATAGTCTTATAGATTGTGAAGCTTGGGAAGCCAAGGACAATCATACTATTGTATCTGTGAAAACAATAGTGAATTCCTCCAATCATCACACAAGAAGAGTGGATTAAGGGATTACACCACCCTGAACCACTATAAGCCTTGTGTCAATTTACTTTCTACAATTTACTTTACAACACTTATTTAAATTGCCTAAAGCATAACTTATATATGTGATTGTCTAAACTGATTTGGAAATAACATAGTAAGAAGGGACTTATCCGCTGCCCAAAAACTTTTAAACATAAGAAAAGTTTTTGGAACTCCACTATAGTCATTCACCCCCCCTCTGACTATAGTTTCACCCTTCTCTGGGACCAACACCTAGTACTCTTTTCTCCTGTAATGATCAGAGAAATCCACTATTGTGTATGTATCACCGTTACAATAAAGACGATTGTCCTTGACAACATCTGGCTGCTTCACAATTCGAGTAACCACTCTTTGACACTCGTCAACTTCTTAAATGAATCTACTCATGTTGTTCCTTGGGCAAGTCCTTCAGCGGCTATCACAAAACTTGTTGTTTCTTGACAGATGATTTCTACGTCAACTGCTTCAGTCCCTCAAAGTCTGTAGCTTCTATACTGATTTAAAGATCTCTTTTGAGATTAACATGATTTGAATTCATAGATTTAAGATGATTCAGTCTCAGACTTGATATAAACAAGGTGGCTCCTTAGATTTTCTGAGACTTGAATATTTCTGGATAAGCTTTTTACGATCAGAATATGGGAGGCTTTTTTTATCAGAGTTTGTGCTTCTTTTCCCGTGTCCTTTCTTTTTCAATTTTTTTCTGATCAAGTCCTCTATTTATAGCCTTCAATCATTGATTTGAATTTCCAATTCAAATTTCTGTTTGTGGGTATTGAATTCTCTAGAATTAATTTTCTTTATCTTTCCTGATTTGATTCTCATGATTTTGGCAATCTTGTCTCTGATTTAATTTCCAATATTTATCCTTGATTCACGTCCTTGATTTCTTCAGAATTGTTTATAATCCATTTCTTTAATTCATCACGTGTTTTTCTGAATTTACTCATCAGCAGGCTAAAGCAGTCATCAAGGCAGCTGTCTTTAATTTACTCAGCTGAACTATACTCGGCTGACTGTATCCTGAGATGGACACTTCTCTGCTGATATTTCTTAGCTGAGTTTCAGTCTGCCAATTTGATTTTCTTATCTCTGACCCTTAAGTTGGGTGAGGTCAGAGTACACCACATTTATGATTTGTATTTCATCACATAGATGATATTACTTATGTTTATTCAAGGTCATCCTCAGACTTCCTTGATTATAAACTTGTCCATAAGTCTTCTTCAGTAAGTCTGGTTCATTAGCCTTCTACTTAGCTGGTGCTTGAGCTGGTCAATACTCCACTGAGCTGACTTATCAGACTACTCTTACAATGCTCAGTCTGATGAACCTACACAACATCGAACTTCTAGTAAGCCTATACAAGCACTCGTTTTTAGACTTATTCATGCTCTTATAACAGCTATTCAGACCATCATCAAAACTAGATTTTTTTCCTTACAGATTTACTAGGTGTTCCGCTACAGCGGAAGCGGTGCAATCCAACATCTTGTGTTGTCTTCACCAAACGATTCTGATTCATTCATAATTAGGGAGTTATTTTATAACTACATAGCAGGACTAAATACGAATTAAAACCAATTCATCATAAATACAACATATCTACATTACGAAGCGAAACAGACATTAACCTCAAAACCGAGTGCGGATCTCTCTCCTTGAGTCTCTCCCTAAGTGGCGAATCCGCCGGATCCGTGACGAATACTTATAAGTAAATATAAAGAACTTCAAAGGAACTTTTATTGCTAAGAAATTGTATAAAATCTTAGTATATGTAGGTATATTACAAATGGCTGATGCTGCCTTTTATTTATAGTTGTTTCCACCAACTTAACCGACTCTAACCTAAAACCTACTTCTCTTCTAAGAAAACAAGTAAAACCTTCGTATGCGGGGGCTCACTGCATCGAAATGGGCTTCGCCCCGACGCAAGCTTTTTTTTTTAATAATTTCTGCACCGACTTCACTTCCAGACTCATCTGGACTTCCTCATGCCTGATTCATCAACATTTTAGCTTCATATCTTCTTCCTTGACACCTGGAACACTTCGTTATCTGTAAATAATCCAAACACACACAAAGTACTACCAATTTCGGGAGTAATTATTACAAATACCAAATTCACAGCTCATGAATCTCATATAAAGCAATTAACACAAATAGCTCATGATTTATAGTTGGAATTACTAAGTTTTGCTCATAATAGGTATAAATTTGATTCATTAATGTTTACGAACTCAACTGTCCTTAGGGCACTACGCCTAGTCATGAACTAAGAACGTCTGTCGCAATCCACTAGAGAGTTGCTCTAGCGGTCCCGGGAGGTCAATCCGTTAATTAGTGTGTGATCGCCGGAGGTTGTCCACTTTCCTGATCATCAGTGTGATTAGCGGAGGTAGACCACTGTTTTTTACCATCATCACATTGCGATATTGTGTCGTGACTTACGAAGAAACTCAAGGCGTCTATTCTTTTATCTAAATAAGGATGTATGTTATTTACCATTAACTAGCCACCTAAATTCCTTAAAGGAAGAACTTCACCTAACAACTCTACTCCCTCAACTTAGACACTAAACTCTAGCCAACCTAGTACATACGCACCCAATGACGAATCCTAATTCATCAAAGCACTAAGACAATTCTAATCTTCCGACGGCCCGTACTTCATCTCGTCAAAGAATCCATATGGTGCCGGAACTAAATGCATCAAAAGCTTATTTATGGATTTTTCAAGTTTTTTCCAATTACTTAGATCACATAAGAAAGGTCCAACCTTAAGCTAAGCCATAAAACTCAATATTAGACAAAACAAGCCCATTGGCGTGAGCTAAAACGATTCTGGAAGTCTAGAATTGTTCATGTTCAGTGTTAGCGTGCGTCAAAAACTTTTGGTTTGCGCTAAAATTGACAAGTCATTCTGGCATCAACATGAATAACTTTGGTGTGTGCCAAAACTTCTAGCAGCGTTCTGCCTGGTCTCTGGACAACTTTGGCGCACGCTAAAACTCTCTAACATGCGCTAATACTCCTAAACACATTATGTCTGGTTTCTGTTCAACTTTGGCGCGCGCCAAACAGTTGAAACTTCCCTAAACCTGCAGAATTTTTTGCAGTTCACAAACTAAGCTAAATCCAAAGAATATACTTCGATTGTAACAAAAAAAGATGCATATAACAAGACCAATTTACCCTCAAAAAAGAAAAAACAAGACCAATTTACTTGCTAAACACTATAAAACATTCCTGGTTCAATATGAACATCCTCTTACTTGATTTCCAAGCCAAATGTGATCGAAACTTGAAGCAAAACACCAAACTCTTCAGAGCCTCAAACCTATCAGGGAACCATCTAACAATGATTTATCTACGATTCAATGCATCTAGCCACTTGGAACTAAGAAACGAACGATATCGAACTCCAAAACATGATCAATATCCAAGATTCCATGAGTTAGGGAAAAATCATACCCTTTCCCAATCAAGAAGAAACTTGCATCAAAACGATCCTAACGTCAATACGAATTCTTTCCTCTACGGCCTGAGTTAGAATCTGTGGTGAGGATTCTTAATTCTATACCAAGTTCAGAGCTTTTTTCGAAAATTTTCCAGTTCTTTTCTTTCTGAAAACTCCCAACAAAATGAGAGGTTTTAATTATGTGAAAATAAATTTTCCTTTTTTTGGATAACCTTTAAAATAATAAACATAATACTCTGATTATTATTAAAAGACACTTACGTCCCTGAAAAATCAGAATATTAATATAGGGTAGATATCCAATGGATTGGATTGAAATTGTCATCCGATCCCTATTAATGACTGTCCCTATGCACAATCAATACCTTTACGTTCACTCAGTGTGGTGACAAACCAAAAACCCGTATTTATCTCAAAAAAACGTACATATGAAATAAGTTGAGTACTAACAGTGACACCTCACATGAGAAGTAAACAATTTATGGATGTTTGCATGTGAATATGCAGTGAGAGTTGTTGCGAATGAATATTAAGTTACAATTGAATATACATTGACAGTTAACTTGAAGTGACAACAGAATTGCAAGCATCTGAAATGCATTGATAGACACAATCGAAGTGTCAATAAAAGATGTAGTGCGAATTCAAGATAGAGTGAGAACTGAAGATGGAATGGTAATTGATGACGTAGTGTTCTTTTGTATATGCAGCGGTAATTGCCTATTTGGTGATAATGGATTTAGAAGAACCATATGTACGCTGCTTTAACTATTGGGATTGATTATATAAGTACTTTTCTTAGAGTGACAAATATTGCATTGTAGGGATCTAGTATTAACTTGTAGAGATTTGTAAATGGTAATTGTATTGTATTATATTCATAATGAGTGTTACATCAAGTATTTATAGGCAGAAAGATAAGAGGCCTAAAACGGTAAAATACAAATTATTATAAATAATAAACTACTTGATAATATTATGCTCAACACGCCCCCCGCAATCCCGTGGGAAGAGGATGAACACGGAGATTGGTCTTCATGGAATGGAACAACGGTGACCCCAACGGTTTGGTTAAAACATCCGCAAGTTGTTCCTTCGAAGTAATGAAGGAAATAGCAAAGCGATTAGACGCAACAAAGTTCGCGAACATGGTGGAAGTCAATCTCGATATGTTTAAATGCGGGCATGAAACACCGGATTATCTTGCGCAAGATAGGTAGCGCCGATGTTGTCACACCAAAGAGTCGGAGTAGACGATAAAGGAACTTCCATTTCAGTGAGCAAGCTGCAAAGCCATTGAATCTCAGCAGCAGTATTGGACAAGGTCTTGTATTCAGCCTCAGTGCTACTCTTTGAGACAGTCAAATGTTGCTTGGTACGCCAACTGATTAGATTCGACCCCAAGAAGACACAATAAGCACCAAGCGAGCGGCGGTTATCGGAGTCGGCCGCCCAATCGAGAATCGAGTAAGCCGGATGGTAATAGGAGAAATGCAGAGAAAAGCAGTCCTCGAAATCATGTTCTTCAAATAGCGTAAGAGACGTTTGACCGCAGTCCAATACGCATCGGTAGGGGCATGCATGTATTTACTGACCTTATGAACGGCGAAGGCAATGTCGGGGCGAGTGAAAGCAAGGTCAAGAAGACCACACAATAGTGCGGTAGAGCGCAGGATCGAGCATGGAGGACCAAACATCCCAAATCAAGTGAGTAGAGGCACTCATAGAGTCGACAAGGCTTAGCCTTATCCATGGATGAACATTGTAGTAATCAGTAGGATATACTTATGCTGAGTAAGAAAGAGTCCGTCGGCGGTGGGAAGAACTTCAATGCCAAGAAAGTAAGACAAGGCACCAAGATCTTTCACCGGAAACTGTGTAGCCAGAAACTGAAGAACCTGCTCAATAAGGGAGGGGGAAGAACCAGTAATAATAATGTCATCAACGTAAATAAGGACATAAACTCGAGCACCAGTATGAGAGTAAATGTATAGGAAGGGGTCGGCCTTAGAGCCTGTAAAGCCAAACTGCGTGTGAGCCGCGATGAACCGAAAACCAAGCCCGAGGAGCTGTTTGAGGCCATAGAGACTCCGCTTTAAGCGGCAGGGCGTAATCTGGGAAGTCAGGGTGGACAAAGCCCTGTGGTTGTTGCATGTAGACAGGCTCGGAGAGATGACCATGCAAAAAGGCATTCTGTATATCAACCTGCCGCAGAGACCAACCCTGAGAGACTGCAAGAGACAGAAGCAGACGTATGGTAACCGGTTTAACAACAGGGCTGAAGGTCTCATGATAATCCACGCCCTCTGCTTGATGAAACCCTTTAGCAACTAAACGTGCCTTGTGACGCTCGAGGCGACCATCTGCAAGGTGTTTGGTACGGTAAACCCACTTATTACCAACAATATTCATATGAGGGTGACGCGCACAAGATCCCAAGTGTGATTTTCAACAGAGCATCAATCTCATCCCGCGTCGCATGACGCCAAATTTAATGTTTAGAGGCATCGATATAGGAGGAAGGGTCTAAAGAGGTAGTGGTGGCAAGAAGTGCCGAGATAAAGGATAACGAATGTAGTCGAGGCGATTGGACCGGTTTAAGTTTATTGGTTTGGGTGCGGGTGAGCATGCGGTTGGGATTGGGAGGTGCGAGGAAGCAAGGCCGTGGGTAGGCCAGGAAAGGAGGGTTCGGCCGAGGGGTGTGGGGCGGGTCGGGTGGGGCGAGAGTGTGGTGAAGGAGGTGAGTGGGGTGCGGGCGGCGAAGTGGGAGAAGCAGACATAGGAGGAGGGGTGATTAGGAGGTGGGGTAGATCGACTGTGAGAGGAGGAGAGGTAATGGGGGCAGAGGTTGATGTGTAGGGGAAGAGAGATTCATCAAAGATGACGTGGCGAGCAATATAGAGACGACCAGTGGCAAGGCCAAGACATTTATAGCCATGATGGTTTGGAGAGTAACCTAAGAAGATGCATGTGGCAGAACGATAGTCAGTTTTGTGGTGGTTATAAGGACGCAGATATGGCCAGCAAGCACAGCCAAAGACGCGGAGAAAAGAGTAATAGGAGGACGATGGTAGACCATTTCATAAGGGGTTTTATAGTCAAGAGCTTTAGAGGGAAGGCGATTTATGAGGTAGGTGGCAGTGATAAAGGCATCTTCCCAGTAAGGGAGGGGAAGATTAGATTGGGCGAGTAGGGAAAGACCAACTTCAACAATTTGACGGTGACGGCGTTCAATAGCGCCGACTTGTTCATGTGTGTGTGGGCACGAGCGGCGATGCTGAATGCCTAAGTTAGTGAGGGTGTGAGAGAGGTGGCGATATTCACCCCCCCAATCGGATTGTAGGGCTTGGAGTTTAGTGGAGAAAAGGCGTTCAATGAAATTGAGGAAGTCGGGCAAAATCTTTTCAACGTCGGATTTTAATTTAATCGGAAAAAGCCACAAATATTTGGTAAAATCATCAAGAAAACTAACGTAATAACGAGAACCATAAGTAGATAATTCGGTACAAGGACCCCAAACATCAGTAAAAATCAAATCCAATGGTGCACTAGAAGTAAAATCCGAAGTATAAAGAGGAAAACGATGGCTTTTGGCCAGTTGACAGGGGGCACACACACTAGTAGGTGCCTTATTTGGAACATTAAAAGAAAGACGCTTAAAGACTTGTTGGAGCACTGGAAGGGAGCAATGGCCAAGACGACGATGCCAAGTGGTGGAGGAGTGGTGGGTGGCAGTGAGAGCTTGTGCAGGAGACCGACTGGGTTGAGAGGTGAAGTGATAGAGTCCATCTTTGACAACGCCTCTAAGAAGGATGTGACCCGAGTAGTCCTTCACAACAAAAAAGGTGTCATGAAACTCGAAGAAAACAGAATTGTCAGTGGAAATTTTTTGAACAGAGAGTAGATTTTTAGTGAGTGCTGGGGAGACAAGTATATTGGATAAGTGATAAGTGTGGGGTGGGGAAACAATAGAAGAAGAACCAGAATGAGTAATAGGTAAACCTGAGCCATCTCCAACATGTATTTGGTCAGTGCCGTCATACGGTTCGGAGTGAAGATTGAGATTGCCAAAGTTATTTGTCATGTGATGAGTTGCACCAGTATCAGGAATCCAATCAGTCTGTGGAGTAGGATACTGCTGGGGATGTGGGAAAGCTGCATAAGCTTGTGGAGCACGAGGTGCAGGAGGCCGTGGTGCCGAACCCCGAGATTCCGAATAACGCCAGTAGCAAGTCTGAGCTGTGTGACCTGTCTTAGCACAAATTTGACACTTGGGCAAGGAGTCAGTAGAGGTGAAGGGGGACGGTGGAGGAGGACGGGGCTGTCCATTGCCACGACCACCACGCCCCCGGCCTCGATTATTTCCATAATTACCAGAACCAGTATTGCCATAATTATCACCAATGCGAGCATGCCCAGAATTATTATAATTATTATTTCTATAGTTATTAGTAGAAGAAGCAGGACGGGTATTACCAGAGACATAGCCAGCATAAGGAGTGGAGGCGGAGCCACCGGAGCTGGAAGATGAAGGTGCAGCGGCAATAACAGTGGGGCGGTGGTCTTTGCATTCGTGCCTCGGTTATGCTTGGTGAGAATAAACATCATCCAACGAAAGAGAAGGCTGAACCGAGAGCATGGTGACGAGAGAATCAAATTCACGGCCCAAGCCGGCAAGGAGATAGGCAATAATGTCGTCGTCGGAGAGAGGATGACCGGCGAGAGACAGTTGATCAGCGAGATTTTTGATTTTGAAGAAATAATCGGCAGCCGAGTTTTCTTCCTTGCGTGTGGAGGCCAGAGTGCTGCGCAGATGGACAAGCTTCGACCTGCTCTGGGATGCAAACGCGGTGGAGAGGGCAGTCCAGATTGCCGCTGAGGTGGTTGCCGTGTATACTTGCATTAGAATATCATCGGAGAGGGAGGAGGTGATCAAGGAGAGTATTAAATTGTCAGTCTTTGTCCAGGCCGTGAATTCAGGATTGGCAGACGTTGTGGCAGCGGCACCAGTGCCGGTGATGAGGGTGGATGGCGGCGGTGGAAGAGAGCCATCGACAAAACCGAAAACACCCTGGCCTTTATGGTAGGGGACTATCTGAGCACGCCAGAGATTGTAATTGTGACGGGTAAGACGGGTGATACGTATATCAGAAGAGGGGGTGAACGACGGCGTAGTTAGGCCGGCTGCGTTTGATGTAGCAGCAGTGACGGCGGTGGAGCTATCGTCTCCGTCAGACATGGCGCCGAAGAAGAAGGGGATGCGGCGGCGGCTTAGGGTTTCGTTTTGTTTTTTGTTTTTTTTGTGAGGATCTCAAAGAGGCTCTGATACCATGTAGAGATTTGTAAATGGTAATTGTATTGTATTATATTCATAATGAGTGTTACATCAAGTATTTATAGGCAGAAAGATAAGATGCCTAAAACGGTAAAATACAAATTATTATAAATAATAAATTACTTGATAATATTATGCTCAACATAACTTGTTACGAGTCACAATAAAATAGTTATCATTGTTTCCACACACACATATAAATAAATAAATAATATATAACAATATATATAAAATATAAAATAAATAAATGTGGTGTTTAACTGGACCATGCACAAAAGTTGCACTAGTGGCCTCGTGAACCTGAATAAAGGAGTTGATACATGAATGGTGATATACCAAACACGCAAACGGTCTTACTGTTAAGATCAAGCGCTTACCGTTGTACTAATACACATTGGTGGTAGTAAATGTGCTATTTTATTTCTTTAGGCATTCAAGAGTGTGAGAATGTCTCCCAACACCCTCCCTCAAGTGTGGACAATCTATCCCAACACTTGCACAATTTTTCATTCAAGAGTGTGGGCAATCTGTCCCAACACTCCCCTCAAGTGTGGGCAATCTGTCCCAATACTTGCACAATTTTTATTTTATTCTTTAAATAATGTTACAACCAGGGTTCGATCTAATGACCACTGGCTCCGATACCATATTAAGATCAAACGCTTACCATTGTACTAAAACTAATTGGTGGTAGTAAATGTGCAACTATAGTTTTTTATGGATTCAAGTGTGTTAGAATCTCTCCCAACACCCCCTCCCCCAAGTGTGGGCAATCTTTCCCAACACTTGCACAATTTTTTCATTCAAGAGTATGGACAATCTCTCCCAACACCCCCCAAGTGTGGGCAATCTCTCCCAACACTTGCACAATATTTTTTTTAAAATAATGTTCCAATCAGGGTTTGATCTTCTGACCTCTGGCTCCGATACCATGTTAAGATAAAGCGCTTACCGTTGTACTAAAACCAATTGGTAATAGTAAATGTGCTAATTTATTTCTTTAGACATTCAAGAGTATGAGAATCTCTCTCAACACTTACGGATCTGACATTCGACCCGAACAGAGGACGTACGTTGCCAACAATTCACAACTGCTTTCAGCCCGCATGAATATATATATTTAAGTGCGTGTAAAGTTAAGGATGAACAACCTGGGATGATTTACACACTTAATGTCCAAAGGATTAAACATTACCTAGAGTGCAATTACGAAGCCGAGTTGGAAGTCTTTATGCTGGACGACCTGATTTACGAGTGAAAGAGCCCTATGAGTATAGTCAAGCTGAATACTATAAATCCAGAACTATTTCTAAAACATTATTTATTGCTTTCGCTTATTTGTGAGTCAAAAGTAGCATGCCAATCGAAAAGTTTTTTTCATCACATCTATCCTTTGTCACT
Organism: Gentiana macrophylla; assembly: GCA_026214975.1. NCBI lineage: Eukaryota > Viridiplantae > Streptophyta > Magnoliopsida > Gentianales > Gentianaceae > Gentiana > Gentiana macrophylla. Next base: position 61,382,227 of record CM047810.1, on the reverse strand, counting down.
AGACTCGGGATATATGTGGTTTTTTCCTTCGCGATTCTCATGTGAACCCGCGTAAAAGTTTTTTTGTCTTGCGACGTCAATAAAGAATGGCTTAAATTGTTTTTGTGCATTCATCATGTATGCAAGATTACCACCACCTTATTTTCTTATTGCCAATTTCCTGTTACTTGGAGTTTTTGGAATATTTTGCGACACAGGATGATGGAGCAACTAGGAACCGATTCACATCGGTCCGGTTCCGTGATTTATCAAGACACTTGGACAACCAGTTCCAAAGCTAAGTACCTTTTCTCTTGTTTATTAATAATCATTGGGGACAATGCCTATGATAAGTGGGGGGGTAAGGGCAGTCTTAGCTTGTTATTCGAAAAAGGGAATAATTTTGAAAACATTAACATTATTTTTAGCTTGCCTATTTCACGTCTTGATTAAGGAATCCGTAGAAAAGGAGCCCAAGAATAATTTGAAGTTAATTATAGCATATTCAGTTTAGTAAGGAAGAATAAGCATGTGCTATGTTGCACGAAGTAGTGACTTATTAATCGATATTTTGCCATTTGCATTCAAGTTTGGCGCACATACTTTGAGTGAGAAGTATTTGGATGATATGATGATTTATTTTAGAGCGGGAATTGATACTCGCCGGTGGATATACTTTAACCGATTGTTGTAGGATGATGGTAGCAATGTTCAGTGGCGGATCCAGAAAACTTTTCCAGCAGGGTCCGTAAATATTTATAACAGTAAATATTTTTTTTCACGGGGTCCGAAATATTTTTCTATAGGTAAAATGCAGAGTATTTCTATTTTTAACGGGGTCCGTGGACCCCCTTTACTTGGCTCTAGATCCACCCCTGGCAATGATGATGCCACAAACGTTAAAATGGAATACACTAGGATTGCGAGAGATGAGAGAAAAAACAAGCTAAGGAAATCTGCTGAAAGAAAAAAAAATGCGAAAAGCAAAAGAATGGAAGTGAGGGAAGAAAACTCAGAGCGTGAGACGCACGACCCTCGCATAAAAATAAAATAAACGAGGACCTTTGAGTAGTACTCGGTCCCCAAGTCCGCTCGACCTGAGTAAGGTTTCATGTTGTTTGCCTAAGTCTGAAAGCAAGAAGGGCGGGTGTGCACACTAGTAAGTTAAGATTTTGAGGTCGCTATAACTTCATTCTTTTCACGAATACACTATCACGAAAGCTCCATCACACGACACATTGATGCAATGGCAAGTAATGATTAATAGGGAGCTTATGGATTGTCGCATGTTGCATGTTCTACCTGAAATTTCGATTGAATATGTGGTAGTTAATGGGGATTGCTCTTAGAGGTACATTTCGCCTTGATACTCTACCCAAGGACGAGCAGAAGGCTAGTGGGGGGGGGGTAGTTGATGAGGCTCAAAATGATACACCCTATAGCATCAACATTTCACCCATTCAAAGCTAAAAGTAGTAGTTTTCGACCACTTATACGAACCATTTGAGTTGAATGTCACATGTTGGGTTCATGAGTCAAGTAATTTGTATTTAACGTTTATTTTCCTAGATTCGATATTATTTCGTGTATTGTTGGGCTATTTTCAGGATGCGAAGATTGGGCTAAGTGTTAAAGACTGATTGTATGCCGAGCTGGATGAAGAACGGACCTAGGCTGTTCCAAAACCTTCAGATAAGTCGGTTGAGGTGAAAAGGACAAAAATACTCCCGAAGCCGCATAAGGCCTTACCGCAGGCGTGAGAGTTCCATAAGCTTCGGAAACCGCATTTTCTTGGATGAGAGGTAATTTCTAGGGTTAGCTAAGTCGGTTGTAGCACTATAAATAAGTGGCACCAGCCACGAATTTCATTGTACAATTTTCCACAAGACAAATACATTATATTCAATAAAAGTTCTTTTGTTGTTTTATTTTCTCTATGAGTTCTAGTCACAGATCCGACTGATTCGCCACCTAGGGAGCGATTTACAGAGGATCTGCACTCATCTTCGAGGGTATGATTTTCCGGCTTTCTAGATGTAGATCTGTCGTTCTTTTATTGTGATTAGTATGGTCTGATTGTTTATATTAGTTCTGCTATGAAGTGGTTAGTTTGTTTTACCCCATATATGTATAGATCTGAATCGTTGGTGAAGAAATCATAAAATAGAGGTTGCGTTCTTTAGATCTGCGATGGTCTTTATCATTAGATCTGATGTGATCCGTCCCGAGACATTTTATTTGTTTTGTTTATTTTAGTTTTCGGTTTTTTAATGAATAAAACGGCCTTAAGCCCGTGTCAAAAGTTGCCCATATATTAGTATATTGGGCCAGATGTTTATTTTTAGCAAATAATAGCCGTTTGAGCTTATGAGGGTTGAGTTAGGATTGTTACAAAATAAAGTGGCGAAAATTACTATGTAATTTATCCCACATTGCTTAGGAGTTGGTTAGTCATTTATTTTGTAGCCTATATAAAGGCATTCCTTGTAATTTTATATGAATAATCAATGATGAAATATTTATAATGAAATTGAGAGTTTTCTCTTCTTCCTTGGTCTGTGATTGATCAAGAACATCGCTTGCGAGCGAGTGATCTCTTTGTCGTAGAGATTGCACCTCTTTCAAGAGCTTATCAGCGTTCTTGAGCAAAGCGTTGAGTTGTTCTTGGCCCTCTTCCTAGACTGCTGCCCAGTTAGTTTAGGGTTTTTCGGCTCGTATTGATCCTTTCGTCGATCTCCTGGGATCGTATCCGCATCAGTTGGTAGCAGAGCTCAGCGACGAAGGTATCAAATATCCCCGTTTATTTTCCTTCTTTAATTTTCTTATTCAAAAAAAAAAAAATTTAGTTCCTTGTTTTTTGTTCATTAATTTCGTCCACCCTCTCCCAAGAACATCCAAAATCTTCAAATCTTTATCCATCCTACCCGGAAAACTTGAAGATTCTTCAAACCTTCATCCCAAGAACCCTAATTATTTTCCAGATCCCGTTTTTTTGTATCAGTTCGTTACCTAACCAAAACAACTCTAAAAATTCTGCAATTTTTACCACATATACAACACATCTCGTTCTACAATTTCTCTCTTTACACCCAATCCAGATTCAACATAAATCTTGCCTAAAACCGCCGATTACTCCGAACAATCTGTCCAGAAAAACTGCAGCCATCAAGCGTCGATCATTTTAGTTTTTTGTGCTTTAGACGACTCCAAATTACCTGAAAATTGGTGATAGTATAGGAAATACTCTGATATACAACTTTTATCTTTTGAGTTTTTCCAAATTCTCTGTAGTTTTGTCGTAATTGGCACCGTAAGACACTGCTACCAATCTGAAAATCATTGACAGATTGCACCAGTTTCCGAAAAACGATTGTTTGAGCGACTTACGTATCTCCAAAAAATCTGAAAATTTGACATACTTTAGAAAACTCTCAGTTATACAACTTTTGTCTTTTGAGTTTTCCCAAATTCGTAGTCGTTTGGTGCTTAAATACGTGGGTTTCACACCCAGGGTGTAAACATTTTCACACCTGTGAAATTCTGTTGTCAAAACAATTGTGAAACTAAGGCATCTGGAGGGTATGAATCATTGAAATGAGAGATGTTTGTGGTAAAGAAATCCTTGAGTAGTGTGGTGAACGTGGAGAATGATTTGCACCGAGAAAATAGTTTTCATACGAGGGTTTTGGTTAGTGGGAAGATTTGCTTAATGAAAATTGATGCGGGAAGCTGTGCCAATGTCATAAGTCTTTGGTTTTGTCTCCGATTTAGCTATTCCTACGACACCTCATCCTCAACCATATACGTTGCAAGGACTCGGTGATGTTGGTCAAGTCGAGTTACCAAACAGGCCTTAATATCTTTTAATCTTGGTAGGCTCGATGATGAAGTTTTATGTGATGTAGCCCCTATGCCTGCTTGTCATATCATACTTGGGAGGCCATGGCAATATGATAGGAGGGTTACGTATGATGGGTATTTGAATAGCTACACCTTGCGCCATAAGAGGATGAGACTTACACTCCGTTCCTTATCCCTTGAAGATGCCCACAAAGATCAACTCAAACTGGCAGCTGCATATGAGGAAGCTCATTTGAAACGTGAATCCGAAAGGGAAAAAGCCTTGGTTGAAGCAAACAACGAAGAGAGTGTTAACATTCAAGAGGAGGTAGTCCAAGAGTCTATGGTGGCAGATGCAATCACCGAGGAGAATGAGATTGTGGAAGAAGTAGTGGAGAGTCATGTTGACCATGCGGAACCTGAATTTGTGAATGCGCCTGAATTTGTGGATGAGAAATTAGAGAGTGTGCCCAAAGTAGTTAATGATGAGGCGGAAATTGTTGTGGACAAGATAGTGCGCATCGATGAGACAGTTGTTGAAGAACTGTTGAGTGTAGTGATGAGCATCTTGAGGTTCTTGATACACCATCCGAGGTTCCCGGTTTATCTTTGAAGGTAGTTTGTGGTGAGAAACCGGTGCATTGTTTTATGGATCCTTTTGATGTGCGTGTTGACGACGCCCCTACACCATATTGTTCTGATTACATTGCTTCTACGCCGAGTGTTCTTGACATCAATCTCAAGCCGTTGGACTTTTCTTTTGTTGCACTGATGAAGAATGACTCGTTCGTTCCACGCACCATTGTTGTGATGTCATCCGTCCACTTCATATTTGATCCCGGTATATCTTTGCTTCGCTTGCGGGTTGTTCGGGATTGGTTTGGATCTTGACTTCTATGACGTCCTATTGATTCGAGGGCGAATCCTTTCCAACCGGGGAGGAATGATGTGATCCGTCCGAGACATTTTATTTGTTTTGTTTATTTTAGTTTCGGTTTTTAATGAATAAAAGCGGCGCTTAAGCCCGTGTCAAAAGTTGCCCATATGTTAGTATATTGGGCCAGATGTTTATTTTTAGCAAATAATAGCCGTTTGAGCTTATTAGGGTTGAGTTAGGATTGTTACAAAATAAAGTGGCGAAAATTACTATGTAATTTATCCCACATTGCTTAGGAGTTGGTTAGTCATTTATTTTGTAGCCTATATAAAGGCATTCCTTGTAATTTTATATGAATAATCAATGATGAAATATTTATAATGAAATTGAGAGTTTTCTCTTCTTCCTTGGTCTGTGATTGATCAAGAACATCGCTTGCGAGCGAGTGATCTCTTTGTCGTAGAGATTGCACCCCTTTCAAGAGCTTATCAGCGTTCTTGAGCAAAGCGTTGAGTTGTTCTTGGCCTCTTCTGAGCTCTTTGCCCGATTAGTTTAGGGTTTTAGAAACCGTATTGATCCTTTCGTCGATCTCCTGGGATCGTATCCGCATCGATTGGTCATCGATGCGGATACGATCCCGAGATCGACGAAAGGATCAATACGAGCCTAAAACCCTAAACTAATCGCGCGGCGATCAGAAAGAGGCCAAGAACAACTCAACGCTTTGCTCAAGAACGCCGATAAGCTCTTGAAAGGGTGCAATCTCTACGACAAAGAGATCACTCGCCGCAGTTAGCGTTCTTGATCAATCACGAACAGAGGAAGAAGAGAAACTCTCAATTTCATTATAAATATTTCATCATTGATTATTCATATAAAATTACAAGGAATGCCTTTATATAGGCTACAAAATAAATGACTAACCAACTCCTAAGCAATGTGGGATAAATTACATAGTAATTTTCGCCACTTTATTTTGTAACAATCCTAACTCAACCCTAATAAGCTCAAACGGCTATTATTTGCTAAAAATAAACATCTGGCCCAATATACTAACATATGGGCAACTTTTGACACGGGCTTAAGGCCGTTTTATTCATTAAAAAACCGAAAACTAAAATAAACAAAACAAATAAAATGTCTCGGGACGGATCACATCAAGATCAGAATACCTAGTAAATCCTAGTTCATGATAATCGGCGCCAGCTACGTCTGATCGACAAATTTAATTTACATGTTAGCCTGAACAACTATATGCATGTCATCATAAATCAACATGAAGGACGATAAAGTGAAGTGTTAGTTCATAAAATGTCTAGATCGATCCTTAGGAACATGCTAGTCAATCCACGATAGCTGCTTAGGGAGGTCTTCGGTCTTGAGCCGGCTAGTCCTAATTCTTATTTCATTTGAATTGATACAACCAACGAAGGAGGTTAATTGCATATAGGCACCTACAATCCTTTCAATGGAAGTAGCGTAATAGTAGGGATTAGAACCCGTAGCTATTAAAGATCTAAAATTTACCAATGGGGATGATTGATGCATGATATGGGGGAATAACTAAGCACTTGTAGTTAGAACTAATCTTTATAGACTCACTGGAGTATAATCATGGTTGATCTTGCGTGTTTATTGTCAACACTTTAACTTCTCTGTTCTATAGTTGGTCGTTGACCATATTCGTGACATTCAATCTAGATTAAACATGATTTTATGAGTCTCTGTAGTATTCGACCTTGACTCTCCAGTACTCTGCTACGATAGACCTAGTCGTATTGCTAGTAGAAGCCCGTGCTCACACCGTGGGTGCGATCAAGGTGCGGGGCCAGTATTATTCTAGCTGAGCCAAGAACGATTAAGGACATAGAAAAGGCACACGGATTCAATTTCCCGGCCTCAAACAATCAAGCCGAGTATGAGGCAGTCATCGCCGGACTCAAACTCGCCAGGGACATGAGAGTGGAAAACATGGAAATCATTTGCGACTCTGAGCTAGTTGTTAACTAGATCTCCGGTGATTATGAAACACGATGTGACATCCTGGGCAAATATCATGAGACGAAGAGATTGCCGAACCTTCAATAATGTTAGATTATCTTTCGGTTCCCACCATCGAAAATGAAGACATCATGGACATTGGTACACCAGCACCAACTCCATGTTGGATACATAAAATACAAACATACATCGAGTCAGGCACACTGTCTGCGGATAAGGATCAAGCATGTGCTCTAAAGCGGAGAGCGGCAATGTATACTATAGATACTGAGATTCTTTACAGATTGTCCATCTTTAAACCCTTGTTAAGGTATGTCCAACAAGAAGAAAATGAAAAAATCCTCGCAGAACTTCATCAAGGAGTGTGCGGGGGCCACCCCACTAGTCGCTCCTTAGCCTAGAAAGTTGTAACCGTATGGTACTTCTAGCCATCGATCATACGAGACTCAAAGAATTGGTCAGAACATGTCCGGAGTGTCCGAAATTTGCAGACATCCTGAGACTGTCATTAGTGGAACAGAGTATTGTTGTTTCAGCCTGGCCTTTCGATATGTAAGGACTTGATCTCATCGGACCCTCCCAACAGGTAGGGGTAGATGCAAATACATTATAGTGGCCGTAGACTACTTAACAAAATGGATTGAAGCGAAAGCCTTGTCCAACACAAGAGCAAATGACGCGTTCTACTTCTTGAATGATCAAATATGGTCTCGGTTCGGCATCCGCAAGCAGTGGTTATGGATCACGGGCCTTAATTTGGAGATGATTTCCCGCTATGAAGAGTACAATGTAAAGCATTTTCAATCATCACTAGCTTCCTCACAGGGAAACGGTCAAGCCGAAGCTGGCAACAAACATATAATCAAGATGCTCAAAAAGTGTTTGAGCGAAAAAGCAAAGGCATGAGGCTGGGTCGACGAGCTTCCCGCCGTCTTATGGGCTCTCTGCACAACAATCAAAATGCCCATGGGAGACACACCGTTTGCCCTGACCTATGGGACGGAGGCCATGACTCCAGTTGAAATGGTGCTCTCTAGTATCAGAGTGACCAAGTATAATTAGACAGATAACGAGCAGAATAGGAGACTTGAGCTCGATTTTCTGGAGAAGAAAAGATTAGCGACCTATAGCCGGCTGGTGAATTATAAGTAGATCTCAAAATGACATAATGATTAGCAAGTCCGTGATCATTCATTTAAGGTCGGCGACTTCGTTCTACGAAACAGAAAGGCCGCCGGTCTTTTGCCTGACAGGGGCAAGTTCACTATGAACTGGGAAGGTCTTTATCAGGTCTCCATAGAAATCAAGAAGGGAAATTACATCCTCAGTGACCAAAACGGCTTCGAGCTTAACCTCTTAGCGTGCGGATAATCTCAAAAGATACTATATGTAATAATCGGCTTGGGTCATGGCGCCATTACTCTCGCATTTCACGTGAATGGCTTTCTTTTATCGGGTTCTTGCAATCCTCTAGTTTACAATGTGAGTGGGTAGCCTTTCTTTGTAAATTTTCAAACCTCCGAACGCGGTGGGACGAAATAAATATAAGCCTGATTTTACATTTTATCTTTGGAGCATGTGATTCCATACTTGAAACTATTAAAGTGTACTTGCTACTAGCCGAGATTCGTATTTTCAACAACGTTTTGGCATCATGGTACTTCAAACTTATTCAAAATGGGGGCAATACCTTTGCAAAATTTCAAATACAATCAAGTAACTATTTTCGATAAGCCCGCGAGTGTGCGACCTCAAGTCTTATCTAAAACAAGGAGGCCACATACTCCCTGCATCAGACTCGAAAGATGCAATATTTTTCAGAAAATAAGAAATAATGGCGGATTAAACATACAACTCGCGAGGTCATTCAACACTTAAACAAATTTCAAGCAAAATAAAACGTCCATTCAAGCTAAACAACGGCTACAATATCATGCCGGCGAAGTCAAGTCAACCAAACAATTACTAAGCTATTACAGATAATAGTTCAAAGGAGCGGAAAATGTTTCAGATAACCAAAATAAGGCAAAGGCTGGTGGACTTGGTCGGTTACATCTTGAGAACTCGAAGTCGGATCCAGCAGACTCTCATACACCTCTGTCTCAGCAGTTGTTGCGGGAGCGATCTCCGGAACGGGGTCCTCCTCCCGGGCAGCTTCCTCGATTAGATCTCTCAGATTAACAGCATTTCGAGGTGGCGGGCTCCACTCTTCCAACCCGTTAGCTCGCTGGTCCTCGTTAAAGCCTTTTACCTCGGCAACAGAATAAGGATTCTCAGCATGAAAGGCACGAAGCTCGGGAGCATAGAGATCGGTTGTAAGCCAATCCTGCAACTTATCCAGACCCGGGGCGCTTCTGCCAGGTTTAGCTTTAAACACCGAGAAATGTGGTAGAAGCCGCGGTGAAAGGACAAAATACTTTCATCGCTTATGGCCTTCTTGTATTCACCTGAGGCTTTGAACTCTTCAACATCTTGAAGCCTTGAGGCTTCCAATTTCGCTGCCTCACCGGCCTTAAACTCATCGATCTCCTTCTTCATCGCAGCGGCTGTTTGGCATTGTTAATTCGAGCCTGAAGATCCTCGGTTATGGTCTCGGCCTCATCTTGCTCACGAAGAGTCCACATCTTAGACATCTCAAGCTCGTGAGCGGCCTTTTCATCGGCAATCTTTCTCTCCAACTCAGTTAAGCGGCTATTTGTAGTCCAGAGCTCCATAGTAGCATGGTCCAAGTCCGCCTCCAGCTTCTTCAGTCGGCCAACAACTTTGTTTTTTTTCAGACTTCTAGAAAGTTGATCCGCCCAGCTTGCTTGGTGACAATATTCGCCAGGTGAAGCCAAAACAAATCAAAGTTTAAGGTATAAACATGAAAGTACAAGGAAATGTACAAGGAAAGTAGATGTCAAAAAAGCTTACCACACTAATAGCCGCTCCGGCTATTCCAAGTAAATCCTCCATTTACTCCATAAAGGCCGGAGGGAGCATCTATTTGATCGGCCATTTAGACCCGATCCAAAATTCCTTTCCCAACAGCCTTCCTCACTTTGTTAGGTCGAGGCAATCGAATGTTTCGAACACGGGGACTGGCCCCAAGGCATTCCCAAGAATAACAACATCGGCTTTATTACTCGGTCTCCAGAAGTCCGGACTTGTCCATATAGCCTCTCTCCGACGAGGCTGGGCATCGGTTGGGCAGATTGTTGTGGCAGAGTTGAAGCAAGCACATTTTTCCCTTGCCACTACTACTAACGGCATCAGTTTGGCCTTGTACATCGGGCTCGGCAGAGCTACTTGTACCCCAAAGGAAGGAATCGTAGTGTGATCAGATTCACGGGCAACAGGTTTGAAAGCCTAGGCTATCTCTAACTTTGGCTTTATTTGAAGCCGGGATCTCTTTATCCTTACCACCTTTGGTAGGAATATCTAGCACGATAGTCTCTTGATCAGTACGAATCTCTAAGGGTTTCTTCGAGGGCGTCACATTAGGTCTCTCCCTAACTCGCTTCTTTGGGACAGATGCTCCAATCACAATACCTTTCTGAGGGAACCGCAGAGCTGGTTCCTATGCTTGAGATCCTTAGCCTGCATCCCGAGACTCAGTATCTTCATTGATTGTGGGCAGAGCGACTTTCTTGATCGCTTTCAGTTCCTTGGCTCTGGCCGCCGCAACCGCCTTTTTCTTCGCAATGGCGTCATTTCGTTGTTTGGTCGGATCAATCATACCTGCAAGAGCTAAGGTCGGTTAGTTCACAAATAAAGCAAAACAAAGTAGACATAATGAAAGACAACTAACAAAAGCATCTAAGGAAAATAAGTTACTCGGAGGTCTGAGAGCGGGATCGCCCCCACACGCTTTGCAAATAGAGGGGAGGCATCTCCCAATATGGCGATCCCCAATCCAAGCGGGATCACAATCAACCTGACGGACTTCGACAATGGGTGTTCCTATGTCCGTCCCAGATATCCCGGCTGCCCGACATTATGTCTCGGTAACTTTGAGTAGAAGCCTCCAGTTGAAAGTCACCTTTTGAGTACATGACTTAGCATTGAAGCCCATGATACCTTGGATTTCCTTAACAAAGGCTTTTTCGTCATCGTCGGCTTTAGGCACCTTCAAATCCTCGGTTTTCTTAGTGGAGTTCGCTGGGAAGTGAGGGAATGGCCAACCTACTAGTGACTCAACCCGCATACACCTTTTGTTCCATGAATTTACCTTGTCAGGAAGGTCAAATGCAAATGACACTTCTTCTTTCGGGGAGTAAGTTTCCTATCTTCTTCATGTCTCGAAAAGGAATAGAAACTTAACAACACCGGCATGGTAGGCTCTCTACCCACCAGCCTGCTAATCACGATAAAAGCTGCAACAACTCTTAATGCCCCTAAGGTGAGATTGCATGACAAAGCATGGTACTCAAGTAGAAATTCGACAAAGAATGGATCGAACGGGGTCCGGAGACCCGCCACAAAATGGTCATAGTGCAACCACGGAAAGTACGTACTTCTCGTCCCTGCCACAGATCTGGGTCATATTCCGATCCTCTTTTTTCTCAAACCGGAAAAACTTATAGTCCGGGGATATGTTATAAGAGGTGAGAGATGAGGTGTAGTCCTTATTGTTCTTGAACCTTTTGAATTGGTTTTCCACCTCTCTGTCAAAGGCCTTTTGTTCCGCGAGCTCACAGATAACTGCCGGTGTGCGATCCTTCGGGGTGCTTTTCTCTCTCTCCTTCTCCTTGGCAACGACTACAGCCTTTTTCGCAGTGGATCTACCCCAATGCTTACCTAAATTCTCTTGGTGGTTCTACCCGTACTTGACGAGCCTTCATCACCTTCAACATCAGAACCGTAACCGTGGACCATTAGATCGCTCTCAGTACGGGATTCAGACGACATCCCGAAAAAGCAAACACAAGGGCGAGGTGGTTCAGTAAATCGGCTAAACTCAGAAGTCGGGTCGAGACGAATGAGCATGTTCAATCTCGACACCTCGCCCCTCCGTTTTCCCCTCTCAAAAAATAGAAATGTAAAAACCCTAAAAACCTAAGAGGTGCATGCAGGTTTCTAACAAGGAGAACATAATAAAACTTTGAAGAAAGTCAGTTTTTTCAAGAGGTACGAAAAGGTTTGCTTAATCAGGCCACGTGTTGTCATAGACGTACGTTTCAGCTAAGGGAAAACATGTGAGAGCAATAAAAAAATGAATGATGAAAATTACCTGGAAGTATGGAAGAAATATGGGTTGGATGTTGAATATCGGCCGTAATCTTCAACTGCGAGGCCGGAAAATCCATACTCTTTCCCGAAACTTCTTGCCTCTGCCGGAGATTTTTTGGTAAGGATAGAGCGAATTTTGCAAAAAATGTATGAGTGAGGGTGGAGTCCTCCCTTCATATACAAGGCGGGAAGTGAACCGTCACGTCTGGAAATTCAAAATTCAAACACAGTTATGGGTGCAATGTTACCGAAGCGTTGCTAGCCAATCAGAATCCTTCGCCTGCAAGTGAATGAATCCCATCCCCTAGCGAGTGAAGTGCGTAAGCCCCTGGATGGAGGGTATGCCTCGTATTACTCCCACGACAAGCATAGCCAACCACGACTCCAAGTATGTCCGCTCCATAACGCAACAATTCTCAGCAAGTTGCTTTACGCCATAACAGCTGGCCTAAGCATGATCATTCTTAGATCTGTTAGGTGTAATCCCGAAAGATAATTTTGTAATTGTTTTATTTAATAAATGAAATGATATTATTATTCATATTTATTATTCCCATATTCACCGATAGGACAATAGTATTTACACTACAGAAAACCTTAAAGTATATCGTTTATGTAATCACTTAACTCAGTGTATGGGATATACACGGGAGGATTGAGTTAGTGAAGATGTACTTAAAATACAATTAGCCCATAGTGAAGTTAATCGAGAGTATCGGGTCTCCCCTTTAACGTGCTATTAATGCGCCCAGAACACAATAGGTGTGATTGTCTTATCCGGACTTTCGGTTAAGAGAACCTAGTGGGGCATTTATATATGATAGATATATCATATAGGGCTGGACCAATTTGATTAGAGTTCACGATATAATTCCGTAATCGAGAAGTCTTATCGAATCAATCGATGATCATATTTATGGATATATCTTAATCCTGAGGTGATCACAGTCAACTGCTTGAATGAGTATGAGGTTTGACTTGACGGTTAAGGATTACACTGAGTCTGTGATCTGAATTACCCCATCTTGGCATTGTACTGGATTGAGTGAGTATTCTGTGTTATCACAGATACGGAATCCATTCCTTCCATTTATGGAAGTAGGTAGACAGTTCCCTTCTTTGTTAATCCTAGAAACTGATCGATCGTACGAGTTTATATTACACTGATTAGCTATCAGTGAGTTGTATGAATTAATTGATCACTAGGGGTTAATGGTAAATAAGGATAAGAGGTTCTAAAAACGGTTAACGGTAACTTCCCGATTTAGAATGAACAGTCTATGGAGGATTAATCCATATGTAATGATTATATCAATGGACGCTTATTATCATTCTCGTGAGGAGATAAATATAATCTTATAATCGGAGGAGTGCAGTCACAGGATTATGGTGGCATATTCCTGTGATTGATTTATCGAATATAATTATTCTATTCGTAAGATAATTATTTATTTGATTTATCGGAGCCGCTGATTATTAGTCCATGGTCCCCGACGTGCCTCCAATATAGCATAGCAATTCTCGGATGTCAAATCCTAATAATATTAATTTAGTTCTTATTAGAATTTAATTAAAACGATATGTGAATTAATTGTTTAGTGGACTATTAAATTAGTTGAGCTAAATAATTAAATATGTGAAAAAGACATTTTTCATAATCTTGGCCCAATTAGTGTGTTATGGCCGAAAATAATATTGACTAGGTCAATAAGTAATTTTCGGCCAAGGAGGTGTTTTAGTCAACAAGAAATTAGTTTTCTTGTGGTTTAATAAGACATGTGCACAAAATATTTATTGGATAAATATTTATGGTAAGAAATAAAGATAAATATTATTCTAGATTTGTACTAGAATATTATGAGATTATCTTTTATTTATTGGATTTATTTATTTGCAAAATAAAATCTTTGGAGGACAAGAATTACTCTCCTATATAAAGAGAGTTCTCCCAAGCCTAATACACACTAGAAATTTCGACTTCATCTCTTAAAGAGAGGAAGAAGTAATTTTCGGCCAAGGGGAGAGAAAGAGAAAATCTTGGAGATTTTCCGGGTAGCATATCGGGAGGATTCGAGACGAGAATTTCCCTCCACCGGGAGTTGCTTGGATCACACGTGCAGAAGATCGTGGTGCTCTTCACACCATCTATTGTTCTTCCTATTGCGGTTCTTCAACTTGGATTTTGAGATCCAAGAGGTATGATCTACAACCCCCTTGTAGATGTAGATCTAGTTATTTTATTATGTGTAATTTATAAATCTAGATCCTTAAATCGCTTCCGTTGCGGATGATATTACTAACAGTGGTATCAGTCGCCTGGTGATCTATATTTATATGTATAAAATATTAGATCTAGGAGTATAAAACATGTAGAATTTTTGTCCCAATTTTTTATAGGGGCCGATGCATATGTTATTTTTTTTATGTTGCGATTGTTGTGGTTTGAAGAGATAGATTGGGGTTGGTACATATCTTCATAAGTTCAATAACTTTTCTCCATCTTCTGTCATGAATTATCTCAGAAACATATCTTCATAAGTTCTTCCTTTGAACAAGTTCTTACCTTTTTACTCTCTAAATATATGAAACAAATCCTCTCTACTTTTGTATTGTTGCACTCCCATTATATATTTCAAATTCAATTTGATTAAACCTTCTGATGACAAAACATTCTTCTTACTTGCGTTTATTCTTAGCTTCCCTCCTAAGGGTAGTGTTGATGATGTAAATTTTCTATCTAATGCTGCCGTTCTTTCAAGGTATGCATCTCACCTTCATGCCAGTCAAATTTTTTATAAGCCTTCCATGACATACATTTTCAATTACTTATCCTTAACCTTCTGGCAATCTATGCTAAAAGAGTTTCAGGAAGATGGTAGTCGTTTACCAAGATGTCTTTTGAGCCCTTCTTGCCGGTCAACATTTGAACTCCAATTTTTTTTTAAATTAATTTCAATTCGGATTAATGCACCATGTACTTTTGGGCTTCAAATATCATCTGGTCATTTAGATCCATAAACCACCAGACCCACCTTTTGACATTCCCTCTTCTATCTTGGTGTTTCTATAACAATTTTATCACACCGGTTGAAATGTCTATTTTTATTTTGGCCCTTTTCGTCTCCCCCATAAGGGATAACTCTGAGCATTCATTCCTTAGCACTACACTACCCCTCTCGAGCAGTGCAACCCTGAAACCTTGAATTTGATCATCAATGATCTTCTAAACTTCTTTGAAAGTTTGAATAAACTCTATAGAATCAAACTTTATCCGGCATTTCTCAAATGTCTTATGATTCTCACTCAAAAGCGTGTTTATCGCAGACCCCTTTTTTTCCAAAACTTTTAAATTCCCCTTACATAACCTTGAGAAAATTTCTACCATAACTCAATCTTCAAATAACCTTCCTTTGATGAAAACTTGGACACTTCGTGACAAGTATCACCCTTTCCTAAGACCTTTTGGTATGCTCGTTTTGGCCCCGTAACTTCTTCAGGTTGAGATCTTTATCATTCTTGGACTTCTCAATTGTTTATCCTTTCAAGTGCTCGACCTTGCACTCTTGCTGTGTTTTTTTTTTCTGTTGTGGGATGATTACTCTACAACATTTATGAGAATTGAGAACCCTCTTAATTCGCCAACATCCATTCTATTGATCAAAATAATTAATACAAAAGGTCACCTGCTGAACTTTCTCGAATCCAATATTTCTTCTTTTTGAAGTAAATGTCCCAGGTCCACCACAGGATGTTTCTCTTAATGTCTACACTTTCTAAAGGCTCGTGTGAAAGCTCATTATCTTCCTTTCCAAATGGTTTGAGTTCTTTTGCAGACCACCGTATCTTGCAGAATTCCACTCTCTCAAAGGAATCTTATCTGCAAGATGTTCCATTGTTTTTCCTTCTGGTGGCTACTTTTTGTATTATGACACAATTCCCCATTCTTCGATTTTGAACCAATTTCGAAATTCCCTTGATCTGGAGTCATCTTGCTTCGTTGTAAACCATGCAACCTCCCTTGTTTTGAAAACTTATTGCCTCTTTTTCGGCTTACCAAGTTAACATACCACCCTGGTACTCAACTTGTCACTTTTCAACGTTATTTGTTTTCCAAGATAACCCTTATTGGTTTAAGGATTGGATCATAGTGCCAGACAGAGGGTATAGAAAATGCGTGTTTCTCCTTTCAAAAAGTCTCAGAAACCCTTAAGCCAGAATCCTTATAGTTCTACAACAAGCTTGTGCCGTAGTGATGGAAGTGGAGATAAAAAGGAGTCAATTGCGCCAGGAGTTGTAGATCAGTTTGAAGGCTTAAGCATTCATGACTCAATCAACAAGAGGAAGCAAAGTGTGTTGTACCATTGATTGCAATAGTTAAGGCAGTTGATGAGATCGTGAAGAAACAAGATAAAGATCCAGTTGTTTTCAATTACAATCGAGTGACCAGAACCAAACCAGCCAGTGGTCACAAGTTAGACGAAGATTGAAACCTTTGGCATCAGAATTGACTCGTGTTTTGAATGTGGAATATTTGAGGAAGACAGTGACGGATGAAGCCACAAGAAAGCAATTACAGTTCATCCTGGAGTAAACAAGATTTAAAGAGAGTTGGAACGGTACTACCGATGCACTTTTATGAAGATGGAGATGGCAAAGTTTCCTACAACAAGTTATCACGCCAGCATCCAGATGTCACCGTTTGAAGCTCTGTATAGAAGAAAGAGTATAACACCAGTTTACTAGAATGAAGTGGAACAAAGACAGATTACAAGACCAAGGTTGATACGGAAAGCCAGAGAGGAGATTGAAGTGGACCGACGCAATCACGAGATGGCTCAAGACAGGTACAAGAATTAGGTAGATGGAAGAGGAAGATTGTTAGATGTTGAAGTTGAAGATACAGTGTATCTAAAGACACTCTCAACTAAAAGAGTAAGACGGCTTGGGCAGACATGTGACTAAGCCCCAGATATGAAGGTCATTATATGATCTTAGCTAAAGTTAGGCCTTTAGCTTATCCGTTTGGAGTTACCAGAACCTCTTTCACGAGTGCATGACGTCCTTCATGTGTCAATGATAAGGAAATGCTTAAACGGTAGTGACCTTGAAATGGTTGAAAGGACCTTGACCTACGCGGAAGAATCGGTTGCACCTCAGAACAGAAGATGGAGAAGGTCAAGAAGGAAGACTTACAGCTAGTCTTGGTTTAGTAGAGCAGTCAAACACCGGAAGAGGCGACATGAGAGTTAGAAGACAAGACGTTTTGTGAAGTTTCAGAGTTCAAGCACCTCCCGGTTATGAACAGTTTCGAGGACGAAACTTGTCTTAAGGGGGGTGGGATGTAACACCCTGAAAATTCAAGAAGGGTATAAATGTAAAACGGGAATTTATTTATTTATTTATTTTCCTATTTTATATTAACCTAAAAGAAATATATGAAAAAGGGTTTAATTAGTAATTGGGATTATTATAAAGTATAAAAGGAAATAATTCCTCAAATAATCCCATAAATCATTTACGGTTAAGTCTTCAAAATCAGAAAAGAGACGAACGGCATCAACGCAGAGAAGGGAAGATAAGAAACTTCAACCGTGCGGTTAATCGAATTATCGGTTGTGCAGACAACAATAGAAGAAAGTGATCACCGCGAGAAGACGATCGTTTCCATACTAACCGTTTGCAAAATAGTAAGTTTTCAGTTTTAGCCCTAAACCTAGATTCGTTTACGTTCTTGAGAAAAATTTGAGTTTTGGTGAATTAGAGGTTTGCCTAATCGTAGTACAACATTTAATTATCGTAGGTTGATCGTAGGAGTTCTAGAATCGAAAGATTCAAGCTTTTGCTTTTGGATTCGCTTTGGAATGCTAAAAGGTAAGGGGATGTTTTTCAATCGGTGTGTTGATGTGTTATTGTTAATTGGTATAATAAATTTTTTAATGCATGGATTGGAATCATAATATAATGTGCTTTGCAAATTAATTGTCGTTCACTTTCGGACGGCTACTTATTATACTATATAATTGCTTGGTTGGGAATGGGTCATGGTCCTGGGTTAATTTCCCAGGTATATGTCGGCGGCCCTCCTTCACAAAAGGAAAAAAAAGAGTATGCTGCAGGTGTCCTTTTTATATTATACATTATTTAATTATACATGTATTTTTCCATAATAAAAAAAAAAAAAGGATTAGGCATGTATTCAATTAATGTAGTTGAATTGTATTATGTACGGTGGTATATATTATAGTAGAAGATTATTAAATTAATGGTGTGTTTTTACGTGTATTACACGATACAATATGGTTTGTATGTTCTTATGAGACATTATATGTTAATTGACCAAGTCTAACTTCCGACTTCAGGTGCCTTAGCATCAATCGCCACAACTGAGACCCTCTGCGGGGAGAAGGTGGTAGCCCATAAGGCGGTTGTTTAGACCTTGTGTGGTCATTGGTTTAGTAGTCATTGATGTCTTTTACAACGTGCTAGGTAGTTAATCTAGATTGTCTAGAACTAGATGTCCTTAGGAAGTCTTTTTAAGTGGAATGAACTTAGGTGGTTAGATTAACTACGTAATAAACATATGTGATGAGTCTAAAAGCTAAAACATTGTAATTCTTGATGAGGCACATTTATGATTCGCATCATGGAATCATTTCTCGTACGTAACGGACAATATTCGGGTTTTGGGAAGTGTTCCACACGGAACCATCCGTGCCATATGAGGTGCTGAATATGTCGCGGTGCATAATCATTTCGGGCATTGTGTCCTTGAATTACAATGTAACATAGATAATTGCTCGTGATGGTGTGAACAGAGCTAGCAGAGGGGAGTGTATTTTAATGCAACATATATGGTAGATGTAGATCAATATTTGTTACCGGTCTTCTACCCCTTACTGAGTACAAAATGTACTTACCCCCTATCCTTATTGTACCCCACCCCGAGAAGATTGGCAGGTAGATGAGTTTGGCCATGACGATAGTCAAGATGCAGATGTTTGAGATTGGAGTTCGAGATGAAGTTTATTTTACTTTTCATTGTTTGAATAATACCTTGGAATTGTAAACATTTAACGTTTGAGATGCCACTAGACTTTTAGCTTCCCGTTTTATCTTTTTTTTTTGGGATTGTAATAGTTTAAACATCATGTAATTATGTTGCTTCTTTTGAGGATGTTTTTAGACTTGATCTGGAACTTTGATCGATCTGTTTTGTTTGTCCTTTGACATTTCCGAGTTGTTCTTATAAGTCTTACGCTTTGCAATTAATATTAATGAATGATGACGTAGGCTTACGTATATATGCTTCTTTAATTTATTAAAGAAAAATATATATATATATGCGGGCCGGGCGTTCTTTCCGGATAAGGACTCGGTGTCCGGAACAGGGCGTCACAATTCAGATTTCAACTTATGGTATCAGAGCTTATAAAGGATCCAACTCGAAATTTGTTTTGTACGACTTAAATAACATGAAAGAGTGGGATTAAAGCTAAGAACTAGTTTTTGTGATGAATGATGAGATCATTTATTCTTTTTAGCTTATATATTGTGTTGAATGCTTTTAATGAGATGTATATATTATGGATTGGTCAATTTCTCCTTAGATGGTTTGTATTCTAGAATAATCCGGTTAAGACTCTTCTTGGTTGATTCTATGTAAGTTGTGGTTTGTAATCTTTAATAATTGTTTTTAGGTACATTTTCTGGTTAGTTTGTATCTAGAGATCACAATGTAACTTCATAATAAAGTTCATGTTTGTTTCTGGGATTTTTGATAGGCCGACCGAGGCGGCAAGTGAAAATGAAAATTTTCAAATAACCAGATGAGTTGAGAGGCTCGCATCAGTGAGGGCCTTGACCGCCTTGGTGAGGATCCCGGTAAGGCTTGCAACAAGTTTTGTCTACTGGGGTCTAGCAGCAGATGTTTTAAAAGTTTCCTGGATGATCCGGTTTGTTCCAGAAGATTCCAGAACGATGTAGTTTGATTATTCCCATTGTAAAAGTTAAATAAGGGCACCAATACAATCCATCTCATCGTTTTTCTTTTATCCCATTTTGTTTGTTATTACGTGGATATTATATTTTTGTTAGGGGTGTACACGGATACGGATTATCCGAAAACCGAACCGAATCGGCGCTATTTAGTTCAATTCGGTTCGGTTAATAATATTTTCGGTTCGAGTTTTGATTTAGCATTATGGAGAAATCGAAATTTGTTTTTGAGCATTCACGGATAACTTTATAAATTATCCAGAATCAATCGAAAACCGAACCGAATAAAAAACCGAACGGTTAACCAAAATTGAATAGAAAATTGTAACTGAAATGTCTATAATTAACTTGTATTACTAGTTTTCATAACCAAAATATTATAGGCGTTTATGAAAAATTGCATATAACCGAACCGTCGTCCGAACAACTTTTTAATCGAATTAAAAATTCGAATAAAAACCAAATCATTTATAACCGAATAGAATAGTTATTTTTATTTCAATTTTCGGTTAACCGGACTGAACCACACCGTATATTTCTGTTCGGTTCAATTCAGTTACCTAAAACAAACGGTTTGGTTTCGGTATCGAATTTCAATTAACCGAAAATTTCGGTTCGGTTTTGATAAGACCATTAACCGTACCGAATCGAACCGAACCGTATACATCCCTAATTTTTGTTTGCATGAATGAAGTCTAAGTAACATACATAAATTCCAAAGTTGGAATTTTTCTGAAATCTAGTAAGTCCTAAATCCTGTTAAAAAGAACCCGTGAGAAAGTTATATTATGATGTTATAAAATGGTAACTTTGAAGTTGAAAGTGTTACAACTTGATTTTAGTTTAATTAATCAAAAGAACACTAAAGATTAACATTAACATTATTGGTGATAAATGTTGTCACTACAGTGACAGGTGGATTAATAAAAGTCTTTCGTCTTCTTAATGTTTTAAAAGTACATATGATTGAACTGACTTTTACACGAGAAAGTCCTAGTTCAACTGTCATTCGTTTTGACCTACACTACAATGGAACTATGAATGTGAGGTTGAATTAAAAAGACTAATCCCACAGCCTCCTTTGTCGACTAAAGCATCGTGAGATAATGATGACGTCTCGTGTAGTCTTGACTTCGTCCCGCTACGGACGACCTTCACACTAGATCAATATTCAACGCTTGATATCCGAATGGATATGATGTCGGTTTGACCTTGAGTTTGCCCCTACCATACTGCGGCAATACCCGGAAACGCCATATTATTAGGGTTCTTAGAAATTTCATACGGTTTAAAAATATAATAAATTAGTTACTTTTAACCTTTCTATATAAAATATTGTATTGTTTTTTGAAATATGAATTGTTTAACGTGAAAGTGAAGAAAGTACATTTAATATTGCATTGAGATGTTAAAATGCCTTATAATATGAGAAAAGTCCAATAAAAAAAAAGCTAAAAGTTAAATTTGAAAAAAAAAATACTAAAATGCCCAAAAAAGAATATACATCTGTCTATGTTAATTAAGATTTTTAATTTTGTCTTAATAATGTAAATCCATTTAGATAACCAATGAAATATTTATTATATTTTTCTCCTTTTACTCTTCATTTATTATTTACCCACCAACTTTTCTTATTTTGCATTAATAGCGAATAAAAGTCATATATTTTAGATATTTTCATCAAAATTAATCACATAATCAATTTAACCAACTTTTTTAATCAGTGTGAAAACCTCAATTGGATTTATATTTTGGGACGGGTAGTAGTAATTTGGGACCGGAAGATAGAAAGGATGTGCAAATTATATGGTGTATCCCTAATCATATGGTGCAAATTATATGGTGTATCCTAGTAATTAAGGACCGCAAGGTGAAAAGGAAGTGCAAATTACCTGCATACACCATGCCAATGTTGAAGTGCCTCAGCATCATTGGAATAAAGTAAACTGAGAAAATCTCTCCACTCCATAATCTTTTCTTTGTCTGATGCAAAGCTTGAACCATAGAACACAAGAGGGCTGGGACTAACACCCTGGAGGTATGCAGCCTTGGCTTGTGTTGACTGATCGAAAAATCGATACGCCGATGCGATTATAGAATCCAAAAGCTTTGAAGGGACACCATGGTTGACCACTTGGAGGAACCCTACAGTCTCAGCTGCCTTTACAATGGCATCCACCACCTGATCATGTTCAGGGCCATCAAGCTTTGATAAATCAATGGGTGGTGCAGGTTGCTTTGGAATTACTCCAGCTGCAGGGAGATCATCAATTCTCTCGGACAACGGTTGAACAAATCTGTCTGGAACGTGTGATATTCCTGAATCGGCTAGACCTTTAACTCCATGGCCTTTTCGAACCATGAAATCAAATAGTGCGTCGTCATTATTGAAATTGAGTGCCATTTCTGTGTGGAATTGTGTTAAACAAACAAGAGAATTTATAGTCAACGTTTAATAGAAATTCTTGTTTAAATAAAAGACGTCTAGCTGCAATTAAGAAAAGAAAAGAAAAGAAAAGTCATAGCAATGATTAAATGATTAACACACACTACCATACATGATATAAAAAAGTAGAGTCCCAGGAAATGGTACAGTGGTGAAGGGTTTGAGTCTTTGTAATGTGTGATTGGAGCAGGAGCTGGGGTGTGGATGTTCAATCCGTAAATGAACGACTTTTTTCCCCAAATTTTGGTATAATGGCGTACGTGGCTACAGCGGCTGAATTCACCACCGAATTACCTCTGCTTAACCTCATCCACTGGGACGAGAGAGTGAGGCACTTCTCGGTTAGAGTTTAACCGCTTTTTTTTTTTTTCCATCCCTAACAAGGTTCGAACCTTGGTCTCATACCAAATCAGTCTTCTGTTCACCACTAGATCAATGCACATTGTGCAGTTTAACCGTTTTTCTTATAAAGAAAGTAGAGAATAAAAAATGTGCGCAAGCTGTGTTATTTCTCGGCATGTGTGCATGGTTCAAAGTCGCGTTCGCGGTAACCGACTCAGAGACTATTGAGTCACATAAATCGTCGCGTATCGATATCGTTTCGGGCAAGGCGGGTTATATAAAATGCTTTAAAAATATTTAAAAAAATCTCAAAAATGCAAAAATATATGAATAACTAAATACAACATCAAAATGTCCAAAAACACATATCAATATCATTTTTTTTGAATAAATACATCAGAATATACGTTGTCGCGTTACGTTTTTCAAATAGGACATGATACTCATCTACACATTGTTTAGAAATTGTTATTCCCAATGTATTTATAATGTGATATTTTGAGCATTAAAAAATTAATGTTATTATATCATATCATATTTCATATTATATTGTGTCCTCTTATATCAATCAACCTCTCGCCTCTGCTGAGATGATGGGGGCTTTGTCGAAGAAGAGTCCAAAAGAGATCTAAACATTAAATTAGTGAGACAAATTTAATACATAGTATTGATATGGACATTAACGGTGAATGATCAATCATCATCTACACCGATCTTGGTGTATGATCTTGTGATCATGATGTAGACCATCATAATCAATGGTGTAAATGATGATGTGTCACCCGTTGTATCACCCAAGGTTGTGCCTTGAGTATCATTATTCTTTAATATATTAAGTTGAAGACAAATATATATATATATATATATATATATATATATATATATATATATATATATGAATGTACATTACTCTTTCGGTCTTTCCCCATCAAACACCACCCCCTCCCCTCCCCCACAAAAAAATGAAAAAAAAGATCGGTGAAGTTTCCATTTAAATTGGATTGACTCGATCGGCCGATTTTGGCCGAGTTTGACCGATATGTATCCGATTCATGTCTAAACCGAGATGAATCCATAACTTTGTACCAGTAAGGGCTGCAGGAATTTTGACAAGGGGTGGAAATTTATCAATTTTTCCCGTATCACACATATATTTGTATATTTACCTCTGTACATGTAATTATAGAGTATGAGATAAAAATAGAGGGTCAATGCATAAAAATAAAGTCGATTACACATAGATATCGTTTATTAAAAAAATCTCCACCATTGTTAAAAAAAAAAAAAATTATTTTAGAAATTCGGCCGCACTCCACAGGCTTGTGGGTGGAGCCGCCCGCTTATACCCGATAAGCTCCGAGTCGGAGGCGAGTTAGAACCATGGAGATTTCTTATAATTTTCAGTTTCACCTTTTCCCGCTTTTCTTATTCAAATTCTTGAACAA
The DNA here is from genome assembly GCA_026214975.1 of Gentiana macrophylla. NCBI lineage: Eukaryota > Viridiplantae > Streptophyta > Magnoliopsida > Gentianales > Gentianaceae > Gentiana > Gentiana macrophylla. Next base: position 61,358,091 of record CM047810.1, on the reverse strand, counting down.
CTTGAAAGTTCATCAATGGAGATTCTGCAAATTTACTAATTCTAAAGTTGTGTTTAATCAATTTCAACATGGTATCGAGCTAAGCGCTTAATTCCACTTTATTTTCGGTTGTTCTTGGTGCCTTCTATGTTTTCTTGTTTATCTTTACGGTGTTATAATGTCTACTTCTAATCAAGAAGCTGCACATGCAAATCCTCCACATAATTTAGATAATCCAAATTTGATCTCGGTCCAACCTTTACTTGAAAGTACAAAGAATTTCCATCATTGGAGAATGGCGGTTTCTAAGGCATTATCATCAAGAGGTAAATTGTCGTTTAACAATGGTACAACCACTATGCCCCAGTAAGATGATCCAGACTTTTGAAAACCGGACGCAACTCAATGATCTCAGTAACTTCTTGGCTCATAAATTTTATGATTCCACACATTTACGAGAGTGTTATGTATTTTGATATTGCAAGAGAAAATATGGTTAGATCTTCAAGATAGGTTTGGTATAGCCGATACATACAAATTATCAAATCTTGAAGAAGAAATTGAAAGATTCAAGCAAGGATCATTGTGCGTGACTAAGTATTTTACAATATCAAAAACTCTTTGGGATCAATATTTGGTTTTAAGGCCAATACCTCCATGCACTTGTCTTTGCTTTGGCCACAATCTGAGAATATTATGCCAATGCATATACAACTGATTTCTTAAAGTGGCTAAATGGAAACTTTGGGACTATTAAGTCACAAGTCTTTATGACCAGACCCCTCCCTGATGTTAAGGCTGCTTTTGTTATGGCTCTTAATCATGAAGAGTAGATGAATTATTCCAATTCCAGTCTTGATTCCTTCTTATTAGCTACTAATAGTAAGAGGGATGTGGAAAGTAATGTTGTTGTTAACATAAGATTTGGTGGTCAAGGTAGGGGACATGGAAGGGGTTAGTGCTTTGGTAGGGGTAATTCAAAGAAACCTCGAGTGTGTTTACTATGGAAAAGAAGGACATACAATGGAGAAATGTTACAAGAAATGTGGGGTTCTACCCAATTTCAAGGGTTATGGTAAAGGTCATGGTTCTGTTGCAAATAATTTTAGTTTTGGTCAAGGCATATAATAGCATGGTGATGGTTCCTTTATTGATAATTGACGGACGTTTTCTATGCTATACAATCCTTACCGGCAGTGTACCGGGTCAAATTGTAGTGTTAGTCTGGTGAGTCAGGTCATATCCTCAGGGAAATGAAAATCTAATTCAAAGTGTGGTTAAACACCAAAAAGCTATTATTAACTCGATCTAAGTCGCAGTTTTTACCTTTTATAGGGTTAGATTGTTAGAGTTAGATGTTAGTAAAACAGTAAATAAATACTTATATAATATACAGGTATATATATAAATATATAAATACATATATAGATACATAGACATAAATATATATATATATATATATATAGATATATAGATATATATAATATAAATACTAATATAATATATAGAAACTAGCCAAGATAATGTTATTAAACCATGATCCCTTTTTAGTTAATAGATGAGACAGATCTTCCTTTTTCAAGGTGTAATTTATGTGAAACGGTGCACTCTCGAACAGCGATTCCCTCTCACACAGCGTCTGAAAACTGTCATATGTCTCATCAACTGTCCAATGTCATCTTAATCATGGGTCACTCCCGTTTTGTCATGCGGTCAATGTCAAGGATCTCGATCAGAACAGGTAAATTAACGTAATAAGATCTTGAGCACAATTTTAATAAGATTTGTTTCTCTCAAAACAAATCTGCCCCAGATAGGAAATAGGATTCCGTTGTCACGTTTTAAGCTCGGCCATTTTACCCTCCGGTTTTCTACATTTTTTATCATATCCTAACTTCACCGTTTAGTTCGTCATTAGGTTACGATTCTGTTTATATTGATTAGCTATGTCAATATTAACGTTTCATTAAGCTCAAGTAGAAAAAGATTCATCATATTCAATTTTAATCATTTTTAACATAGTCAATCATCTATTTTACCAAAAAGATTAAAATAGTTCAATTACATATTTTGGCTAATATTACTAATACTAATATATATATATATATATATAAATAGATAGAAATAATAAACATAATAACATTAGAATATATTCTTGATTACAATTTGTTGAATCGGGTTGTTTCCACCGGATAGAGCATAACAAAACTTGAAATCAACAATCTTGATAATTATTCCACCATTACAACGATACTATAACTACTTTATTTATATATATATAAAAACATATGCATATATATATATATATATACATAGACATATATATATATATATATATATATATATATATATATATATATATATATATATGGGCCCAAAATGATGAAAACAAGAAAAGAGAAGAAAGGAGATGGAAGAAGAGGGAAATGGAAGAAATGGGGAGGAGATGAGAAGAGAGGGGAAGAAAGGGCAACGATTTTGATGAAATGAGGGCCTATTTATAGATAAAATTGGACAGGCCGGATCGATCCGGGAAAGGGCCGGATCGATCCGGGAACAATAAAAAATATTATCCCAGGCTTATCCTCTGCAAAACCAGGTGCAAAATCATCATTATGTCGATTTTCAGTTAAGCCGGATCGATCCGGGAAAAGGCCGGATCGATCCGGGACTGTAAAAAACATCCAGTTTTGAGTTGAAACTTGAAAAATTCATATCTTGAGTTGTAGACCTCCGATTGACGTGATTCAAAATGAGTTCGAAAGCTCATTTGAATATCTACAACTTTTATGCAGAACTATTCCCCAGAAAATGCCTCTAAGTTGGGTAAAATATCTGTCGAAGATATTTTACGGTATAAGTACGTAGGAAAATCGACCCTTTAAACTCGTAAGCTTGTGACATATTCTTCTTTCCCTCAAAATCCATCTTTTAGTGCTCAAAACATGTCGTTACGTGGAATCTTGGTCAATGTATAATCCTGCAATGAACCACCAAAACACCAAGCGTAAATCCGACACGACATTCCGGTTACTATACGGTACAAAACTTATAAAAACTTATAAAAATACGATAATTTATATAATAATTACTACTTATACATTTGGATAAAACTTATGAATTAATGACTTAAATTGGTACAATAATGCTCAAAGTGTTATCATTATTAGGGTAAAATGTCATAATAATGATTGACAATTTGTCGCTCATCACAACTCCCCACTTAGCTTTTGGTGCCCCTCAAGCAAAACAAGCGATAAAACAAATTGAATGTGGGACAAATTCATGAAGATATAAGATGTAAGTGACAACCAGATGTTGCAACCATTCGAATTACAACCAGCGTTAACCTTAATATAAATGTATAGCAGTGTGTGTGTGTGACAAGCCTTTTCAATTTCCACTATCCCTGCGGAATAATTCAAGCAAGCGCATAAGTATCCATTCGAGCAAGTCCTAATGACTTTCCTTGGTATAAGCGATATGATTTCCACACTAAGTCCTCCCGTGTACTTATTAGGATAATCCCTAATGCATATCATTCGATTTATACTGGGATAGTCGAGAAGATAACTAAGTTTTCAACCATGCTTAACCAATTTTCCACATTGTCATTTGCCAATTTTTACTTAATTTCACATGTGTAGAATATGCCTTCATTCCCAAAGCAATAGGGCGTTTATGATAACACCCTAGTTTGGACTACTATCATCGAGCGATCGGGAGTTTTTAAGGCTCATAGTGATATAGGGCGTTTAAGTGATAACATACTACCGCACTCAAATCATTGGTAGCTACATCCGACATATAAATAGTTCATCTTAGTTTGGTATTCTTCCTTTCATTCCTCTTTCCCAATAAACTTAACTTATATCCTTCCTATCACATTCAAACCTTCAGATATTCACAGTACACGTTCAGAAGTTAGGTACTAAGTTCCTGCAAGTCTCTCTTGGATAAACCACTAGGATACTGAATGGATACAGTTTAAAATTTTCGCTTCAATATCAAAGGCTTACGTGAAAGAATTCATGTTACACAAATAAATTTAGGGTTAAAATGCACTTACGGTTCACATTGGTTATACACATCCAAATTGATCATTACATCTTCAAATCCATGAAATATATGCCTTGTACAGTTTATTTTAATCAACTAAATAATGCTCGAAAAAAATCAAAAACTAAGGGATTTATTGATACAAAATAAGCACTAATGCCATTCTTTAGACCAACCACGACTCCACTCCCCACTTACGAACTTACGTTGTCCCCAATGTAAAGTGAGTGTAAAAAAAGTTGTTGGGAAAGCAATGGTGCACTAAAACAAGTCAAAACAAATACTGGGATTATAAAAAAATGGTGGGTGGGTGGGTCAAAGTTATGACCGTTGTGTGTGCAAATAAAATAAAAGTGTGTGGAGTGTGACAGTGTAGTGACAGAAGGTAGATAAACACACCACATAAACTTTTATTGGTTTAAAACACACAATATTCCATAGTAGTTGAACTAATACATGTCACACATTATTTGAAATTTAAAACAGACTAGATCATGATATGAAATATGTGACAAAGTATTAACTCTGAGTCTTTTATACCCAGATCCTCAAGGGTTATTTCAAATCGTTCTATCAACCTTAGTCCAAGAAATGATGCATTTGAATTTTCTCTTTGCTTTCTCTCGGGATTTTCGGATAACCACCTAATCATTCCCGTTTTAATGACATTCAAACATTCATCCTAAGACTTGGTGAAACAAAATGAAAATCAATCCGAAGTATTGGCAAAGTATCATCCAAAGTATGAGTAATTATTATATTTAACATTTTTACGGGTTGCCTCCCGGTAGCGCTTTTGGTTAACGTCGTTTGCTCGACACTTAAACAACCATAATGATGATGATTAACTAATATAATATACTAAACAAAATGGGATACTTCTAACAATTACTCACCAAAGCATGTAACAATTAAGCACACGATCAGTCGAAAATAAATGCTTAAGGAATAATTAAAAAGATAGTACCCGTGATTTTACTATATTTATAGTCTATAGCTAGACTTTTCCTTGCTTAGGTCTTTAATGCACGGTGGTGGGTCATCCTCACGTACCGCATCCTTCTTTTTATCAATCATTGGTCTCCAACATATGTTAGGCGAATGTCGTCCGAATCCAACGGTTCTTGACCTTTTCCTTTGATTTTCGAGCTTTCGGTTTGTGAGCCTTCATATTATTGATAAAATCATCTTCTTCAACTACCTGCGTGTTAGTACGATCCACAACAAGGGGACACAAAGTGTCCATACAAGAACAAGATTCTAGTGTAGTGCATGGATATTTCAATGGAATGTAAATGTTGAGGACAACGCGCTCATCACTCACTCCCAAACTAAGCTCTCCCTTCCGAACATCGATCAAAACTCCCACCGTTGCTAAAAATGGTCTCCCGAGGATAAGGGGTGCACTCCCTACCTCCATATCCATAACAACAAAATCGACGGGGAAGTAAAATTTATCAACCTTAACCAACACGTCTTCAATGACTCCTTTAGGATGTTTAATAGATCTATCTGCAAGTTAGAGAGTCATCTCCATACGCTTAAGCTTACATATGCCAAGTTTCATGAAATCATTATAGGACATGAGGTTTATGCTTGCACTGAGATCACATAGCGCCATCTCAAACAAAAGTCCCCCAATATCACATGGGATAGTAAAGCTACCAGGGTCTTTAAGTTTAGGAGGAAGCTTGTGTTGAAGCACGGCGGAACACTCCTCACTTAGACACACCGTCTCATATTCTTCCAACCGTTTCTTTCTGGATAGTATGTCTTTAAGAAACTTACCATATTCCGGCATATTGATTAGAGCTTCAATGAAAGGGATATTAATAGTTAAGTGCCGAAAAGTGTCAAGAAATCATGCGTACTTCTTATCCAACTTCATCTTTTTCATTTCCTCTCTCGGAGGATAGGGAAGTGATTCAAGATCAATTAATTTAGGGTTAGAATGTATACTTCCCTTACCATTGTCGTTAGACAAAGATGGTGAAGCTTACTTGGATGTTTGTGCATTTGGAGGACACTGTGTGTCATCATTCTGCACCTTTTTCTTCAGAATCTGCATTGGATATGGTGCTGCCCTGTCAGGTTGAACCGAGGTGAATTTGGGTTGAGCCGGATAAGGTTCGGTTTGAATTGGCCCTTTCAAACTTGATTCCTTTTTAACTTGCTCATTGGACAAGGTCCTTAGATCATTCAGTCTTGGATTTTTCAATATTCTAGGAGCCTTGACCCATTCTTCATCCTCACTTTCAGGTTCAATATATCTGTTTTGTCTTAGGAAATCTTCAATAATGTCCTCTTCCTCTTTGGTGAATTCAGGTTCATTTTTAGATTCCACATTCTTTTCAAATTTACCATCTAAATCATCCTCTACTTCATTATTTCCGAAGTTTTCTAATCCATTACTTCCACAGATTCTTCCACTCTTGGTAATAACAGCTTTTACCTCTCTCGGGTTTCTTTCAGTATTACTTGGTAATCCTCCTGGAGGTCTACTATTTTTACGTTCTCCTTCTCTACTCAAATAATATTCCATATTCCTTACTGATGCTTCTATAATTCTCATTCTGGTATCATGTCCACTCATAGATGTTTTCAACATACTCAAATCCTTAGTGACTATACCTATAGAAGTTATCATAGTTTCCATATTTTGAGCTTGAGTAGACATCACACCCATCATATTTTCCATTAATTTCTCCCATTTATCAACTCCTTCAGGTTGAGTTGAACTTTGGGTGACTGGTATGCTTTGAGTGGTATGTTGTGGATATGGTCTAGGTAATGATTGTAGATTTTGATTCGCGGTATCTCCTTGATAAACCTTATTAGTATATGGATTCTTATATTGAACTGGATACGGTGGTTGTCCTTGCTTACTAGGGTTTTCAGACCAACGAAAAGTAGGGTGATCTCTTCTAATAGCATTAAACGAGTTTGAATACGCGTTATTCAAATTCCTATGCTGTTGTAAAAAACTCACCTTTTCCCTTGAATATCCTTCTGGTTCTTCCATCCCTAATGACACATTATCATGACTTGAGTATTCATTTGGTAAGATATTTTCTGATTTTACATTTTTACTGGCTAATAAGCCATCAAATTTCCTACTCAAATTCTCCAAGTGTGCTAGAACTTCCGTATTCGATGTATATTCTCCTGCAAATGCTACTTTTCTTGTGCTAGAACCGGTTTCCCACATTCTGTTATTTTTGGAAATCTTTTAAATAGCATCGTAAACTATCTGAGCTTCATTCATCATTAACGAACCACCACATGCATGATCAACATCTGCACGTGAGTCTTTCCTTAGTTTACGACAGAAAAGTTGGATTTGCATATCTAAGGAATAACCATGACCGGGACAAGCTCGTAATAGCTTTTTAAATCTTTCCAAAGCATTCCCAAACGTTTCTTCAGATCCTTGTCTAAAGTTAGCAATTTCGACTATTAATTCCAAATTCATTCTCGGAGTAAAATATTGTTTTAAGAACTCGGTTTGAATGTCTTCCCAACTTGTCAATGAATGATGTGGGAGTGACATAAACCAATATCGTGCTCTTCCTTTCAAAGAAAAAGGAAACATAGACATCCTCGTTAATTCACGATGAGCACCTTGACTTTTGGCTGTATTACACAGTTCTTCGAAAAGATAGAGGTGATGATGTGGATCATCACCATCTACTCCTAGGAATTGGGCTCGTGTTTCAATTAAACAAAAAAGATGAGATTTTATTTCAAAATTATTTTCTCCTTCATTGTGTAAAAGAATTGGATTATTAATCTAGTTTCTTCTCACGGTCTGATCACAAATAAGTCTTGGGTTTGGTGGGTTAGGATTATTACGATTATTCTGGTTCCGATTTTGATTATTTCTATTCTGATTAAGGTTTTGTCCATGTCCTTGGGCATGAGCAATCCATTGTTCAGGTGTTTCATCACTAGTTTCGGCCATTCTCGTTTCTCGATTTGATGATGATTAAATCGAGGATTTCCACGACTAGTATGACCACGTTTACTCTCTACTCTTAGCGCCTTTAGTAAGTATTTATGTCAGGGCTTATAAGGAGTGAGTGGGGCCTTACCGCTTCTGGTCATCAACTATCGAAAAGAGAAATTAACTCGAAATTGATAAAAATTGGTAATTTACCTATAAGGTAAGTACCAACGAAAAACAAAAAAGAAATGTGATAAGAAGAGTGTTGACTTATCCTTGAGAATTTTGAGCTAATACAAGTAGTAACCATAGACACAATGAATTAGCGTCGTCTCCCCGGCAACGACGCCAAAAAGCTGACGGACGTTTTCTAGGCTATACAATCCTTACCGGCAGTGTACCAGGTCAAATTGTAGTGCTAGTCTGGTGAGTCAGGTCGTATCCTCAGGGAAATGAAAATCTAATTCAAAGTGTGGTTAAACACCAAGACGCTATTATTAACTCGATCTAAGTCGCAGTTTTTACCTTTTATAGGGTTAGATTGTTAGAGTTAGATGTTAGTAAAACAGTAAATAAATACTTATATAATATACAGATATATATATATAAATATATAAATACATATATAGATACATAGACATAAAGATATATATAGATATATAGATATATAAAATATATAGAAACTAGCCAAGATAATGTTATTAAACCATGATCCCTTTTTAGTTAATAGATGAGACAGATCTTCCTTTTTCAAGGTGTAATTTATGTGAAACGGTGCACTCCTCATTCAGCGATTCCACTCACGAAAGCGTCTGAAAGCTTGTCATATGTCTCATCAACTGTCCAATGTCATCTTAATCATGGGTCACTCCCGTTTTGTCATGCGGTCAATGTCAAGGATCTCGATCAGAACAGGTAAATTAACGTAATAAGATCTTGAGCACAATTTTAATAAGATTTGTTTCTCTCAAAACAAATCTGCCCCCGGGTAGGAAATAGGATTCCGTTGTCACGTTTTCGCTCGGCCATTTTACCCTCCGGTTTTCTACCTTTTTCTCATATCCTAACTTCACCGTTTAGTTCGTCATTAGGTTACGATTACATTTATATTGATTAGCTATGTCAATATTAACGTTTCATTAAGCTCAAGTAGAAAAAGATTCATCATATTCAATTTTAATCATTTTTAACATAGTCAATCATCCATTTTACCAAAAGATTAAAATAGTTCAATTACATATTTTGGCTAATATTACTAATACTAATATATATATATATATAAATAGATAGAAATAATAAACATAATAACATTAGAATATATTCACGATTACAAGCTGTTGAATTGGGGTTGTTTCCACGGATAGAGCATAACAAAGCTTGAAATCAACAATCTTGATAATTATTCCACCATTACAACGATACTATAACTACTTTATTTATATATATATATATAAAAACATATACATATATATATATATATATATATATATATATATATATATATATATAGGCCCAAAATGATGAAAACAAGAAAAAAGAGAAGAAAGGAGATGGAAGAAGAGGGGAATGGAAGAAATGGGGAGGAGATGAGAAGAGAGGGGAAAGAAAGGGGCAACGATTACGATGAAATGAGGGCCTATTTATAGATAAAATTGGACGAGGCGGATCGATCCGGAAAGGGCGGATCGATCCGGGAACAATAAAAATATTATCCCAGGCTTATCCTCTGCAAAACCAGGTGCAAAATCATCATTATGTCGATTTTCAGTTAAGCCGGATCGATCCGGGAAAAGGCCGGATCGATCCGGGACTGTAAAAAACATCCAGTTTTGAGTTGAAACTTGAAAAATTCATATCTTGAGTTGTAGACCTCCGATTGACGTGATTCAAAATGAGTTGGAAAGCTCATTTGAATATCTACAACTTTTATGCAGAACTATTCCCCAGAAAATGCCTCTAAGTTGGGTAAAATATCTGTCGAAGATATTTTACGGTATAAGTACGTAGGAAAATCGACCCTTTAAACTCGTAAGCTTGTGACATCTTCTTCTTTCCCTCAAAATCCATCTTTTAGTGCTCAAAACATGTCGTTACGTGGAATCTTGGTCAATGTATAATCCTGCAATGAACCACCAAAACACCAAACGTAAATCCGACACGACATTTCCGGTTACTATACGGTACAAAACTTATAAAAACTTATAAAAATACGATAATTTATATAATAATTACTACTTATACATTTGGATAAAACTTATGAATTAATGACTTAAATTGGTACAATAATGCTCAAAGTGTTATCATTATTAGGGTAAAATGTCATAATAATGATTGACATTTTGTCGCTCATCAATAATCAGAATTCAGTACAGACATCAGCTGATTCCTCCATTAGTAAGTCTCAATATGACCATATACTTTCTTTGATTGAAGGATTTCAGTCTGGCAATAATCAGTGCAATTCCGTGGTTATGAATGCAGGCATACATTAATCATTCGGTATCAAAGACATGATTATCAACTGGATTGTTGATTCGAGGGGCAACTGACCATATTACTTTTGATTTGAATAATTTGTTTGATGTTCCATCTGTTAGAAATCTGTTTGTTAATCTTCCAAATGGTTCTCATGTTAGTGTTACACATGTAGGCAAAGTCAAAGTAAACAACAATATAGTGTTGTATAATATGTTATGCATTCTTTCATTCACTTATAGCCTTATGTCAGTAAGGAATTGGCAGTGGACAACAATTTAACTGTTGTTTTTGGAACTGATAAGTGTGTGGTGCAGGACGTGCAAACTTTGAAGAAGATTGGTATAGCTGAATTGCATAATGGACTTTACATATTGTCAAGCAAGTGTGATCCAGTTTAAAATCCTGTTTTAGATACTTCTGAAGTTTCATGTAATACTTGTAACTTTTCTGATTCTCTTTTATGGCATTTTAGATTAGGGCATCCTTCATCGGAAAGGATGAAGTCTTTGAAACTGTTAGATCCTAAAATCAAACCGCCTATGTGATGACGGTCAAATTATACCCATAAAAGTCATCAACGTTGTCCTTAAATCGAGCTTAATAATATATATTTTATATTAAATCACATGTTTATAATGTTTATTTAATGTTATGTGATTTATAGAATATAATTTGGTATTTATCTATTTTTATTATTTAAATACGATTTACTGTTTGATAATTATTGATTTTATAGATTACGGTGAATCGGAGGATATCTACCAACGAAGGAAGTAAATCTCAAGATAAATCGAAGCGGAATCGGATTGCATTAAAGATAAATACCGAATCAGCATGAAAAGTGGAGTAAGGAACAAGAAAAGCAAGCGAGCCAATCGAGGCGGATGACTCGGCGTGGCCCAGTGAGTTATTGGGAGCAAGTTGAGAGCGGTGAGGATCGGCTCGGAGTTATCTCGATGCGTTTTAGACTCCTTTAGGGCTTAGGAAATGTAAATTAGGTCAGCTGGAGTTTATCCTAAGTCGATTTTCCAAACCTATATATACTTATTTCATTGTATCACAATATACATTTTACAACACAACTCATAACACAAATTCTCAGTTTCTCAGAGCAGTTTTAATACAAGTTCATCAGCAATTATGTGAGTTCTTGTATTTATTTGTTCTTTGTCCTTTGTAATTAAGTCCCCCCAATTGTTGTTTATCGTTTGAGGTTGTTCGTTCTTCACCGAACGATGTAGATCTAAGGATACGATATGAGGTAGTGGGGATTCCTTGTTTATAAGGATCCACACGCCCAGATCTGTTATCCGGTGACCTATAGATGACTTTGGTATGATCGACAATCGTGTTTTTAGTAGATCTATATAATTTCTTTATGAATCTCTATTTTATCCGTTACGTATGTTGAAACGCTAAGATATAGGTTTTCGCCGCGTCAATCTTGCCACGTCTTTATGGTGTGATTGTCCACCTAGAATTTCTTATCTTAGTAGGTATGGCTACGGCTACGTTGCTCGTCTATTTTAATTAGCGTATGATTAGAAAATACCAATATAGGGCTCCTAGGTCGGCTCATGAATTGATCTTCCGGGACTTTCAGTGAGATCTAGATTTGTTCTGCATTAAGGAATTGAGCTCATCTAGTTATACGTAAATCGTAGATTAACATGAGACCGTCACGAGTAATTGTTAATGGGGCCAGAGATGATCGATCACTTAGGAAGTATGCCTAACCGGAGAGGAATGTTGCCTAGGTGAGGAATACAGTTAATATCGACATCCCTAGTATTGTAAGCATGCAAGTTATATGAGATGGAGACCCAAAAGGTGAAGTCGAGGTAATGTAGCACGGTGATCTAGTGTCTACCGGAACTAAGTCAAGTTTAGGGATGACTCCGTAGCCAATATAAAAGAAATATGAATCGGATTAATAGTTGTCGAGTTTAGCTTAATTATATAGAATCTCAGATCCAAGCGATAACATAATAATTGGGGAGGTTAATTACGTTGTTTGTGTAAATTGTCTTTTTTTCTTTCTTGTCTCTTGTTGGTGCGTAGACCGCTTTGTATCCTTGACATGAATGATTAATTGTTTGTATATAAATGACCCACAATTGGTTCCCTGTGGGATCGACCTTGATTCGCTATAGCTATACTACGATGGACCTAGTCCTCTTGCTAGTATTGGTTTATGGTGGTCAAGTATTTTATTATCACTTGATCTTGTCATCACTATGCACAATTGTACTGTATGCCCTTTGAAAAAACAAAAGATATTGAAATTTCCTGTCAGTTTTTCTTCTACCTTGAATACTTTTGATCCTATTTATGTAGACATTTGGGGGCCTAATATGGTTCCTATTGTGGATGGTGAATACTATTTCTTGTCTATAGTTGATGATCATAGTAGACACTCTTGGCTTTTCCTAATGAAATGCAAGAGTGAGGCAAATTCCTTGTTACAGTACTTTTGTAATTATGTTCAGAATCATTTTGATAGGTGTATAATTTTCTTTCACCTTCAATTGCAATCCTCCAATGTCGTCTTGAAGTAAAAAGGTTAACATATTCATGTCTGAGTGCCTTTTAACACCAACAGTTAGCTCTGGATTCAGGCATGTGGGATAGTAGTTCATATTTAACCGTTTTACGCCAACTAGGGATTCCATTCTTATACTATATAGAGATACCTGCAAGCTTTCAATTAGTATTTTGAATATCCTCCTCGCCATCTCCATTGTTGAGTTCAAGTATTCAATGGCCTCTTCCCTACAGTCATGAGCAGCGAAAGTCACTATATATATGAATATTGGTGTATAAAACGGGGTGTGTAGGGTGAAATTATTAATGACTACTTATAGGTATGCATGTTAAAACACAAATTGTAGAATGGTCCGGGACCAAAATAAGATTTGATGCTTCTAGACCAATCAAATCTAAGTATATTTTATGTGTAGAAAATACCATTGGCGATGTCGGATTCCACCACGCCACGTGTCACGATAAAAATAGGGCTAGAACCTTAACTTTAAGGACCAAGAGTCCCTTTGTAGGCCTAAGAGCCGATCTCCACCTCCAAAGGAGAAGGCTGCTCAGATCGTTCCTCGGTCCATTGCAGGTCGGTAAAGACGAATGAGAGGCCGACACGCCCGACTTCGATCGTCTGGGGGGCGTCATTTGCTTTCGCCCTTGGTCGGCTAGGCGTCGATAATAATAACACGTTTATCGGATAATAATGGAAAGAATTCTAAACCATTAAGACTTGATTTTTATCAGTTAATATAATATTTAACGTGATTATCTCTTAATCAAGGGGTAAATACGGTTTGATCATTCTTGTGAGACAGGAAAATAGAGTCCATAGTGGACACGGCCCATGAAGGCCTAGGGCACAAATGTTCCCGATGTAAATGTTCATAAGAACTATAGCAGACTTGATTCCAATTCAAACTTTGGATACGTAGGCTACTTGCGAAAATCCCAGGCTCAATCTAACTCATACCCCCCAATATCCTTCCCCCATCCATACTATCTTGTTTTTCATCCTTAATTCAATTACCTTTAGATTAAACAACCTAGATTTTATACCCAATGGATCTTATTTCGTCAATTGGTGCTAAAGAAAGGTCTCTTGGTAATTTTTAATGTTTAAGAGACTCGATGATAACGTCCCCCAAGAAATCAAGCATTGAATACTGGTAGGACTCTAATCGATGGAGGTAAAGATGAAGGAAGCGCGTCGAATAACGCTCGAGCCTCTATAATCAATACCATTTGTGGAGGCCATAGGAAGGGCGGCGGCGAGGATTCTTGATTCCCGTAATAAAAGACAATGATTCTCCGGCGAAGTTGCGTACGGTCCACGTGACCCTTTTCCTTTGATGAAGAGTAACGAAAGATTGGTAATCACAGTCGTGATTGATCAAAACCTAGTAAGAAGAGTCCGTGTGGACACGAAAGCACGGTAAATATCTTTATATCACCACAGCGTTCCAAGAAATGAATCTAGCAAGCGAGAGTTAACACCCGTGTCAATGCCATTATTCGATGTTGCCGAACATACATTACTACCTATGGAATGATTGGTGGCTACTACCTTTTACCAAGAGCCAAGGGGAAGAACCTTGAGGGTCAGCTATGCCATCATTCGATCTCCATCCCCGTATAATGTCATTCTAGGGCATCCAGCCTTAATCGACCTCCGAGCTGCCATTTCTTTAGCTCACAACAGCCTTAAGTTCCCAACCCTGGATGGGTCAGTGGTGATTAAAGGGGATGTGGAAACAGCTAGGAGCTGCTTTGCTATCGTCACCAGTGGAGAAGCGGTGGCCCAACGGGTTCTCATGGAGGAGCTTCTCCCAAAGGACGAGGAGACATGGTCCTCGGAAGATAAGACAGAAAATGTCATCCTCTGGGAAGGCCAGCCTGAACTGACAATAGCAGTCGGAGCTTGGATTCCCGACCCGCACAAGGAACAGCTCAATGAGATACTCAAGGAGTTCATGGATGTGTTCGCGTTGAAAGCTGAAGATATGCCTGGCATGTCCCCGGACATCACAACTCACAAAGCGAGCGTGGACCGGCGAAAGCGGTCCAACAAAAGAAGACATTTTTGCATGGGAGGCGCATGGGCGCGATCTGGAAGGAAGTAACTAAGATGCTCCAGCGAATATAATCGAGCGGGTGGTCTACCCGGTGGCTTGCAAACCTGTGCTAGTCAAAAGACCGGATGGCGATTAGAGGATGTGCGTGGACTTCACCGACATCAACAAAGCTTGCCCAATAGATTGTTAAGCCTTGCCTAAGATCGACCGACACATTGATTCCACCGTCGATTTTGAGGTAATTGCGTTTTTGGACGCATACAAAGGATATCATCATATTTCCATAGACCCCAGCGATGCGGAGAAAACATCATTTACAACAGAGCTCGGGACATACTATTACATAATCATGCCCTTTGGCTTAAAGAATGCTGGAGCAACATACCAGAGGGCAGTGAACAAGATTTTTAATGGCTGAAAGTTCCTAAAAAGTCGAATAATTCTAGATGTTTTGGACTCAATTTGGTGTCGTTTGTTGTTATTTTGCGATGTTTTTATCCTTTTTGGGCTAGATTACTGCGCATGTCTGAATTATTGCAGGATGATTTGAGATTAGAAGAAAAAGGCCCAGAAAGCGGAGCTAAAGTGGAAGAATTCAAAAATCAAGCTCTGTCATACCTAGGGTGTGGCGGTTTTAAAATCGATCTGGCCAGCGAAAAATGTTACGATTGGTGGAAGCCTTTCCACGTGATTTTTCTTGGCTATGGCGTGTTTTCAAAGAAAGGAGGAGCCACACACACTAGAAGAGTCCAAGATTGATAGATAATTGATTTTTAGAGATTTTCTTGATTAAATTAATTATGAAAACTTATTTTATGATGTAATTATCCCTTTATTAATCCCCAAAAGGGTGTAATTCACCATTCACGCCTCCAACATCAGATTTTAGTCGACAATTTTTCCCCTCTTTATTCATCATCATCTCCCATCCCCAATAACAAGGATTTTAGGTTCAAGAAATTCAAGAACAAAGCTTTTTAAGGTTTGATTATTTATCACAATATTTTGGCGGTTTCTTTCTATCTCTTTTTCCTTTATTCTATTTATTTATTCATGTTCAGGACCATCAAGCTTTGACAAATCTATGGGTGGTGCTGGAGGTTGCTTTGTGATTGATCCAACTGCATGGAGATCACCAATTCTCTCGGACAATGGTTGAACAAATCTGTCGGGAACGTGCGATATTCCTGAATCGACTAGACCTTTCACTCCATGGCCTTTTTGAACAACGAATTCAATTAGTGCGTCATCGTCATTATTGAAATCGAGTTCCATTTCTGTATGGAATTGTGTTGAACAAACAAGAGATTTTATAGTCAACGTTACCGAAATTCTTGTTTAAAATAAATGAAATGATGTCCAGCTGAAATAAAAATTTAAAAGAATATTCCAAAAAGTCGGCTGATTAACGCATACAAGCATACATGAAATAAAGAACGCATATATGTGCTCAAGGTGTGTATTATTTCTCGGCATGTATGGCGGCAAAGGCGGGAATAACATATGAGAAGACTACTAAAATATGATGTTGGAACCAAGTAGCTTGTCTCGATCAAGTCTTAAGTGACTTGAGAAAGTCTAGGAGATCGCTGGGTTCGATTCTCTCACGAGACACCATGTTGAGCAGGCTATTGGTCATGCCTTACTTCTTGAGTAAAAGTCGGTATGTGCAGGACATGACCGGACTTAACCACGGATTAATCGGACCAGTTGGTTCCGGATATCAGAGACTTTAAGGGAAAAAAAATTGATGTTGGATTTCTCCCATTTTCTCATTCTTTTGTTTTGTTCATTATACTTTTTTTTATCTACAAAGTCTTTAATCGGAATTGACAACAACAACATTATATAATTTAAATTTAATTAATTTATACCTTTAAGCCTATCTAAAATTACATCAGAGTTATACTCCCTCCGTCCCAAATTTTTTGGGACTCCTTTTATCCATGTCTCAAAATAAATCCTAAAACTAATATTTAAACTAAAAAATTATTCTTAAATTTCTAAAATGCTCACATATGTACATTTATTATGAAGATTGGACATAATAAGAGAAATATATAATTGTAATGTAGTCATATTTTTAATGACTAGACAAACTAATAAATGATGTACCTTAAATTTTTAGAGTTTCAAAACGTCCCAAACAAGTTAAGACGGAGGGAGTATATAATTGCAGAATATAAAACGGCTCGGCATTTACATTATCACACTATGTGTAGAATAGAAATCTAATGTTGAGTCCATACAACATCAAGAGAAGAATTCAACGATAATCCCCAAAGATAAACCAAAAGAATAAACTTCTTATGATCATTGCCCGGTGTCCTCCACATCGACTTGTATAACATCCCGACTTTTGAAAAGGGTAAAATGGTTATTAGGTAATTTCACTATGACCTAATTATTATTTATCTATTTAAAGTAATTAAAAGGATTTAATTACTTAAAGGGATTTACATTTAATTAATGGAACTAATTGATAGCTATTTAAGGAAATAATCCCCAAAATTAACTCGTAATTTGCCACGCATATTACGGAAAAAAGGAGAAACGACGACGAGATAGAGTTAGCAGCGAGTTGCCAGGAAAAAAAGGAGGAGAGCGTAATCTTTCACCGTCACGGTTAATCCGTTCATTTTTCAATATGCCGCGATGGAGAAAAGTGATCACCATGGCGAGAACAAACTTTGGAAAACAACACTCCTATTTTATTAAATTTTCGTTTTAGCCTAGTTTTTGTATTACTTGAGTTCGATTCTTCAAAAATTCGTATCTTTCAATCCGTAGCTCTGTTTATGACCATGAGTAGTCAACACAATCGTCTTGGAGCTTATATTATTCTCAAAATAGTTTCATAGCAAGTAATCTAGGTAATCTTCAGTTTCATACACTTTTTCATTTCGGGTTTTACAAGAAAGATAGGGTTTTTAGGGTTACTTGTTGATCAATTATGTTTTAGAGTTGAAGGCTTAGAAGATCAGCAGATATCTTGAAGGTTTTGGGATTGGTTTTACTCGCATTTAAGGTAAGAGATTCTTCCTAATGAATAATTATAGTTTTATGATGTTTAGATTAAGTTTTGGTATAGGTTGGTGGTTAGACATCATGTTTATGTGTAGCTGCTGTCCATGTTAAGCTATGGTATGTTTAGAACATTTTTCACTATTGTTTTTCTGAGTAATTTGATTCTAAATGTGTTTGGTTTGGAATGGAAGTCGTTTAAGAGTAGAAAAGCATGTTTTGGGAAGTTGTAGGTGGAATGCGTACGCATTGGCTAGCAATGCGCATGCGTTGCTATTTCATGATGGTCTCTTTTGTCCCCAACAGGTGCAATCCGCATGCATTGATTAGCAATGCGCACGCATTGCTGATACAGGATGGATAGATTTACTTTTAGCAGATGGAATGCGCACTCATTCAGCCTAGTTTTGGAGAAAGTGTGGTTTTAAGCCACGAGATGAGTTTTAAATGTTGATTCTTGATCTAATAACATTAATTAAACATGAACAAGCCTTGATTGAGTTTCTGATGCCCTTAGTTTCGGCACTGAATGTACTCTTCAAGGGAGTTGAAGTTCGGGACCATCGGAAATGAATGATAGACTTGTGTTTTGGTGAACTAGAGTTCATCAATGTATGTGTACTCGATAGGATGTTGCGTCTAGCTGTCTAAGTGAGGGAGTAGAGTTGTTAAGGTGAGCTTTATCCTTGAAAACACTTAGGTGGCTAGGTAACAACAGATAATAATTACATACTTGCATAGTAATAAGATTAAACGTCATGTCACTTTTGGTTAGGCACATGTGAACATCGGCTATGTGACTCATCCGGATAGGTGGATAACTCTGTGAACTTCTAGAGGCCAAACAGGGGAACTTCTCCGGATGTGTATGCATACCGGGGAACCCCGGGACTACCAGTGCAAGCCACTGTTGGTTGGCACCCTCTCGTGGTGGACACATCTCACGTAGTGCCCTTGAGTGTTGACGTAACCAAGATAAGTTAAGATAGATACGTATAGTCACGACATGTTAAATGTACATGGAGTGAACCCTAGATTGAGTTGGTCACATAAAAATAACTAAATTAATTATATGAACCTTTTCATTGTAACGCTTAGTTATTCATTAGCTTCTCACTTTTGCCAAGTACCTATGTACTTACCTCCTTTGCATTTTTTTGTATGCATTGCGGGGTGAGAAGATGAACAGGTTGAAAGGGAGCTCTCAGAGGAGTTTGAGGATGTCGATTGGTGTTGATGATGCCAAGATGATGCTTCCTATTATTTTTATTTTCTTTGCAAATGTTGTACTAGACTAGTAGTTTTAAATTCAGGATTTGTTATCATTTCTCTTTTGTAAGACAAGTTTGTAAGATCTTTATTTGAGACATCATACGTTGTAAGTTACTTTTATTGTTCTTGTAACTTAAGCTATTCAGCTTTAGTCGGATGTATTCTTTTCATAGTGGCATTTATGGTTTTTCCGAGTCTTTTTAGCTTCCGTTTGCTTTATTTTGATATGATGACGTAGAGGCTGGCGTATAAGGTCAGATTTATTTAATGTTATACGTGCTTGATATACCGGACCGGAATCCGGATCCGATCCGTAATTGGATCGTCTGATCTGATTCATAGCACCGATCGAGATGCTCGATCATACACAGCGGAAGCAACGAATTAAAATTCTTTTTTCGATTTTACCACGATATGATTCGCATAATATATTAATCTAACTACAAGAAAAATGAAGATTTACCCAACAGAAGAGAATCCATGATCTTCTGGATTGTATCTCCAAGCGACGACTGGTGGACGTCGATCCTCGTAGTAGAACCTCCTCGAATATGCTTAAGAAAAATC
Source organism: Gentiana macrophylla (assembly GCA_026214975.1). Classification (NCBI taxonomy): domain Eukaryota; kingdom Viridiplantae; phylum Streptophyta; class Magnoliopsida; order Gentianales; family Gentianaceae; genus Gentiana; species Gentiana macrophylla. Next base: position 61,338,162 of record CM047810.1, on the reverse strand, counting down.
TTAGTTTTCTTCTCCCATTTTAACAAAGACAAGAAAATAAAATTTCTCCCTTTTTCAAAAGAAAGAGGCGCCCATTTTTTTCAAAATGGCATTGGATTCAACTATTTTGTGTTGGGAGAAACTCTCTTTATATAGGATAATAACCAATAGTTTGAGAGTTTATCTTATACACACAAATTTATCTTTTCCTTTAAGGAAAAATAAAACAATTATCCAATAGGAAAACAAATTTCTTATTTATCCAATAAGAAAACTAATTTCTTATTTATAATTATTTAACGCATAAATAATTATATTATCCACATTATAATTAATTAGGAGAAAATTTATTTCCCAAAATCAAAAAATATGGCACCATTTTTTATGCTATTTGGGATAATAGAAAATGTCGTTTCTATATTACATATTATTTACCGCATAAATAATATCCGCATATCCATTAAATAGACCAATTATTTAATTTATTCTTGAGGTTCCACAAAACGAGACTTCACTCACGTGTTAGGGGCCAACCCGGGGACCATGGACCAATAACCAGTAGCTATAATAAATTGAATAAAATATTCATCGAGCAGAACATTTCTACTCAACTTATTAAATTTGGAATTCATACCATAAATCCAATGAACTCTATCGATTATAGAAATAACTTATTCTCAAAGCGTCGAGTCAATAAGTGTCCATTGATATAATCATTACATAAAGACTAACCCTCCATAGACTATCCGTAACGAAGCGGGATTATTTCCGTAAACCTTTTTCACTACATCTTATCATTATTTACCATCAACCCACTAGTGATCAATTAGTTCATAACCAATATGAACTCGGCCGATCGATCAGTTTCTAGGATCAACAAATAAGGGGATTGTCTTTCTACTTCCCGTGGGAAGGAATGGATTCCGTATCTGTGAGCCACACACTCCTCACTCATTCCATAATAGTGCCAACATGAAAGTGATTCAGACTATGCCTCTTAACAATCCATAACGAACACATCAAACCCTATCTTTAAACAAGCAGGCGTCTGCAATCACTTCAGGATTAAGGTTAATCCATATATAATCGTCTTGTGATTTAATAAGAATTCTCAATCACGGAATTATATGAGAAATGCAGATTAAATAGGACCAGCCCTATATAACTACATCATATATAAATGCCCACTCAGATAACCAATTTCGACCGTCCAGATAAGACGGTCACACCTTAAAGTGTTCTGGGCGCATTAGTCGTGGTTTAATCAATGGACCTCATACTTTGATTAAGTTCACCATGGACTAATAGTTCATGTGTATCACCATAAACTTAATCTTCGCGTGTGACACACACTAAGTTATATGGCTACATATGATACAACTAGGGGTTTTTCAGTACTGTATTACATATAAGCACGAAGCAAACAATAAGATGAGAATAAATCTGTCATTTATTAATTACAAATACAATTACATAAATTGCCTTTCGGGTGCTACTTCCAACAATCTCCCACTTGCCCGTATAGACAACCAGCGATTGTCTTTAAGACCTTACATCAAACAATATCCCACTTACCCATAAAGACAAGCAACAATTGTTTCTAGAGCACCACACCCTTATCCTTTCTATCCATGACCTTCTTCCACTTGCTCTAAAGCAGATGAGACATATCTCCCAATTTCATACCTATCAAGCGCTTATCAGTGATATTAGATGCCACACGACTTGGTAATTAAACTGCTCGGCTAGGTTGTCGGCTCAAAGCGATCTTTTAGGACCGAAATGTTGACTCTTTGCACGCAGTGCATACGATCGGTGATACTCTCTCTCAATATGCTTTTGACCTCTTGTATTGCGAAGATCCTTTGCATGAGCTACCTCTCAACTTTTTCACATTAAAATGACATCGGCTCATCGAGACACAGAATCACTTCGATCAACAAAGAACTTCTCAAGCCACACTACCTTTTTAGGCATTTGCTCCGAAAGGCTGCTATGTATCGACTATGAGTCAAATTGGCGATCTTGCATTGCACTGAATATAAGCGCATATTACTCTAGTTCACGAAGGTACTTGAGGATGCACTATACTGCTACTTAACGTCCGAATTCAAGATATGACTGTTATTGACTTTTAATAACCTGACTTTCTCTATCCAAAAGAATCTATCCCATTTTCTCTATATCCGAAGACTAAGAGAATTATTCTGTGAGGGGTTGGGTAGGAAACCTCTCGTTGAATCTAGCATTCAAAAATGCATCATCATTTTAACAATTAGATGAATGGGATACAGCCAAAGAACCTGTTCTCATGAATTCGATCGAATCAAATTCTAAGAATATAGTCCACTTCTCTGATTCAGAGAAGCTTGGCTCGTAAGTTCTTGACTTCAGATAACACACTCATGTTGTTGTCAACTGTTTCAGTGTTATCCTTTATAAACACTAATATTCACTACTTTAACAAATATTGATTCTCAGGTTTTTGAAAGACTCATCAAAATTCTGGTCAAGCCCTCACATTTCAAACATGTGGCTTTTAATGACCTAGAGGTTTGCTTTAATCCACCGATGGATATAAGCATAGGCAGTTAATCTGCATTGGCTGTAAGCAAAAAGCCCTTCTGTTCTGAACGAATTCAAACTCCATTGTATGGCAAGAAAGTTTTAGGGCATCACCCCTGGTAACCTTTCTGCTTTCCAACGGATCAATAAAGGCTGAATGGTGAGAAAGTTTATGGGCATCACCCCTGTTTAACTCTCTGCTTGTCAGGGAATTACCCCTAGACCACTTAGCTTTGCTTTGAAAGATAAACTTTCTCATTCATTCATCTCTTCTTCACGTAGATCAAATTACTCCCACTGGGCCTGAGACACTCAAATGGTTCTACAAGATTGTGTACAAAACTGGAGCACCAAAACTCCATTTATGGCTTTAAACAAACCTCATTTTATCAGAATCCTATATAGTCCTTCCAGAGGACCATATGTTATCAATCACCCCTAGCAGGGTGTAAAGTCTACATAATCACAGCGGGTCAATAGTTAAACCATAATCCTACTACTTTAGGGTGAATTGATATTCTAATCTTGTTTAGTAGTATTTATTAGTGTAACCCCAACAACCAATGTTGGATGTGGTCTGATTGAATCAGATAGTAACTCGTTGAGTAACATTACTTCAAGGTCTAAGGTTGTTATTTAAACATTGTTTCAGAAAGGTTGTGACAGCACAACCGTCACTTTCCGACCTTATGAATCATAAACCAACCTTTACTCATTGTATTAAGATATTTCATGAAAAGTCACCATCTGAACGTGTATGCAAAATCTCCAGTCCTACTTTCAAGTACTCATGCTAAATGCCTCTATTTGCGGAAGTGGAGTAAATGTACTTCACTCATCATCCACAAATTCATAAGCATCTTCTTCTAAGGTAGACTTCTCGGTTTTACATGATCACGCAAACCGTTATTTTGCAATCAATATCTTAACTAAGTTAAGAAGTGTACTGTATCATATCAATAACTATATAAGGCAATCCATGGTTTATCCTTTCAGTGAAATCGTTTCACTCGGAGGCAGGCCACGCATCAGTGCCAAAACCATGCCATCGCCTATATCTGAGCATGGAATACTCGTTTCTCTGGCAATATCAGATATTCCTCCAAATATTTAGATAAACTAATCGGCGTTTCGAGTAGTCATTAGACAAATTGTCTACCACTCAAAACCTCACACTAGCTTGTATCCTTCATAAGACCCTGAAGGTCAATATGAACAAGCTTTCATACTTCTTCAGCTCTATTATCCTTTCCCAATTGAAAGGTTACTTAGTCATTTTTCCTTTGAGATAGTGTTCTTAGACTGGGAGATAGGAATCACCTTTAGCCAGTCTTCAGATCTTATCTTTAGAATACATGCACTAATTAATAGACGCTGAAGAATCGTTTATCTTAATATGGAAACCATTTGTCTTAATAGCTTATGATGTGTTATATATACCTTTTTCAGCATTATTTAGTGGTTTTGACTTTATCAAACAAAATTCCGAGTCTCATAATAGTACTACAAATGTCATGTTCACTTTCATTAAGGCAACTATATTATCGATTTGAAAGTGAATCCAATCGTTCCAACGAATCTGAAAACAGAAATTAAATTTCTACGATATTCAAGGATTAAAATCTGAAATTTGGTTCCTTATATCAATCCCACTATCTCAGCTGAATAACTGCCCGTTGTCTACTCTTTAATCATGAATGCTTTGCTACCTTGTTCTTACAAAAGAACTTTAGCTTCTAAAGTCAAATTACCCGGTTAAGAAAGTCTTTAAGTATTCATAGATTAGTAATCCAAAATCACTTTCCTTATCTTATACTTTGTTTTATTAATATTTCGGTTTAGCCTTTAGCCTATTTAGTTTTGATGGCTTACAATTGTAGACATTTGCCTTCCCATTCTCGGCTTTCTATAAAAGGAAATGACCTTGAACTAGCCGTTTATAAGTGTAGACACTACTCGTAGACTGTAGGATGTCTGGTGAGATTGATACCAAATCATTCTTGTCATCTTTGAACTAATATCGGTTGTCTCTCGTTCAACAGGAGTGACAACAGTGACATACTCATCAATGTCACTTAAGTTTGAAGGTTTAAAAGGGAAATCCTCCACCGAAAAATTAATTGCATTCTTGATTTATGAGTTCAACGTTCTTGTTACTTTTCCACTTTCACGAAGTCATCATCAGGCAATTTTAATTACTTAAGCAGTCCAGTCACCTTGAGATGATATGTAGTTGTAAAATAAATTATGACATAAATATAAATCAAATCATACACCACAACTAATAATGATTTTAGGAATAATAAATGTGATGTCATGCATGCAGTTATCCTACCATTCCAAGGATTTAATCTCACACCTACAGTGCCGCCTCAGGGTAGGTAAAAGAGGTGATGATTAAATTGAGACAATCTCTCTCAACGACTAACTGAAAATCAGACACCTCTATTTAATTGCTTATTACCTTCCTTTTTCAGCCAAGATATTTTCTAATATATCCTTTAGAGTGTTACCTACTGTTTCAGATCTCAAAGTACGCCCCGAGTATAGTGCCTCAGGGTCGGTCAGTGACTTGATGAGTACCCAAAATCCTATCCTTTTGGAGACCAAGCCTTGAATTTTGATATGGGTGAAAGCCATCCTGAGGGGGCCGAAATCAAAGCAGCACGAGGCGTCACCCTTCTCTCACGCACTTGTGACAACAGTAGAGGCCATGGGGTCAATTGTCACCTTCCCCCATCCCACTCGTTATTTTGAAAAGTAGGTAGTCTTATTAGGATTTTCAGAATTTCTTAACAATCCGAAAAAACAATAAATCATGAACATTTAAATTAATCCTGCCACTAGTTCATCGGTTTCGAATACCGTTTAACCAATGTCACTATATTAATGATTTTCCAATTTTATGGATTTATTAAATTCCTTGTGTAGACACTACACAATTAAAATTTACCAAGAATTTTATAATCCTAATACATTAGGACTTATTAGTTTCCCATAAAATCGAAAAACTTTAAATCACAAAATTTAAAGCTCCCACTAGTTTATCGGTTCCAAATACCGTCTAACTAGTGACACTATATTCATGATTTTCCAATTCTTCGAATATTTAGAAATTTCTTGCGTAGACATTACTCAACTAAAATTCACCAAAGAATTTTAAAGTCCTAATCTGGTCATGGTAAAAATTTAGGATCTTAGTATTTTTTTCAATAACCATTTGAGATGAACCATGCAGTACCCCCGTCTAATCTATAAATTTAAAATTAAATAATAAATATACCTACTTTTAAAGGATTTACTAATATCTAATTGATCCTGCCGCCCGCTCTCTTATAATAATAAAGCTGCTCCGTTTCTTGAACAAATGAGCTCCCAACGAGTTGTTTGAGCGCCTCTTCCTTACCATGGCAGCGCTTGGTTCGATTCATTTGCTACAACTATAACTTTTCGGAAAAAATTTGATTAAAAAGCGCGTCAAGGGTGATCACGAACCTTTGACCTACGGTTATTGTAACACATCTAGACCACTTCGCCACTGCCCGACTTGTTCTTTTATAAGAGCTTCGACTTTTAAATATATGCAACAGTGCCACGAAAGAATATAATTCTAATTACTAGGAAATTAAATTACAACAAATAAATTACATATTCCTATACCCGGAAAAAGTTGGGTTTACAATAGATCTAACAGTAAACAAGTACCAACCCCAATCCATCTCGTCAACCAAATCATTCAATCACGCATATATATAATAAACATAAAAAAAATGCAATTTTTATGCAATTTCCACTCCTTATTAATTAATTATGCAATCAAGATCGCCAAAATCGCTTTAGCCTTGTTCATTACCGCGTGCTTAATATCTCGGACACTGAATCCGGATCCGATCCGTAATTGGATCGTCAGATCTGATTTACAACACCGATCGATACGCTTGATCATGCACATTACCACGATATGATTCGCACAATAAATTAATCTAACTACAAGAAAGTTGAAGATTTACCCAACAGAAGAGAAGCAGTGATCTTCTAGAATGTATCTCCAAGCGATGACCGGTGGACGTCGATCCTCATAATAGAACCTCCTCGAATATGCTTAAGAAAAATCCTAGTTTTTCTTATCCCATTTAGCTAAGACAAGAAAACAAAATTTCTCTCTTTTCAAAAGAACAGCGTCCCCTTTTTTTCAAAATGGCGGCTGGATTCAACTATTTTGTGTTGGGAGAAACTCTCTTTGTAGGATAATAACCAATAGTTTGAAAGTTTATCTTAAACACAATTTTATCTTTTCCTTTAAAGAGAAATAAAACACTTATCCAATAGGAAAACAAATTTCCTATTTATCCAATAAGAAAACTAATTTCTTATATATAATTATTTAACACATAAATAATTATATTATCCACATTATAATTAATTAGGAGAAAATTTATTTTCCCAAAATCAAAAAATATGACGCCGTTATTTTATGCCATTTGAGATAATAGAAAATGTGTTTTCTATATTACATATTATTTACCGAATAAATAATATCCGCATATTTTTTAAATAGACCAATTATTTAATTTATTCTCGAGGTCCCACAAAACAATACTTCACTCGCGTGTTAGGAGCCAACCCGGGGACAATGGACCTATAACCAGTAGCTATAATAAATTGAATAAAATATTCATCGAACAGAACATTTCTACTCAACTTATTAATTCCGGAATTATGCCACCATAAATCCGAAACTGAACTCTATCGATTATAGCTATAACTTATTATCAAAGCGTCGAGTCAATAAGTGTCCATTGATATAATCATTACATACAGACTAACCCTCCATAGACTATCCGTAACGAAGCGAGATTATTTCCGTAAACCTTCTTCACTACATCTTATCCTTATTTACCATCAACCCACTAGTGATCAATTAATTCATAACCAATATGAATTCGAACGATTGATCTGTTTCTAGGATCAACAAATAAGGGGAATGTTTTTCTACTTCCCGTAGGAAGGAATGGATTCCGTATCTGTGAGACACACACTCCTCACTCATTCCAGAAAAGTGCCAATGTGAAGTGATTCGGACCGCGCCTCTTAGCAATCCTTAACGAACACATCAAACCCTGTCTTGAAACAAGCAGGCGTCTGCAATCACTTCAGGATTAAGGTTAATCCATATATGATCATCTTGTGATTTAATAAGATTTCTAAATCACGAATTATATGAAAATGCGAGATGAAATGTAGATGAATTCGAACGATCGATCAGTTTATAGGATCAACAAATAAGGGGATTGTTTTTCTACTTCCCGTAGGAAGGAATGGAATCCGTATATGTGAGACACATACTCCTCACTCATTCCAGAAAAGTGCCAATGTGAAGTGATTCGGACCGCGCCTCTTAGCAATCCTTAACGAACACATCAAACACTGTCTTGAAACAAGAAGGCGTATGCAATCATTTCGGGATTAAGGTTAATCCATATATGATCATCTTGTGATTTAATAAGATTTCTAAATCACAGAATTATATGAGAAATGCAGATGAAATCGGCCCAGTCCTATATGACTACATCATAAATAAGCCTCACTTAGATAAACAATATCGACTGTCAGGATAAGACGGTCACACCTTAAAGTGTTATGTGCGCATTAGTAGTGGTTTAATCAATAGACCCCATATTTTGATTAAGTTCACCATGGACTAATAGTTCAAGTGTATCACCATAAACTTAATCCTCGCGTGTGACACACACAAAATAATATGGCTACATATGATACAACTAGGGGTTTTCAGTAGTGTATTACATATAAGCATGAAGAAAACAATAAGATGAGAATAAATCTGTCATTTATTAATTATAAAAATAATTACATAATTTATCTTTCGGACGCTACTTCCAACAATACGCGCCGAACGTTCTCTTTTGGATAAGAGCTCGGTATCCAGGAGCGGGGCGTTACAGCTTGTATGGGGAACATTGAACGCAAAGAGTTCACTTTTGGTCGGATTTATTTTATGTTCAGAGATCCATTCAAAACTTGGAAGAATCTTTTTTATTTTGCGTCTTCAAACATGAACAATGACTCATTTGTTCATTTTCAAAATCGAATAAGTCTTAAAATCAAGGACAAATGTGTCTTTTGATCTATCATCTTCCCCCCTCCTATGCAACTCCTCCATCCCACCACAATAACTAAAATAAAACAGGAAGAAACTCCGACGGTAGCTACAAAAATGCTATATATAATATTTGAAGTTGTATGGTATTGTTTGGGATTTTTATTTTTTTATAGGGGGTATTGTTTGGGATTTAATATTGTGTTTTATATAGCACGTTCTGGAATCACAGTCTTATCCGGAAAAGAACGTTCGGTACGTATAATATTAAATAAATTCAATATTATTTGTAAGCATCTACGTCGTCGTATCGAGTTTAGCATAAATGGAAACTACATATATAGATTCGGATGAAAGTCATAAATGATACTAGAATAGAATACAAACCATACTAAAGATAGAAAGTTATCTTAAGACAACGAAAGTCAAAATCTTACAAAATCGATAATCTCAAAAGTAGGTACAACAACTTAATTTACAAAAGTCATAAAAGAAATACAACATATTTCTTGAAAAGAAAACAACATAGTTTGGTATATCATGAAATAAAAGGAATTCAAAAACATTTAATAGCATAGCATCATATATCATATGTCATCCTCAAAATCCTCATCGAACTCTTGTTCCACATTTTCATCTTCTCACCTCACAAAGCATACAAAACATACATGTAATGGAGGTAAGTATCTGGGTGCAACCTATTGGTAGATCACACCAATAATACAGGTGAAAATTTTATTTTAAATTTACATTTTATATGTGTATTGATCCCTTATTTTTATATATTGATCCTTATTGCCCCGTATTAAACTATAATATATGAAATTAAGCTTAGTAATTGTAAAATATGACAAATTTCTGACCCGTATCATTAAATTCCTGGAGCCGCCCATGCCGGCAACTCATCCGGAAAGACTTTGGGGTATTCTTTCGCTATTGGAGTTTCTTCTAACTTGAACAACTTGTTCATCATCCATTGCATACAACAAGTAGCCTTCACAACTTTGACAAGCTTTAATAGCCTTCCCTCTTGATATTATCGGATGGCGCATCTTACTCGTCTTGTACACATTACCTTGAAATGTCTTTGACGATTTTCTGGGTACCTTAAAGGCCACTCTCTTTTCTCTACAATCTAAGTGTACATAATTTTCGGATAGCCAATCTATACCAAGAATTACACCAATGTATGAAATGTCCAACACTATTAGATCACTTTTACACCGATACGCTCCTACACGAACATCCACTTGTGGTATCATCCTAGTCACTGTAGTTACCTTTCCTAAAGGTGTAGTTATTTCCAAGGTATTCCTTAAGGTTTCCAAAGTTAGATTTAGCTTCTTAGATATCTTAGTGGACACAATAATGTTAGACACTCCGGTATCTAATATTACCGTACCTATAAAGTAAATTCATTTGTTTAAATACGAAGATAAAATGAATTAATGTGCTATAAAACTACTTTCATTAAATAAATATCTTAAAGGTACCTGAGATAAAATTGTCGTCCGGTTCGGCTATTTCCGCATCCATTGCAAACACCCTAACTAGCCGCCTTGTGTTTCCTTTTCCGCTTCCCTGGTTTTTATTTTCTCGGTTTCCCCTTGTTGGACAATCCCTTGCAAAATGTCCCGAATCTCTACAGTAGTAGCAGCCACTTGCATTTTCCCGACACTCACCGGAATGGTTTCTCTTGCATTTTGACAAACCGGTATGCTTGCTGTAGGGGTATCTACTAGATGTGCCGTCGTCTTCTTCACATTCTATTGAGATGCTCCCCGGCTACTTCCTTGACTAGTCTTAAAGGATCTCTTCGCCCCGACAATGTTAGAAGGCTTATTCTTAAATGTTTCCACTTCCAAAGCCTTGTTAAGCATTTCAGCCAGGGTTCTTGGTGAAGCTCCCAACATGCCCAATTGTATCTCCCGGGATAAACCATTCAAATATAATGCCATCTTATTTTCTTCAGCACCCATAATATTGGAGTAAAACCGGCCCAACACATTGAATCGATTGGTGTACTACGTGACCGTCATTTGTTGCCCTTGCTTGAGGTTCAAAAACAGACTTGCTTTATTTGCTTGGACCTACGGTGGAAAGTACTCAGTGTAGAACAATTCTTTAAACACTTTCCAATTGGTAATCTTACCACGGCTACTCCATATAGCCTCAATCCAACTTTCAGTTGTACCCAACAAGAATCTGACGTCTAATTGAGCTAACTCTATCTCGGGTACATTCACATTTCTGCATGCATTCTCAAAACTTCTTATCCACATCTCAGCCTTAGCTGGCTCTACATTCCCGAAAAATTCCAGAACATGGTTCCTTTTTAACCTTGTGTACCAATCAATCAGAGGAGCTTGATCGTGAACCGGTGAAGGTTGAACTGGTGGAACAACTGGTAGGTAAACTGCAGGGTTAACCAGTGGATATCTAAGAGGTACTTTTGGTGCTTGAGGTACTTGAGGTGGGTGTGGAGGTGGGTGTGGCTTTTGAGGTGGAGCTACTTGTGGTACTTGATGGTATGTGGTATCTTTGGTGATGTGGTGGAGTATGGTAAGGTTGATTAAGTCCATAGGATGGATAGACAAAACCATACAGTTGATCAACCTTTGGTGATGATGGTATAACTATAGGTTGGAGAGGATAACTTGCTGGTGGAGTGTAAAAGGTTCGCTGACATGGAAAAATTACCGGAGAAGGAGGGTAGCTTACCGGTGAAGGTGGTGGAGGATACACATCTGTCACGGGTGGTAAGAACAACTTGGTGGGATGTCACTACAATAGTGACTGTCTGAGATCCTCCCACATGCCAATGAGGTCCTTGGTTGAGAGGTGTTTACGATGAACTTGAGGTGAGCGATGTGTGCAGGTACTTGCTCAATCCTTTCCACAAGACCCACTACAATCGCTTGTTCTTCAAATTGAGCTTGATTACGATTTGCCTCTTCTTTGAGCCCTCGAGCTTTCAACACCACTGAATGCTTATGCGGGTAACTACCATTACGAAATATACAGGAAGACCGAGAATGTTACTAAGAGGTCTAAAAAATCTTATCTTAAAGGAAAGGAAAATTAGAAGCGGGAAGGGCGCTTCTCTCGGATACCAATTATAACGCCCGTTCCGGATACGAGTCTTTATCCGGAAAAGAGCGTTCGGCACATGTAATATTAACTAAATTCAATTTTATACGTAAGCATCTACATTAGCCTACGCCGTCGTATCGATTTTAGCATAAGCGGAAGCTCAATAGACTAGGGTGAAGTCATAAATGATACTAGAATAGTATACGTACTAAAAATAGAAAGTTATCTTACGACAACGAAACTCCAAAGTCATACAAAGTCGATAATCTCAAAGGAAGTACAACAACTCAATTTACAAAAGTCTTAAAGAAATTTAAAAAAATGTCTTGAAAAGAAAACAACATAGTTTGGAACATCATGAAATAAAAGGAATTGAAAACATTTAGTAGCATAGCATCATATATCATATGTCGTCCTAAAAATCATCATCAAACTCTTGTTCCACCTGTTCATCTTCTCACCCCAAAAAGCATACAAAACAAACATGCAATGGGGATGTGTACAAAGGTACTAAGTAAAGTGGTAGAAGCTATTGAGTTAATTAAGTTTCATAACGAAAGGTTCACTTCAATTATTAGGTTATCTTTATGCAACCGACTCAACTCAAGGGTTCACTTCACGCTCATCAATATGTCATGGAATACTACTTGTTTCTAGCTTAACTTATTTTTGTTACATCAATATTCAAGGGCACTACGTATGGTGCTTCTAACCACGAAGTATCCGGCTATAACCTATTGGTGGATCACACCAATAGCCACGGGCTAGCCCCGATAGTGTACATGTTCGGAAAAGTCCCTATGTACTAGGGTATTCGTAACCTACGGAGTTATTCAATTTTACTGACCGCCCACACATCGCGTTATAGACTTGTGCTTTACCAAGAATGACATGGTGTTTAGGGTTTTAAACTACACAAGTACGTATGTTATTAATCATTAACTAGCAACCTACGTGTTTTCAAGGAAAGGCTCACTCACTCCTTCTACTCCCTCACTTAAGATAACTAGACACAACATCCTAACATATACTCATACATCGATGAATACTAATTCATCAAATCACAAGCCAGTCATGTTCTTCCGACGGTCTTGAACTTCAACTCTTAGTAAGTGTACATTCGGTGCCAAAACTAAACGCATGAGAAGCTTAATCATGGCTTGTTCATGTTCATTTAATGTTATCAGATCAAGAAAAAACATTCAATACTGGATTCGGGGTTCAAAACAACTTAAAGCACCAAATCAGAGGTTTTGGCGTGGGCTACGCATGTTTGGCGTGCAGTAAAACGACTCTGGAGATTCAGCAACCTTTTTATGACACTTTTGGCGCGTGCTAAAAGGCTTCGGCGCACGCTAAAAGCTCATAGTACTTTTTGACTTCTTTCTGGACACGTTTGGCGTGCACTAAGCCCCTCACACACGTGCAAAAATGACTATGAAAAATTATCCCCTTTCTGGTTTCGTTTTGGCATGCTCTAAACACCTTTGGCGCTTGCCTAAACCCTTAAATTTCCATAAACATGCTTTTCTCAACACTTTATGATTTGCAGCATGGTTCTAACAAATTTTGACAACAAAAACACAAAAAAACATACCATAGCATATTTTGCATCAACAACAACTTAAACATGAATTTCTAACAATAAAGGCATGACAAAACTCAACCTAAAACACCATAAAACTATAATTGATGAATATATAGGAAGATCCTTATGCTTGATCAAATCACTCCAAAGCATTTTCTTCAAGAAAAACTGCAACAAAATCTTGGTTCTTCAACTAAAAACCTATGTGCTCATCCAGCAAACTTGAGTTAAATGCGATCACAAGTTTCTATAGCATCTATTCTACGAATTACACGAAAAAGAACTACAAAACTTGATCAAATACAATACTAGGGCAAAATTGTACCTTCCCCGAAACTCTAAACTTTCAGTATCAAAAAAACGCCCTCTTCATGATGATATTGAATATCAAGTTGAATTTGAAATTGGTCATGAACTTTGTGAGGAATTTGAAGAATCCTCCTTGCCTTCCTTTTCTCTGTTCGAACTTGAGAGAAGACTTTTGAAAAACTTTTTGGCTAGTGGGAGGTTTATTTCCTTTCCAAAAATAACCTCAAAGGAGTTATTATAATTAATTTTCCATTAATTCTTGTTACTTTCCAATAATCCCTTTATTATATATATAAATATATATTTTAAATACTTTATTTCAAAATAATAAATAAATATAATATTTCATTTTCGCAAAGTGACATGTCTGCCGTCTTCTGAAAATCGGAATATTACAAGTTTAGATGTAGAAAATTTGCTGATGTCGGTTGTGTATATATGTCTTCGTTGCAATGATTCAATCCCATCACTACAACGACGACTATCGGCATGCTTGTCTGTCGATCATGGTCTATTTACTATCAGGTATGCTTGTCTACTTCTTCACATTTATATCACTTAGAAAAGATAGGATCAGAATATTGTCACTCGATTGTGGATGAGGATACATAAAGGACACATACAGGACGTGTGTCACTCTTACACACTACCACATGTATCACACAAATCTATAATAGATTCTACACTCTTGGATATTACATATTGATCCTCCATCATTCTTTAATACAATATGATACTCTAACATCCCCCCTCAAACTAAATGTGGATGATGTTCAACATTGAGTTTGGTACAAAATGGAACAAAAGATGTAGTAAATGAGGCCTTTGTTAAAATATCAGCAGTGATCATAGGAGGTATGTAGTCAACCACCAACTCTCCCTTGAGAACTTGATCCCTTACATAATGAAATCAATTTTAATGTGCTTGGTCCGAGCATGGAACACTGGATTCTCTGCCAAGGAGTTTGCACTGATATTATCATAGTAGATTACTGGTGTGGAGCTGAGTTGTACACCATGTTCTTTCAGAAGTGAATTAAGCCATGTGATCTATGCTGCTGCATTAGCTAAACTTCTGTATTCTGACTCTGTGCTTGATCTAGACACAACTTGCTATTTTTTTTTAGCTCCATGTGACCAAGGAATCACCAATATACATACAATGTCCTGCCACAGACCTCTTGTCATACTTACAGCATCCCCAATCTGCATCACTATATCCAGTGAGAGTGAGTTGAGCATCTGTATATGCAGTGAGAGTTAGACTGCCCTGTGATTTGAAGTGCAATCCAAATTCTATAGTCCCTTTTAGGTATCTCAAAACTCTTTTCAGTGCCTATTAGTGAACATCCCTAGGGGAGTGCATAAATTGACTCAAGGTGTTGATAGCAAAGGCTACATCGGCCTTGTGAAGGCTCTATCACATACAGTATAAATCTCACATACGTATAGAGATGGATCTTTAAATGGAACCGCTTCATCGGCACAAAATGACTTTGTACCATAGGTGTGGGGCATGGTGCAACATTTTTCGAGTGCGATCTATAGAGCAAGCTGTTTAAGGTAATTTTTGTGTTAACATATCCCACTAGTATCTTTCTGACTTCCACTCTAGGAAATGGTAAAATTTGTCCAAGATCTTTCGGTGAAACACTGCTATTCAAAAGTTGAATGAATCTTTTTATTGCTTCAGAGCTGTTGCCAGTGATGAGAATGTCATCAACATAAACCAATACATATAGCAAAGTGTGATTGTGTCTCATGATGAATAAAGAAGTATCTGATACAGACTGAGTAAATCCCCATTTACGCAGCTGATTCTTGAGTTCATCAAACCAGGCTCTGGGGGCCTGCTTTAAACCATACAGTGCCTTCTTCAAGTGGCAGTCATGATCAGGCTTGTTGGCATCAATGAATCCTTGGTACATGGCATAAACACGATTCATCTGATCTTCCATTTAGGAAGGCATTGTTGATATCCACTTGATGTATACCCCAGTTCAAAGAAGCTGCAATAGCTAAAATAACTCTGATTGTTCCTGCTTTTGCCACAGGACTGAAGTTTTGTGTGTAATCAATTCCTTCCTTTTGATTGAACCCCTTGGCAACCAATCTTGCTTTATATTTCAACACACTTCCATCTGGTCTTAGTTTTGTTTTGTAGATCCATCTGTTACCCACCAGGTTCTAAGATAGATGGTGAGGGGCTAGCTCCTAGGTTTGATATTGGGAGAGAGCAAGATATTCTTCTTGCATGGTTTTGTGCCATTTGGGATCTGCTAGAGCTGCTTTGGACATTGGCGATTCAAAGTATCATCTATCTCCATAGTAGCTATCAGGTGAACATCTTCTTAGAGTGCAGTGATTCCACTCTTAGCCCTAGTGCTGCATTTGATGCCTTGGTGGTGGTGATGGTGATGATGAGAGTCAACTGGGTGTGAAGGAGACTCGAGTGTGATGGTGAGGAAGGAACATATGGTATAAGAGATTACGAGTGAGGTGTTAGAGGCGGTAGTGGATGGTGGTGATGCGGATGGTGAAGTTGGCTGCTCATCATGATCAGTGTGATGTCCTGGAGAGTGTACTTCTGGAGAGTTACCATGTACCTGTGTGTCTGGAAAAGTATGATAACTAGGACAAGAAAACATAGCATTAGAAACAACTGTTGGGGATGATCCAATGGCAGTACTAGTTGGATGCAGAGATTTATAAGGGAATTCAGACTCATTAAAATTAACATGGACAGTGATGTATATTCTACCATTTGTATCCATACATTTATGACCCTTGGGTGTGTGACTAAGACCAAGATATACACCTTTTTGAGTATGGTACTGAAATTTGTGAGTGTGATATGGTCTATGATAGAGATAGCAGGTGCACCCAAAAGTTTTGATCATGTTAAGAGCAGGTTTCTTTTTATAGATGACTTCAAATGGTGACTTGTGATGAAACACAAGGGTAGGCAAAATGTTGATAATAGACACAACATGATGGAAAGCATCCCACCTGTATTTGAGAGGCAAAGATAATTGAACCAAGAGAGTTAAACCGGACTACTACTATGTGTGCATGTTTCCTCTCTACCTTACTGCCATTTTGTTCATGAATGTGAGGGCAGGGATGTCTGAATTTGATGCCATGTGTTACCAGAAATGACTCAAAACTTTTGTACTCTCCCCCCCAGTCAGACTAAATTGTTTTAATAGTAGTGTTGAATGTGTTTTCAACCAATTTTTTGAACTGAACAAATGACCAATTTATGCTTTAAAGGCTAAATCCATGTGAATCTACTAAAGTCATCAATAAAGTTGATGTAGTAAGAGAAACCAGTAGAGTGCAGGCGAGGCGGAGTCCCATATATATCTATGTGTATCAATTCTAGAAACGATAGCGACATATTGGAAGAACAATTAAAGGGAACATCATGCAATTTGCCAAGCGGCGAGGCATCCCAAAAGAAGCAGTTCCTTGAATGTTTACACCATAATCAAACATAACTTTATTTAAAACTTTAAGACTAGGATGGCCTAATATTCTATGACAGACATCAGGATTAGTCTCAACAGACACACTACAGACCACATAACTACTAGGGACATCATAATTGGATTGAAGGGAACTCTTGTTGGAGGTCTGATCTTCACTGGAAATATGTTGAATCTGATACAGGCCATTTGCCAGGGTGCCTTCCAGAAGTACTCTCTTTGACACTTTGTCCTTCACAAAACATTTAGAACCATGAAACTCAACAAAGACATTGTTATCAGATGTCAGTTTAGAAATACTAAGGATATTCTTCTTATATGTGAGAATATCATTTAGGTGTATTTCTGGTGCAATAATGGAATGTCCAGTGTGTGCAATATGTAGTTTATGACCATTACCAACAGTGAGAAACTCCTTACCATCATACTCAGATTTAATCTGTAGGTTGTCCATGTCTAAGGCCACATCATTTGTTGCACCAGAATCTGCATACCAGCTGGGATCTCCTATCATTTCTAGAGATGCAATGTAGGCAGCCACTTGCCTATTTCCATTGTTCTGGTTGCTATTTCCATGAGGAGTAGACTCATATATGTGCCAACGATACGAAGCAATATGTCCCACCTTCAAGCAAATCTGACAAGTGGGTCTTGGGCCATTGCTAGATCCTCTACCATTTGCTCTACCACCCCTGGAACGACCTCCACTTCCAGAGCCTTTTTTACCTTTGCCAGATCCTTTTCCTCTTTCATTTGGAGAACCAGAACCTCTGTTACCTCCTGGATACACTCGGGAGTAATTTGCACTAGATTGGGAGAGATCTAGTGCTGGTGCAGGGTTAGAGCAGGCAACCAGACGTTCATGTGTCAAGAGCTGTGATTGAACTTCTAGCCATGAAAGAGATCCAACTCTAAAGGTGATATTAACAATCACAGATTCATATTCTTTGGTCAACCCTCCAAGAGTGGCAAGGATTAATTCTGATTGTGACACAGGGTACCCTGCAGAAGCTAATTCATCACCTTGAGTTTTAATTTGGGCTAAGTAATCGGCCATAGATTTATTATCTTTCTCGATCTTAGTGAGGGCATCCTTAAGTTCGAGGATCAGGGATTGACGATTATTGTGAAGAAGCTCAAGAGTATGCCATACCTCAATTGCGATGGCACATTCGATCACCTCAAGGAGAGCTTGCTCCGTCATAGATCTAGCAACCAGCCAAGAAGTAATGCATCCATGGTTTCCCGATCATCATGAAATGGATTTTTAATAGGCATAAATGGGTTTCCAGTTATGTAGACAAACTCCGGTGGCTTGGGCTTGGTTCTGAACACATGGCCTTCCAACCGGTGACCACGAATGACCGGTAAGATGGAGTAACGCCACGAGATAGTTATTCGGCTTAGCAGCGATGAAGTTTGGTGTCAAGTTTCCGTCAAACGGCGGTGCATGTGTGATGGAAGGAATGTTTGGTGAAGATCGGGAAAGTGCTGATGAAATGGGGCTGGAAAAGGTCATCGTCGGAGTGTTCATTGTGCGGTTTGGGATGGAGTAAGTGGTTGTGCGACTTGGGAAGCTGACTGGTGGAGTAGATGAGTTTGGTGGTATAGTTGAGCTTGGAATCATGGTGGTATGGCCAGAAGTGGTCTATGACTCTTCTCCCGGAGGTGTATTTCCGGCGATCTCCATGGCCGGAGAAAATGAGTCGATACCAACTTAGAAAGATAGGATCGAATATTGTTACTCGATTGGGGATGAGGATACATAAAGGACACATCTGAGGACTTGTGTATCACACAAATCTATAATAGATTCTACACTATTGGATATTACATATTGATCCTCCAACATTCTCTAATACAATCGATACTCTAACAATATCATTGTGATGAAAGACATTTATCTATCGACCATGTTTTATATACTATCATGCATCCTTTTATACTAAATTTTTCATAATAATATCATTGTGATGAAAGACGTTTATCTCTCGATCATGATTTATATCTTTATCGATTATGATTTTCTACTTCTTCATAATGATATCATTGTGATGAAAGGCGGTAAAATTAGAAAAATGGTCATGTAACTTGGCATACTAAGGATTTTAGTCATGCTCTTTGCTCCGATGAGGAAAATGGTTCTCTAAGTTGTTTTTTTATTTAAAAAATGGTCCAAATCGTTTGAAATAGTGATTGGGCACGAATTTTTTTTAAAAACGCTTACGTGGTTGCCACTAGGCCGCCACATTCGATCTTACGTGGCTTGCAGACAAAGGATTTTAGTCCTGCTCATTATCTGGTGAGGAAAATGGTCCTTTAAGTTGTTTTGTTATTTAAAAAATGGCCCTAATCGTCTGAAATAGCTGACTGGACACCGAAAATTTTAAAAACGCTTACGTGGTTGCCACTAGGCGGCCACGTTGGATCCTACGTGGCTGTGGGGTCCCATTTCTCCTCCATTTACTAAAAAAAATTATTAATGCAAGACAGATTCGAACTCATGAGCTTGTAGTAGAGGTCCAAGCACTATGCCATTTGAACTAAAGCTTCAATCAAAATATTATAATACAAATTATTACTTATGCAACTTATTTCCATCCCATTGTATTATATTCAATATCAAACATATCATACAAGCCTTTTAAACCAAAAAAATGGTACTACTTGTATGTTTTGATTGGGGAATATGGCAAGTGGTCACACAACACAAATCAATGCATATATTATACATAACATAATGTATCATGTGTATTACTCCATGACATATACCATAATATAAGCGTTTTAATGAGATTCACGAGTGCTCTACACTTTTCTCCATTAATATTACATACTACTATATATATACTACTCCCAATATTATTATTTTCACGAGTCACGAAAAAATTAATACTACTATATTATAAAGATTCACATGATTGGTGGATAAATTGAAATTAATATATTGTGGTATATTTATATAGTCAGTCATTTTCCCAATGAAAGCTCCCCACGTATCTTTTTAAAATATATATCCACACACAACCCATCCCTCTAGAACTTTGTATAGAAAAAACAATTTGAGCGGTTCTTGATAACTAGTTATAAATAAGAAGAAATATGTGCAAATATATTGACAATGAGATTCTGAGAAAATTAAAAGAACAAATCATGTACATATATTAAAAAAGCAGTTAAACCTTAACCGAAAGGGTCCCCACTCCCTATCATCACGGAATGAGTAGAGATGTTAATCGAGTAACCTGGTGACTCGAGTCAAAGGCTTCCATTATACCATGATACTGGAAAGAAGTCATCACATAAGGGATTCGAACCTCCGACCTCCAGCTCCCGGTCCGGCTGTCACTACAACACCCAAGCCCTTTACCACTAGGCCATGTCCTGGGGACATCATGTACATAGATATATGTTTTGAAGATATATATTCAAAGCACATATTACGTTTAGGATTCTACAGACTTGTGTCATAGTATATGTATTGGAGCTTTAACTAGGATGCCAAAGTGCTTGGATCTTTTATATAAGGCCATGGGTTTGAATCTCTCTTGCATGAACAATTTTTTTTATTAAATGGAGGAGAAATGGGACCCCACAACCATGTAGGATCCAAATTGAAGCCTAGTGGTAGCCACTTAAGCGTTTTTAAAATATTCCGGTGCCCAGTCAGCTATTTCCGGCGATTAGGACGATTTGTTAAAACAAAAAACAACTTAGGGAATCATTTTCCTCACTGGAGCAGGAGGAAGACTAAAATCCTTAGTAGGCCAAGTTACAGGACCATTTTTCTAATTTACGCGATGAAAGACATATGTTCTAATCATCACGGGATTTGGCACGTGTTGAGCATTGCATAGCGTTATTTATGCTTGGACATTTAAGCGGGTTAATCATTCACCTATCTTGGAATCGGATTTGGCTTAGTACTCTGATGGATTACACTTAAGCGACCCGTCTTGATGCCATTTTGGCCATATTCTGTGGCCACTTTTGTCAGAACAAGAAAGACATTTGCATAAATGTCAAATAACAGTATTAAACTAGACAAATTTTTTGTGTGTCTATCTACTCTCTTATCTCTTTTCAGAGAATCAACTAGCGAATTCTCTGTCTCTCAAAAAAGCACCAAGGCTCCCATTTTATTATATATTATTAAGATTATGTGTTTATTGAGAATAAAAGTAGTTTCAATTATTATTTAATATTATTTTATCACTAAATTCAAAATATTTATACCACTACAACATCTAATCACACATAAATAATCTCTACAATCCTTTTACTTTTATCACCATTACAACATCACATCACGCAATAATTATCTCTACAATCATTCTATATTTATCTTCCACTTATCTTTCGCCACGTCATCCCAACATCAACTATCAACAAACTTATCTCACAATTACCATTAGTGTTGCTCTTACTGGTGTGAACCATATCTCTCTCTTCTCACATTTCCCCAAACTTTTTTTTTATATATATAAAAAAGATATTAACCTGTCTAATGATTTGTCTCTTAATTCTTTGATATCAATCAACGTGATACAGGCTGGCCAAAAATGGAAAACAATGATGTAGTAATACTATAATAAGATGAAAGGGAGTGGTAACTGAAAATGCTAAAGAGATTTGACATCCTGATATTGTGCTAGCTAGGCATGCAGCTTATTTTTTCCTTTCTGTTTCAGGAATGAGAAATAAAAAATAAATTCACAATGTTTGTTTTGTTTTGATAAAAACACAAAGTTTAAATTAAAAAAAAAAAAAAAATCACAATCTTGATCAAGCAGATTAATCCATCATGACAATATCAAGCGATTTTTTTCGGTCCACAAGGGTTCGAAGGAAATTGGCCCTATAATCTTTGAACAAAATCTTCTGATAACGAGCTATCATATCACGTTCGACCAACTCAGGCAATGGTCCAATATTTTCATTAGGGAGTGGCGATACGAACACAGGAACTGAAACTCTTGATTTTTTGCTGCTTGTTCTCACTCTGTGTTCTGCACTTACATAGTGACCATTGCTTAATATCTGTCAAAATCTCAAAAAAATACCATGTTAGTATTGGTGCAATATATCTCGGTATCCAAAAATATCAACAAGCATACCTGTAAGGCATCGCCAATATTAACGATTAAAGCACCAGGAAAGGTCGGAATCTCTATCCATTTTTCCATCTTTTCATCACAGACATTTATATAATCTTCTTGCACCTTCACTTGCAATCCTCCGATGTCGTCTTGAAGCAGAAGCGTTAACATACTCATGTCCGAGTGCCTTCTAACACCAATAGTTAGGTCTGGATTCGGGCATGCTGGATAGTAGTTCATATTTAACCTTGTTATGCCAATTAGGGATTCCATTCTTGTACTATCAAGAGATGCCATCAAGTTTTCAATTAGTATTTTGAATATCCTCCTCAATACCTCCATTGTTGAGTTCAAGTATTCTACGGCCTCAGCCCTATCAATGCATGAATGGCAAAAATCGTTGTTGTTATCGGTATATATCATGGACATAGTATGAAATTGGTGAATGTAGGTTATCCACACGCACGCACGTCCATGCTCCCGCGCACCCATATGTAACTAGTCTTTTACATACAGCTACAATCAAATAAAATTTAAAAACTACTTGAAAGTAAATCAACTAGTGTAACTTTTGCAGGCTATAATAAAAGTTATACAATCCTGTATAGAAACTTATTAAAAACAGGATGCCACATAGTTTAACACTTACTCGTCGACTATCTTAAACGCGCCTTCTTCCTTAAAACCTTCTTGGATGGGATAATAAAAAACGGAGTGGGAATAAAGAATACTCGGTAAAAGGTAAAAGCATCAAAAGGACATAAACACTTTATCTAATGGTAAAATAAAGCAGGTTTGGAGTATACTAAAAATAAAGTGTCGTAACATATGGCAATCAAAGAACAGAAAACAGATGCAATCATACGTAGGAACAATCAACAAGAACATAAAGAAAAAGAACACAGAGATTTTAAAGAGGTTTCCGGCGTTGTACAGACTATTTCATGGATAGAAAATGAGAACTTTTATCATCGCGAAAATTAAAAGAAGATTTTCACAAACTCCTAAGTTACAATAATGTTTGTATTTATAGCCTTGAAAACATAACCCTAGCCGGCATAATGACTTGATTGGAATTCACATAAATACCTAGATGTGACTCGGCTCCATTAAATCACCACATGTATCCGGATCATATGCAAAACTAACTCAGGCGTGTTCAACAGACTCAAGCGCTCTCTTACTCGGTGACAAGCGGATCTCAAGCGACACTTCACTCGACTACGCCCGGACTTGAACACTCCACTCGGTGATCCCAGTTACGGTTCTACGATTCACGCGGCGATCAAGTCACATTGACAACATAAGTATAGTGTTATGACGGATGGAGATAACTTGGATAAAAGAAATAAAAGCAGATGCAATCAAAGCGTAAATAATCAAAGGAGATAACGAGAAAAACAAGAATAACCTGCAGTTTAGCGTGGAAAACCTCTCTCAAAGTGAGAGAGATAAAACCACGGGCGAGAAAGATATTTTTATTATTACGCCTTTGAGTTCTGATTTCACACACCTGAGACAATGCAACGACAAGCTGTATTTATAGGCACATATCACTAACCGTAGCCGTCAAGGAATCTTTATGCGATACACCATAAATACCCCTACACGTGTCCTTCTTTTAATGACAGCATGCAATTTGTAACATAATAGATGTGGGACCTGCTTTGTATTCGATTACTCGTGAGACTTCACTCTGTGATAGAAGCTTGATGGACTCTACCTACTTGATGCATAGAAATGAATACACTTCTCAACCGCCCATCACACAATTGAGTTTTCAAATTGGTTCCACCCAGGATGTAGAGTTTAAGTCACTTTCTTGAAAAATCTCCACCTTGACTTCAACTCTCACCAGAGTCAAGCAGATTACATAACCAGATGTACTTGTTCCAGATGCATTCATCAATGCCAGATGTACTTGTACCAGACTATCTCCACAGCATCCACCCCACTGATCTGCTCTCAGCGAAGTTTCCAGAAATAGATTATAAGCTCTGAATATTCAGTAAGTCTAGGCAAAGCTGAAACTTACTCTGCTGAACAGGTTTAGTGAACATATCAGCAGGATTCTCCTTTGTGCCAATCTTTTTCACCAAAACCCTCTTTTCATTCCTCAAGAAATGATATCTGACATCAATATGCTTGGTTCTCTTATGATGAACCCGATCCTTGGCTAAACATATTGCACTTAGACTGTCACAATATATCTCAACATGATCCTGATGCAACCCCAAATCATTGACTAGCCCCTTGAACCAGATACCCTTCGTGGTTGATAATGCTACTTTAGCTGCTTCAGTAAGATCCATTTATTCTACTTCAGTAGTTGATAATGCTACTTTAGCTTGAAGAGTAGCTTTCCAGCTGACCACTGCTTTTCCCAATGTAAACACATAACCAGTCATTGATTTCCTGTTGTCAACATCACCTGTATAATCAGCATCACAGTAGCATGTGACCAGACCAGTATCACCTCCATAAATGAGACCAAGATCAACTGTACCTCTCAGGTACCTGAATATCTTTTTAACAGCTTTCCAGTGTTCTTTTCCAGTTGAGCCATGAACTCTGCGGACAACACCGATTTGCTGAGCGGATCGAGGCCTAGTGCATACCATGGCATACATCAGACTTCCAACTGCACTAGCATAGGGAACTTTTGACATATACTCCTTCTCTTCAGCTGACTGGGAAGCATAAACAAACAAATGAACATTTGATGCCATAGGAGTATCTATTGGTTTTGCAGCAGACATCCCAAACATGGCCAATATCTTCTGCACATAACCCTGCTGAGACAAAAACAATTTCTTCTGACTTCTATCTCTCCAGATCTCCATCCCTATGATTTTCTTGGCTGCACCCAAATCCTTCATTTCAAATTCAGCATTGAGAAGGTTCTTCAGATTTTGAATATCAGACTTCCTTGCTGCAGCTATCAACATATCATCCATATACAGGACAAAATAGATATGTGATCCATCTTTCAGAAGACAGTAGTATACACAACAGTCATAAGGACTTCTGTTGTAACCCTCCTGAAGCATAAAACTGTCAAACCTTTTATACCACTGCCTTAGAGCTTGCTTCAAACCATACAATGATTTCTTCAACTTGCAAACATAATTTTCTTTGCCAGGAACTTGAAAACCCTCAGGCTGTGTCATGTATATCTCCTTATCCACCTCACCATGTAGGAAAGCAGTTTTCACATCTAATTGCTCAAGTTCCAGATCTTGTTGTGCCACCTTTGCTAGTAACACCCAGATTGAAGTGTGTCTGACCACTGGTGAAAATATTTCATCAAAGTCAACACCTTCTTTTTTACTGAATTCTCTTGCAACCAAACGTGCCTTATACTTGACCCCTTCTGCCTTAGTTATTCCTTCCTTTTTTCTTGAAAATCCATTTACAAGTCACAACTCCCTTGTCAGTAGGCTGTTTGACCAATTCCCAAGTCTGATTCTTCAACAATGACTCCATTTCATCTCCCATGACAGCATGCCACTAGGATGCTTCTATACATGTCAGTGCTTTCTTGTAAGTAGTAGGTTCAGCAACCTCTACCTCTTCTGCAACTTGGAGTGCATATCCAGCCAAATCATCATACCCATATCTCCTTGGAGGTATCCCAACATTAGATCTTCTAGGCCTGTTGGCAGCTAGACTTTGCTGATTAATATTTGTATGACACCCTACTGAGGTCTCAGTAGGCTGGCTTGGATCAGATTCTGGTTCATTATCGAGATTAGTATAATGTTGATTTGGATCCACAGATTGTTGCATATCGATGAGACTCCACGGAAGCTCCACATGTTTATCAACACTATCAGTTCAAAGCTTGGTTTGATTTAGTAGACCTCCCAACTGATGAGTTTAGCATAGAATTTTCATCAAACACAACATCCTATTGAGGATTACTCTGGACTCTGTTGATGACCAAATTCTATATCCATTCACTCCATCACCATACCCCACAAACACTCCTTCTTGGCTCTGGGCTCCAACATCCCTTCACTAACATGATAGTAAATTTGTACTTCCAAAACCTTTAGGCGAGTAGTCAGCCGGCTTGCCTAACCATATCTCAAATGGTGTCTTGAGATTGATCCCTGTGTGAGGACTCATGTTGATTAAGTAGCAAGCAGTTTTTATAGCCTCTGCCCAAAATCTCCTTGATAAACCCGACGAGAAAGCATACATCTTGCCCACTCGGTGAGAGCTTGATTCATCCTTTCAGCTACACCATTACGCTAAGGTGTATTCCTTACGATATGATGTCCGGCAATACCCTCTCTCGCACACAATGAATCAAAATCCTTCCAGTAAATTCCGGACCATTATATGTATGAAGCTTCTTGATTTTATTGCCTAACCAATTCTCCACTAGGGCCTTCCACTGCTTTAAGTTACTGAATGCATCACTTTTGTTCTTCATCATCACCACCCAAGTCATCCTTGAATATTCATCTATGAATGACACAAAATATCTGGGACCACCCAATGACTCAACTTTTGATGGACCCCAAGCGATCGAATGGATATAATCAATCGATGCCTTTACATTTGTGCAACCTGTTTGAGAACTTACTTCTATGCAATTTCCCAAACACACAATGTTCACAAAAGTCCAGATTCTTGACCTTATATCCCCCAAGAAAACCTGCTGAAGAAAGAATCTGCATATCCCTTTCACCCATGTGACATAGTCTCATATGCCACAGCTAAGTCTCATCGAGGCGGTGAATCTATTTGAGATGCAACAAAGATGGCGAGTGCAGGATCTGATAGATCCTTGTAATATATAAAAGGTTCCCCTCTTAATGCCTTTGAGGACTACAACTGAATCTTTGAAGATATTCAGCTGTCCATCTTCACCCTTGAAATTGAACCCCTTGCTGTCTAGTAGACTGAGAGATACCAAATTCTTGGTCATCTGTGGAACATGTCTTACATCTTTCAGTGTACAGAATTTACCATCCTCTATCCTTAACATTACTGAGCCAATTCCCACAACTTTGCAAACCTTGATGTTGGCCAAATAGATTTGACCACCATCCATCTGCTCATAAGTAGAGAACCACTCCCTGTTCGGACAAATATGGTAGGATGCTCCAGAATCAAGTATCCACACATCATTATGATGTGTAGAATCCCCAAACTAGAACCGAACCTCATCGATTCCTCGAAGCCAAGGCTCTTGTGCGAGTGCCTTCCCACTTTTTTCTTCTTCCTTGGACAATTGGACATCCAATGTCCACCGCTCCTACAATAATTACTGACATCGGTGAGACTTAGGACCTTTGGACCCCGACTTCTTTCTTCTTACATCCATATCCTTTTCCACTATTGTCTGCGCTACTAGCCCAAGCACTTTGACTGACTGTCTGTCCCAGCAGACCTTGTGTCTCGACTCCCCTGGCATGTAAGGCGGACCTTACATCCTCTAAAGCTCTCTCTGTATCCTTCCCAACTATTAAAGATGCACAAAGTTTTCATATGATGTCGGTAATGACACCAACGAGGATTAGGGTTGCATCTTCATCTTCAATTTTAACATCAATATTCCTTTAATCAAGTAATATTGTGTTCAATTTAAAAAGATGGTCCTTGAGTGGACTCCTTCATGCATCTTCAAAGTGAACAACCTCTGTTTCAACAAAAACTTGTTGGGCGGTGACTTGGTCATATCTGAGCTTTCAAGCTTTTTCCACAACTTGGTCAGCGGTGTCTTCCTCAGCAACCTCAGTGATAACATCATCAGATAAGCACAACATGATGGTTGAATGTGCTTTCTCTTCTAGACTGGCAAAATCTGCTGCACCTGTATTTGGTTCGTCAGATAAAGGACTCCACAAACCCTTCTATTTCAACAGTGCACACATCTTGATTTTCCACAGACCAAAAATGTTCCTTCCTGTAAATTTATCGATTTTCACGTTTACTGCTGACATCTTTTCTTGCTAAAGATCACAACTTTATCACAGATCTTAGCACATTGCTGAAGGTCTTGGTGTAGATGAAGTTGATCGTGCGGATTGTTTTCTTGAACCTTGCTCGATACCACTTGTTATGACGAGATGGAGATAACTTGGATACAAGAAATAGAAATAGATGCAATCAAAATGTAAATAATCAAAGAAGATAACGAGAAAAACAAGAAGAACACAGATTTAACGTCGAAGACCTCTCTCAAAGTGAGAGAGATAAAAACCACGGGCAGAAAAGAGATCTTTATTATTACGAACTGAGTTACAGATTTCACACACACATACAATGCAACAGCAACTGTATTTATAGGCACAAATCCCTAAACCCTAGCCGTCAAGGAATCTTTGTCTAATACACCATAAATACCCCTACACGTGTCCTCCTTTTAATGACACTGTACAACTGTCACATAATAGACGTGGGACCTCTTGTATTCCAAAGTGGTCGTGACTTCACTCTGCTGGCGACGAAGCTTCGATGAGACTCCACCCTACTGATGCACAGAAATGAATACACTTCTCAGCTGTCCATCACACAGCTGAGTCTTCAGATTGGTTCCACCAGATGTAGAGTTTAAGTCACTTTATTGACATATACTTTATTATATCATATAAACAGTGCTAATCAATGATTATGTGCATGACTCTTTGACTATCTTTGCACTAACCTACATTCATATAATAACAAGTGTGTTTTCTAACATCAATGAACATATAAAGTCAATGGGAGATCTATCCAGCCCGGAATTTACCTACCAAGGGGGCGATTCCTCACGTTACGATATGATACCGTGCCTAACCAAAAAATCATGGCGTATTCAAGGTTAAACCTATAGCTTCTTCTATCTTCTTGAGAGTTCTTTGTAAAACTTTCTCAGCTCCTACTTCCACGTTCTTCTTTGTTTAAATTCTCTCTTCTGCATGTCTGTCCTCTTTACATCCATTTCTTAATTAACTCTCTGGTGTGATTTGCTTACCTTTTATACTTTTCTTTTAACATGGATGAAGTGGAACAACGATTTTTGAAGTTCAATTTCTCTTAAATGGAAAGTTGTGGAGTGATTCCTCCTAAGGAAATCACGAAAGATGCAGGGGATGAATGTTTGAAAAGTGTTGTTATCAAGGTTTTTAAAAACAAATAGTTAAATTTCGAGGTATGGAGAATGTCTCGAACATTATCTAGAATTTTACTAAAGGATTTAGTTTAGTGGTCTGGGATCAAACAAATTTCATATCCTTTTTAAATGCATGGAAGATGTTGACAGAGTTCTTATGGGTTGTCCCTAGTTTTTTGAGAACCGTCTGATAGTCATGAAGTAGTGGAGAAAGGGGATTTAAAATGATGATCAAGCTTTCAACTCGGGGCCTATTTTGATCTAGAACTAGAACTTACCATCAAATTGGTGTACAACAGATATTGCTAAGCATATATGCATGTCATTTGGGAATGTTATAGTTACTAAAAATCCTTCATCATATAACCAGCTGTAAAAAAAATTAAGGAGAATAATGCTTATTTTATTCCACTGATCCAAGGGTTTAGCATGATGCTATCCTCTTTAAATACAAAGCTGAAATAGAGTTGGATAAGCACACGACTCTATTTTATCTCAACTTATATATAAACCAAACTCCTAACAAACTTAACTTATCTTTGGCCGACTTATTTAAAATTTATTTAAAACAGATAAGAGCTAACAACCTTAACAACCAAACAATAAAGACTTAATAAAATGTTAAAAGACTCATGAGGACATATTATTTACAAAACTCCAACACCCCCTTCAAATTGGTGCATGAATATTCTTCATACCCAATTTTCTAACAAACTTCTGGAAGTCTTGTCTCATGATTTCTTTTGTTAGCCCATCTGCTATCTGTTTGTGAGTAGGAAGGAAGGGAAAGCAAATGAGCCATGTTTCCAACTTCTTATTTATGAAATCTCTATTTATGTCCACATGCTTTGTTCTATCATGCTGCACATGATTATTAACTATGTCAAATGCACATTTATCATCACAAAACAGCTTCATAGGTACATTGCAAAAAACTTTCAGATCTCTCAACACTCTCCGAATCCACATGTGCTCACATATAACTTGTGCTATGGACCTCCGTTCAGACATGGAGCTGCTTCTTAAGACTACATTCTGTTTTTTTTCCTCCATGTAACTTGGTTTCCTTACACAAAGGTGCAATATCCTGTTAATGACCTCATATCCTTCACACATGTGCCCCAGTCAACATCAGCATTTACCTCCACTCCTCTCCTCTCTGATTTCTGGAAATAAGATCCCTTTCCAGGACTTCCCTTCAGAAACTTTAGTCTTATGTGTGATGTATCTAAACATTTTTGAGTTGCAGCATGCATGTACTGGCTGACAAAACTTGCAACATAAGCTATATCTAGTCTTGTGTGGTACAGATATATGAGTCATTCTGAAAGCTTTCATTGCTGACAGGAGCTTCTCTAGTATTTTCTCCCAGATTTGCATTGCATTCTATTGGAGTTCTTAGTGGCTTGGCATTTGTCATTCCTGTTTCTTCCAACAAATCTAATGTATACTTCCTCTGTGACATAATCCGACCCTCCTTTGACATATACCTTCATTCCCAAGAAGTTCCTTAAAGGCCCCAAGTCTTTTATTTCAAATCCTGATGCTAACTTTTGTTTGACTTTGGCAGCATCTCTTACATCATCACCTGTCAAGACAATATCATCCACATACACTATAATAATGGTCAGTTTTCCTTCAAGAGACTGTTTAACAAATAATGTATGATCAGAATGTCCCTATGTGAACCCTGTGCATTTTAAGAACGTCATAAAACGTTCAAATCAGGCCTTGGGGCTCTGTTTCAGACCATATAGAGATTTCCTCATTCTGTAGACCTTCCTTTTGAGCTTCTCCTCAAATCCAGGTGGTTTCTCCATGTAAATTCCCTCCTTGAGGTCACCATGAAAGAATACATTTTTCACATCTAGTTGTGTAAGGGGCCAATTCCACTGGTGAGAATGTCTTAGAGAAATCTACCCAATGAGTTTGTGAGTATCCTTTGGCAACCAGCCTTGCCTTGTGTATATGTATAAACCAATATGTGTTGTACTTTATTGTGAACAATTATTTGCATCCCACAGTCCTTCTATCCTTAGGCAACTCCACCATTTCCCATGTTTGGTTTTTTTCCAAGGCCTTATATCTTCCAGAACAACATTTTTCCACTCAGGAACACTTAAATAATCTTGAATGGTTTTGGGTATTTCATTATTTTGGATGGTAGATACAAAGGCTTGGTATTTTAGGGATGGGTGGTTGTAGGATATGTAACTTGTCATGGGATAGGTAGATTTCTGGTATTTGGCACATATTATGGGTTGTTTTCTTAGAGTTATATGTTTATACATTGAGAGAAATATCTTACGTTTTATCATCGAGAGGTGATTCTCTGTCAGCTGGCTCATCTTGGACAGACTCTGCACTGCTGTATTTCTCTAAGGCTTGTGTTTTAGGGTTAGGATGTGATTTTGTTGGTTCTTCAGTAGTGTTTGGACCCGCTGCTCTGGACCTCTTGCCCCCTATTTTGATACACTTTACCTATGAAAATTACACTTGGATTAGAGGGTGGTTTTTCATTATATGTATCGATTGACCTATCCTCTTTTTCCAGTTTGTTTTTCTGCACTAGTGTGATCACTTTCTGGTTCAGTTTTGGTGATTAGGATTTAATCTAATGTGTTGTTCTTAGGTTGGTTTTGTTCTTGTAATTTAATGTGGGATAAGTTTTCATGAAAGGCGGCATCCATGTTGACACATAGTTTTCTTTCCACAGGGTCAAAGAATTTATATCCTTTTTGTGTAAAGGAATATCCAATGAAGGCACACTTCTTTGTCTTAGGGTCCATTTTGTTCACAGTATTATTGTGGATGAATCCCACACATCCAAAAATCTTTAAAGGTAGATCACAAGAGAGTTTGTCATTTTGGGAAAAAGACTTAAACCTGTTCAAGAGAGTTTGAAAGTTTAACACTTTTGATGGCATCCTATTTATAATACAGGTAGCAGTTAAAATTTCCTCCCCCCATAAATACTTAGGACACTGAGCATGAATCATCAATTCTCTAGCTACATCTGGTATGTGACGATTTTTGCTTTAAGCAATTCTATTTTTCTTAGTGGTCCCTACACGTGAGATTTGATGAGCTATTCTAGTTTCTTCAAAAAAAACCTTCCCAGAACGATTTAAAATATTTTGTTTTATTGTCACTTTTAAAGACTTTTATTTGACTTTGGAATAGGTTTTTTTATAATATAAAATAGAATTTTTTTTAAGACATTCTTAGCTTCTGATTTCTCTTTTAATAAGTAAATCCATGTGGTTCTTGTGTGATCATCAAAAAATGAAATAAACCATCTTTTATTAGATAGGGTTTTGACCCTTGAAGGTCCCCATATGTCACTATGATTCATATAAAAATGGGTTGAGGGTTTATAAGGTTCTGGTGGATAGGGTTTCCTGGTGTGTTTGGCTAGTTCACAGACTTCACATTGAAAAATGGTAACACTTTTATTATCAAATATAATAGGAAACAATTTTTCCATATAGATGAAACTGGGATGTTCCAATCCAGATAGCTAGAGTAGGACTTTATTTTGATTCACACTCGAAACAGCATTACAATGATTTTTCATAGCAAAAAGATTATCTAGGTTAAGCTCTTGGTCCAAAACAAAGAGGTCTTCCACACTCCTAGATTTCCCAATCATCATTTTCAAGTCCTTGTCCTGAAATAGACAAATATTCTAGAAGACACAACATTACGATTCTTGTCCAAAGTGAGTTTCTTTACAGATACTAAGTTAAAGCCAAGGTGAGGTACATGAAGCATATTTTTAAGAGTGATATGTGGTATGATAGAGATGGATCACTTTCCTGCAATAGGGTAAGGGATCCATCTGTCAATCTGATTTTTTTTGATTTCCCGATAAGGGAAATTATGTAGAAAATATTTCAGAAATGCTAGTCATGTGGTCGAGAGCCCCAGTCTATGACCCAAGTGACTACTTGTTTTGAGCTAGCAAAATAAAGCAGAGTTACTGAGTCCAAAAAGGTCCATTTTGGGGTAGAAGTTTGAGGTGTAGAAGTTTACTCAAGTGCTCCAATTATAAACAGAGTGTGAAAAGTGTTGTTCCAACTTCACGATGAGACTTGGTTTGCCTTCCTTCATCTCCTTTGATCCTTCATCTCCTTTGACCCTTCATCTCTCTTGTTTCTCCAGGCCGGTTTTCCATGGATTTCCCAAAAGAATCCTTGGTGTGGCCTATCTTCTTACAATGTTCACACTTGTGCTCGATTTATTTGAATTTCTCCTTCATACTTGGTCGCCCAAATCGAGCCTTCTCCATCTCCAAACTCCATTCTTTCCCATTACCTTCCTTCTTGCCTCCTCTCTTCTCATATCCAAAAACACCTCTCTCAGTGAGGGAAGAGGTTTTCTCCCAATTATTCTTCCTCTTACTTCATCTATGTCAGATTCTAGGCCTGCTAGAAAGGAATACACCATTTCACTTTTTTCTCTTCTCTTGAAGTGTATGCTATTAGCAAAGCATTCACATGTCTCCACATAGTATAGATCTAATTCTTGCAATAGTGACACTGCCTCATTGTAGAAGTCTGTTACATCCTTGTT
This sequence comes from Gentiana macrophylla, assembly GCA_026214975.1. Classification (NCBI taxonomy): domain Eukaryota; kingdom Viridiplantae; phylum Streptophyta; class Magnoliopsida; order Gentianales; family Gentianaceae; genus Gentiana; species Gentiana macrophylla. Next base: position 61,304,240 of record CM047810.1, on the reverse strand, counting down.
ATCTTGTTTAAGTTTCTAGATTATGGTCTTCAGTTCATATATTTGAGAGGAGTTCTCAATATCAGAATACATTCCCTTAACAACATCTCATATGTCTTTTGTTGTTGCAAGGAACATATGTGGCCTTGCTATGTTTGTCTCTATAGAATTTATTAGCCAAGCCATAACAAGGCTTCCATTGTATGTATATGGGATCGGTTTGACCTGGTGGCTTGATTTCTCCATGTAGGTAGCCCAGTTTGCTCTTCCCATCAACAACAAGCCTTATGATCTAGGACCACTCTAGGTAGTTTTTTCAAGTGAGTTCCTAGAGGTATAAGGAGACCTGATGAATTATGATCAGGGTGGTCTTCGATAATTGTAGAACCATCGGAAGCAAATCCAGTACTGCCACCAGTTAGGGTTCTGGAGGAGGCCGGAGTACTCTCTCATGTAGCTTTAAAATTCTTGGATCGTTTGACAATTTTCACATGGCTCTGATAACATGTACAGAATTTTAAGGAGAATAATGCTTATTCTATTACATGTTCTGAGGATTTAGCACGATGTTATCCTCTCTAAATACAAAGCTGAAATAGAGTTGGACAAGCACAAGCCTTTATCTTACCTCAACTTAAATATAATCCAAACTCCTAACAACTTATCTTTGGCCGACTTATTCAAATTTTATTTAAAACAAATAACAGCTAACAACCTTAACAACTAAACAATAAAGACATAAAAAAATGTAAAAAGACTCGTGAGTGTTATGAAATAATGTGTATAATGGATGTCTATTTCAAGAGTTTACATACATCCATTAGTTAATATCATTCACTCCATAAGTTGTGGATTCCAAAAGCCATTTTCATTCAATATTATTCAATGCATGACTTAGAAACTTCTGATAGTTGAATGCATGAAATTGTATCTATATATACAACACTTTTGTAAGAAGTGATTGGTTGAGATGAAGTAATAAGAAAATCTCAATCTTGCTTTTTTCCACATCTTTGATCTTATAGTTTATTGTTTATTTTCTATTATTTTATCACATTATCAGCACGAGACTCTACCACTGATAAATCAAACAACTTGGCATTTGATTGGAAAATCTTTAGTAGTTTTTAGAAGAAAACTACAAAGGCCTAAAGATCAACAATAAAGATTTCAAAAAAATAAGAGGCATGTTGGTGTCCACTTGATGGTTGAATACCACAAGTGCTCTATTGGGATATTGCAAAATCATGGGAGACAACCAAGATAAAAATACAATTTTGGCAGTTTCGAAATTTTATATTGCTTGTGGTAAGTATTGATCTAGGGTATATTACTTGTGGTAAGTATTGAGGTAATCTCTTTTATGTTTCAATTCATTTTAAATTTTTTTGTATGATTATACTATAAGTATTTTGATACAACTGACATTGATATCAATAAAATGATGATGATATCAATCGAAAAATGATATGATCATATGAATATGATCAATATTTTGAAAGTGTATATATATGGATATGAAATCCTAGAATAGCCTTTGAATGGCATGAAGTAAATATAAAATTCACATAAATGGAAGATGAAACTTGAGACTGATTAAAGATGATAACAACATTTGAATCATCGAGAGTACGAACCGTGAAAAAATCTCAATTAGAGAAAATGGGAGAAGCGAATGATAATGTATGCAAGAGCTATTTTTCTATAAGGCTCCAAAAGAGCCTTTGAAATAAATTGTTCAATGATGAATATTTATTGATTACAAATACAATTTCTAGACATAAATGTTTATTAGAAAAGTTGCATGCTCTATCTTCTGACTTATATTGTACAAAAAAAAAATAACAGCAGCTGAAATTCATCACATAGTAGACCACAATTCTATTGATTCTAATGATTTTATGATATGACATGATCGCCTTGGGCATCCCGGTTCCACTGATGAGACATATAATAGAGAATTCACATGGCCATTCGTTAAAAGGTCAAAAAGTGTTAAATTATAGTGAATTCTCATGTGTTGTTTGCTCACAGGGCAAATTAATTATTAAACATTCACCGGTTAAAGTTAATACTGAATCATCTCCATTTCTTGAAAGAATTCAGGTTCATATATGTGGACCTATAGATCCACCGTGTGGACCTTTTAAATTGATGCACCAACAAGATGGTCACTCGTATGTTTATTATCTACTCGTAACATGCATTTGCTAGGTTGTTGGCTCAAATAATTAAGTTACAAGCACAATTTCCTGACTATCCAATAAAGAAAATTCATTTGGATAATGACGGTGAATATTCATCACATAAGTTTGATGATTATTTCATGTCAATTGGAATAGGTGTGGAACATGACTTATCCGATTTGATGTCAATTTGATGACTATTTCATGTTCACACACAAAATGACTTAGCCGATTGAAACAAAATTGTTCGAAATAAAACTCTATGCTCTCCCAAGTCTCAATTTTTTTATTGAATTTTATTAGATACGCATAAAAATGGTATCATATCGAGACATACCAAAAATGAGGATTTACTCATGCTAAATAATTTTTTCTCGATGATTTGAACAATATCTTTGAAAATGATGACATATGTCCAATCCTAGAGGAGAATGTGACAAATATAATATGCATGAGTAATGCAATGATATATGTACTATATTACGTAAGATGCATCATGTTATACAATTTCATTTCATAAAATTAATACGATCAAATAGAATTATATATGATGTATCATTTTATACAAGTACATTTTGTCAAGTGTGTATTCATCAATCTGTCCCATCATGATTTTAACGACATGCTTTTGCACAGAATTTCTAAGATGATTTCTTTCCGATGATTTCGCCGGATTTCTGCTAATTTCTGACCTCCTCTCTTTTTCTTTTCCATGGCTGATACTACCCCCTGCAATTTCTACGAAAACCTACGCTACTGTTCTATCTCAAAGCTCTTCGAGGCCTCCAGATCTAAAGCCGGAAATAACGACATACAAAGGCGAAATTGCTATCAAATTTTCATAGGAGCTCATTGATTACCTTGCTATTCCGTTCCGGTATGCTCTGGTTGGGAAAATTCTCACAAGGTAAGCCTCCACTTGATGCTATTAAGTGGTTTTTGAATGTTCAAAATTTTGCTGAAACCTATATGATTGGAGTACTATATGCGAAACATGTTCTTATCAATTTTAGTGGAGAAAAAGACTATATCCGGCTGTACTCGAAAAGTCAGTGGTTTGTTACAAGCAAGCCTATGCGAATCTTAAAATGGACTCCGGATTTTCATGTTCATGTAGAATCCTCGATTGTGCCTGTCTGGATTTTGATGCCTAAACTTCCTGCACATTTGATGAAACCGGAAATACTTTGAGCTATTATATCTAGCTTCGGTAATTAACTAAGAGTTGACTCTTCCACTGCTACTCTCAAACGACCCTCAATTGCGAGAGTTCAAGTAGAAATTGATCTTCTGAAGCCTCTTCCTAAGAGAATCTGGATACAAGAGGGGGAGGCATCTAGTTTTTGGAAACTAATTGAACTAGAAGAAGAACTTCCTCAATATTACCCATATTGCTGCCATCTGGGGCATATAGACGTTGTTTGCAAGATTAAAAACCCAAGAAGGGACATTAATACTCAGCAGAATCAAAACTTTGAAGCTCTTTCTCGGGGTTTAGATTCACAAGTTTCTACTAATTAGATTTGGAGACCAAAGCAGCAAGTAAAACAGGGGGAAAAACAGGTGTTGATGGAGTAGCCAAAGATAGCTTTGCAAATTTGAGGCAAATTGATTCTCATCTTAGTGCAAAGCAAGGCACTCAAACAAACAAGATTCAACTCAAGTGCACGGAAGTGGTGGACCTAATCGCCTCTAAATCCTTTTCAAGTCATGAACATGGTGAAAATAGCCAAGGAAAGGACAAATGCAGAAAGCAACACATGTGTAGAAAGTTGCCAAATACAAGCAACTGCCGAGGATGGCTTGCCCCAATCAAAGAAGGATCATGCTAGCAAGGGACCACAGTTTGGGGTGCAAGTGCCTTTAGACAGCAACACACAATAGGACTAAGTTATGGCCGATGTTACAAGGTATAAGCTTAATTAATATTGATCATCTGGAAAATACCAAGCACGTAGAAGATTTGGAAAGGGACCATTTGGGGGATATAACCATCAAATCATCAAAATTGGATGCTTCAGCACTTCTTGGGCACATGGAAGAGTCTGTATCCAAGCTTGCTGAGCCGGTTTTGAAGGACACCTCGAGACATGAGTATGCCAAGAAGGTTAGCAAAGACTTGGGCCAAAATGTTGTTTTTGCAAATCACCGCCAAAGTCAAGCAGATGATAAGGTTGTGAAGGATTCTAAACGTTTAACCACAAAAAATTCCATTGAGATACTCTCTATACCCGAGATAGACCAACCCAATCCTTTGGATATAGAAGGTATACATAGTCAAGATTCTAATAGTAGGAATTCTATCCAAGATGAGCTCAAATATATGAGTTTGGTATCTTCACCTACCAAAAATATACAAGACGTCTCCAAGGCGGTTAACCTAGATCCCAAGACAACCCAACAAGAGTTATCTTCACCTCCCCATATGAATATTATCACCAACTTTAAAGGCATCGTCTGGTAAAATCAAGAAAATGAAAAACTACAATTCGGATATCGAACACGAAACTTTTTCACTTGAAAACATTCATATTATGACCGGTAGACGATCGAGGAAGAAAAATAATCGTTACACTGAGGATTTTGTTTCTTGAGCTAAGAAACCCGGCTTATGATTTTCACAAAAAACTTTTTTATCTTTTAAAAAAATAAAGAGTTATGAAACTCGGCTTGTGAGTTTCAAAAAAAAAAATAGCTTTCAATAAAATTGCTATTTACTTAAAAAAAAAACATTATGTCAAGTGAATGACATCAATTTAAAATTTTAAGATGTATCATTCCATTTTATGAAATAAACGTGGAAATATATTATTCTTTTGGAGATATCAATTACCGTTGTCATACCAGAATGAGACAACGGATGAAACTATATTGAAATGTCAAACTCCTGAAGAGATTATTCCCCCACTTGAAATATATTCATGAAGTTTGTTGATACCCACATAAGAGGATATCACATAAAAATATAGAATCCGTCATGGGTTATCACTACAAGAAAACCGTTAAATTACGACGCACATTTTACGACGCGCATTCACGCACGTCGTAAATCTAACGGTTTACAACGTGTTTTTTTTGGTACGTTGTAATTATATTAAAAAAGCCCTCTTTCAAAGGTATTCATCACGTTCATTGTATCAACATACAATGCGCATTATGCACGTAGTAATTTTCAATGTCATATAAGAATTTACTCTGTTTCCAAATAAAACCCTTCCCGCTTTATCCGCCATTCCGCCTCCTCCCTCAAAGTTTAGAATCAAAACCAAAAAGATGAAGAAGAAAGCATAGATTATTCTAGTTTTTAGAATTCTTTATATTCTATTTCAATCCCTAAAACCTTGTCCGCTGCTGCCTCCTTCTCCGATCCGCAGATCTAAATCAAAAGATGATAATAAAGTAGAATCTGCAGTCGGCTCCCCCTCGAATGTTGATTCTGAGGTACTAGCAGAGAACAGAAGTTCGAAAAAACACTACCAAGAAACCTTCAAAAGCCGTTAGCCAAGGCGATGGTGCTGGTAACTCCTCTGCTAATAACTCACCGGACGGTGGTGGAGGTGAAAATTCAGATTTGACTCAAACTGGAAAACAGTTGAATAAACAAAAGGTAATTTATTTGTTATGGATTGAAGTCTAGTTGCTCGGTTGTTTGATGAATCTGATTAAATTAAACCATGTGTGATTTTCTAGCTCTTTGAGAAGGTTGAAGTGGTTAAGCCTCTAGCTTGTAGGTCTTCATCTGCGGAGATTTATGTTATAGGTTTCAAATACAAGGTAATTTTAAGGAGGCTTGCTTGACAGATGTACTCAGAGGAACAAAGCAGAAACACCACCGAGATGGGTATTATGATTTTTTGTTGTGTTATTTGTCAAACTAAGGATACTCTTAATGGATCTGTCATGCTATACTTAATGAGTGAAGAAATATTCTGCTGTATTTTTGGCTTTCAAGCTATGCTATGATGATCTAGAATTATAGGAAGAGGCAGTATGGACATTACATTTGTGAGAATGAAATGGAAGCAATTAGATTATAAGAACATTAGGAAGACTAGGTGCCTTTTAGCACATCAGCCAATCTTTCACTATGCAAGTAAAGCTTGGCCTCTGCTGTGTTAATAGTAGAGAAGTAGCATTGTGAGTCATACAAACATCATCCTGGTAAACCCTCCCGAAAATTTGAGATTCAACTTTTCTAAATCAATGGCATTGAACAGGTTTTTGTTATCAGTATGCTGTGTTGCTTTATTGTTTTTTGCATCACTTACTGTTTCTAGTACTGATTCTTCATATTATTCTGATGAGAGCAGTGGCGAAATTGAACAGCCCAAATCAAAGGAGTTCGTTGTAGCCTTGGATCATAACAATTTCACTCACTTTGTTGGCAAACACAACTTTATCGTTGTCAAAGTTTACGCCCCTTGGTAATTTTTATTTACTTTCTTGAATTTTAGTGTCATTAAAGCTATAAGCCTATGTGAGTTGGTATGTTTTTATATGCTTGTATTTGATTGAAAACAAGCATTTTTCTGGACATGTTTGTTCCTGATTGCTTCTAATTGATTGTTAAATGCAAACACTGTTTGTAGTGTAAGATTTGTATGACTACTTTCCGAAACGAATCTGCATTTGAAGGAGATCATATTTGGTAGCAAAAAGATTAATTGAAGTCATTTGTAGTAAAATAACAGTTCTTAAGGATCCGATGCTTTGGAAGTAGATGAAGTGGAGATGCATGCTTTTGGACTTCTTATGTTTACCCTTTGACGTATTTACCGATTTCTTTCTATATTAATTCTATCAGGTGTGGCGTCTGCAAGAAGCTTGCTCCATAGGTACAGATTATTCTTGGTGTGTTTGTTGATTATGAGCACTAATATGTTTGATCTAAGATAATGATTATCTGATTACGAGTGTAATATTGACAGTACGAGAAAGCTGCTGAAATTTTGAGCAAGGAAGATCCTCCGATTGTTCTTGCTAAGGTTGATGCGAATATGAATATGATGTCAGTGTAATCATCATCTCTGATATGGAATTATATCGACTCCACATATATATAAACAACCTTCATTTTCTGTATCCCATAATCATGGGGTCAGTGTGACAATGCCAAGTGTGTAGCTCTCATTTAGATGGCTTTAAAACTGATTTAATTTTGTTAGTCGTGCAGTAGTGCTATAGATCCTCCTTACTATGGCAAAAATATTTGTGATGGCTTTAAAGCTGATTTGAAAATAAGCTTTTGCAGATTTTGTAAGTCAAGTTCATTTGTGAACAGTGCCATAAATAAGTCAAGTTATTTATACTGGTTATTTCACTTCACTGTTTGCCTGATATTTTTATATGTATATAGAAGTCTGTATGGGTCTACGTTGAGCTTATCAACAAAACACATGTTACATTCGTTTTGCCTTGTCCCTGATGTTCCGTACGTTTTGCTGCCGTGTTGATGCAGATAAATTTGGATGTTGGGATAATCTAAATCGCAGACTTTTCATTCTTTCTTTGGGCCATTTGCCTGGACATCTTTCGGCTTAGTTATACGTTACTTGACTAGGATAGAGCAGCAATTAAGTTTTGTGGTGCTGATGCAGATATCAATTTCAATCCCCGTGATTATAAGGAAGATTTGAAACAGGTTTACCCTTGTTTCTGATTCTTAGCTTGCTCATAGATGTTGCAGTTTTCAGTTGTAAAAAAAAACGAGTTTTACTACGCAGGTTTATACGACGCGCAGATGCACGTCGTAAAAGGTAAATTACGACGCGCATTGCACGTCGTAATTTCACAGTTTTCTTGTAGTGTATTGCAAATATTCTGGATATTGATTGTGATAAAAGTATTTTCCGAGAGTAGCTAGAGGAATAGTAAATATAAATAAATCAATTCTCGTGAAAAACATTATAATATAAATGAACATGAAGTTCTTATCTGAATAGTCGTGATTGAATCACGTAGTACACACATAGTGTTGACAAAATTACCAGATGAATTAAGAACTCTAATAGAGTCATCAATTAAGAATGTTCTGGTAATATAAAAATCACGAAAGACATGTCATAAAATAGCTATATAGCATATCAATATACAAGACACAATAAGCATTGTCAATCTCATGTGGGGGAGAAGATGGACATTAAGTTAATTGTATTATCAAAACCACAAAAGAATGTCAAAAATAATGTGAATGATTCTTGAAAAATCTGAAATGACATAGTGTTATATATGTTGATATTTATTATATACTCATGAAACGTATAAATTGTACGTTTCCGAAATATATAAATCTCATAATATGAGATAGTTAAATAAATTTTATAATCATTGGAAACAAAAGTCAAATAGCACTTGATAATGAGGTTGATATAGCAAAAACTATTGTGTTTCGAAATGTGTAAATCGCTTGAAGCGAATAATAGAGCATCAAGTTACAGCTCGGTGCAATTACTACATTCTTAACGAAGAACATTTCCCGGCATTAGGGAGAGATAAGAAAACCCCATTTTAAGATAAAAATGCCGAGAAATTTTATAAAAATCTTCTACGCATCATTCAAACTAAGTTGCGTAAATAGTTTAACTTGTAGTATTTAGCAAGGAACTGCCAGATGGTTTATTGAATATAAAGAGTGACTATTTATGAATGCACCAAATCAATTTTGATTGATAATATTATCTACGCGTGAAGCGTGGAAGACCGATCGGTGAAAAACATAAAAATCCGCGGAAAATGAATTCGATATTGATATTAAGTCACTCATGAAATCTCTCGAAGAGATTCGTTTTGAAGGCAAAAACCCCGTATAAATACGCACGTACATCAAATGATCAAATATTGGGGTTGCGGAACAATCAGATCCATATAAATTATAAGGCTTTGGTTTATGCTAGCAATGAATATTGTGAGATAATTTTATAATATACTATCACAGTCGTCGACGACATTGTTGTATCATATTTTGCTATTATAATCTGGATCCAGAACCTAAGTTAAATTGAAGTGCTAGAAGCACATAGACTGGGTGAAAATGAAATAAGCAATGGAGGCTGATATTACTTGAAAAGTTCGGTTCTTTAGTGACCGAATATTGATTTTTATCAATTATATTCTCCCAATACGGATAACAACATGTTACACTACTTAATGTCTCTGGCAGCAACTAATAATTTTTATATGTCGTTGAGACCGTATATTTATAGGTCATTAGACTTGAATATTTAAATGAAACTTTATGTTGAATTTTAGACATAAAATCGAAACATATATATATATATATATATATATATATATATATATATATATATATATATATATATATATATATTGTTGAGTTGCAAATGTCGTTATATTGTCTAAAACATTCGTTATTTCCCTATAATTATTTCTAAGAACAATCTTGATTGTGTTGCAAGTGTTACACAAATGAGTAGTGGGTATGAAAATTTTAACCCCTACATTCAAATTGGACTCTAAAAGAGATATGACTTATAAAAAAATTCGCTATAAGTGACAATCTGGCATATTTGTTCACTAAGTTCATTACAACATCTATTTTGGAGAATTATGTTTATAGTATTGGAATGCGTACATTTGAATGACCGTTGTCGTCGGGGGGCGCGACAACTTCAAAACAATCTTGATGCTTTGGTCCTAAATTAACAATGATCGTACTCTTTTTCCCTTTAACTAAATTTTTTCCCACGAGTTTTCTTAGTTAAAGGTTTTTAACGAGGCAGTCAGTGCAACACATAATTAAGCATATGTCATGAACTGTTTTCCTTGTCTAGTTTTTGTCCCACTGAGTTTTTCTAGCAAAGTTGATATTATGTGACATATACATTATGCAACTTAAATAGAGCATCCAAATCAGCTCTATATTCAATGAGCTTTGTCTACTATTACATTTGCGAAGAAGATCATTCATCTCAAATTCAACAATGTTTACATAAATGGGAGAGCACATTAACTTCAGTAGAGAAGTAAAATCAATATGCGATGAATCAAGTCAACGTGTTGATCCGGCAGATTGAACTAAACGCAAATGATGAAGGATTGTAGCAGTACATGGTATTCGACTGATATGTCAAAGGACGCAAGAGGAATTATACATCATACTTTTTCACATGATCCACAAATAAAAGGACGATGCACAATTGTTCAGATCAAGTGATCAGTTCAGTCTATTTATTCACAGAAGCATAGATTTCTACTACATTCGAAGAGAAGATTTCCATTTGCCGATTAGAAGATCTCAAATATTGATTTAATCAGGGGGGAGTAATACAAGACTGAATGTATATGTACACTTTTTCGTTAGCCTTTTTTTCTCAGAGGGTTTTTTCCTAGTAAGGTTTTAACGAAGCATATTCCGAGTGTAATGGACATCTAAGGGGGTGTGCTATGAAATAATGTGTATAATGGATGTCCAGTCCAAGAATTTACATACATCTATTAGTTAATATCATTCACTCCATAAGTTGTGGATTCCAAAAGCCATTTTCATTCAATAGTATTAATTGCATGACTTAGAAACTTCTCATAGCTGAATACATGGAATTGTATTTATATATACATCACTTTTGTAAGAATTAGTGATAGGTAGAGATAATAGAATGCTCACCCCCATATAAGTGTGAGACATTAAGGTCTTATCAATTCGGGTTAAGCAATTTCTTTGCACTTTAGGCCAAGCGATGACGGAGATCCTAGACCAAAAAAATTAGAGATCCTAGACTCTGTGAAAAAAATATATATCACAACTATTTTTTTTGGTATACTATGCTGATTAGCTTTATAAAAAAATGTAACGAATTTGATTAGATTTTCTTTCACTGAATTCGGCTATCAATTTAAGTTTTATCGGTTTTTTTAGCTTAAAATGAAAAATAAAAATTGACCTAAAATACACATCTGTTACATAAAAATGGGACCCTATAATTGCAAGTTTCAGCAGGGCCTTAGGCCACGGTCTTGTTGGCCTGCCTCCAGAGACAGCTCTGCTCGTTATCTTTGTGTTTTTTCTAAGTTTTTTAATGTTAAAAGCCACATTTAGTCGTTTGACTAATGATATATCCACAACACAACTCATCTTACATAATTCACATATCTTATAAAAACCAGTGTCTAGTGCTTGAAGATAAAAAAACGAAAAGGAAGTGGAAAATTACTTGCAGGCATCAGGCCAATGTTGAAGTGCCTCAGCATCATTGGTATAAAGCATACTCAATAAATCTCTCCAATCCATAAGCTTCTCTCTTTCTGGTGATAAGCTTGAACAATAGAACACAAGAGGGCTGGGACGACTAACACTCTGAAGGTATACAGCCTTGGCTTGTGTTGACTGATCGAAAAAACGATGCGCCGATGCCAAGACAGCATCCAAAACCATTGAAGGGACACCATGGTTGACCACCTGGAGGAACCCAACAGTCTCAGCTGCCTTTACAATAGCATCCACCACCTGGTCATGTTCAGGACCATCCAGCTTTGATAAGTCAATAGGTGGTGCAGGTTCCGTTTGGATTGCTCCAGCGATTCTCTCCGGCAATGGTTGAAGGAACCTGTCTGGAATGTGTGATATTCCTAAATCGACTAAACCTTTTACTCCATTGCCTTTTTGAACAACAAAATCATAAAGTGCGTCGTCGTTATCAAAATCGAGTGCCATTAATTTCTCTGTTTATTTCTGTCAAACAAACAAGCTAGAGAAAGGATATAGAATTCTTGTATATGAATGAGTGACGTTCCAGTACAGTACAACAAAATAAGAACTCTTCTGAAAAAAAAGACCACCAAAACATTAATTAATATATATCAATCATTAGCGCATATATAACCCTACATGATGTTAAAGAATGCATACGACCAAACAAGTGGGCATGCAAGCTGTGTTATTAATTTCTCGGAATGTATGGCGAGAAAGGCGGGAATAGCATATATATATATATATATATATATATATATATATATAGGAGAATACTCAAGTATATATGATGTTGAGTTTGGGAGATGTAAGTTTTTTCTTTTACATACAAAAGTCAACTATCATATATATAAGATAATGGAGATGGAGAGAAAAAAATTTAATGTTGCTAAATTAAATTTGCTTACTAAGATTTATGAGTTTGATATACTTTGTCGTGTAGGAACAAAGAATAAGTACGGAGAAGATGCTCGATCCAGTGAGGGCTGTCAAAAATAAAACTCTGGTTTGATTGGCTAAAATGTTAAATATACTACACCATCACAATGTGAAGAGTTAAAGTGATTGGAGTCACACAAGAATAGAAAGGACTTTATTGACACATTATATCAAACACCTAGTGTAGTATGGCGGTTAAGTTTGTTAACAAGTTAGTTGTGTAAGTTGTAACTGATTCCTCATATATAAACTCAGTTTGAGTGATCAAAAACACAATTAAGAAGTTAGATTGTACAGCCAAATGCTGATTTCATGTGAATTCGTTCTTGGGAAGTTTCCCGCCTTTTTGTTATTCTGAATTTCATATGAATATTCATCTTCTTCATATGATTGTTCTGCAAATCTTCTTAATTCATTCAGCTAGCTTTCTTAACATGGTATCGGAGCATTCTTCCGCACGTTAGAATCATTTTTCTTGTTATATTCTTCAATAAATTCGTATTTCTTGGCTGTTCGAGTTCTTGTCCATTTTTCAATGGCGACTCAAGCACAAAATCTGGAAATGCACTCAGTCCATGATCCTTACTACATTCATCCTAGAGAGCACGCTCATGATTCTTGTTCAGCCAGCCTTGAAAGGTGCAGAGAATTATCATTGTTGGAAACACGCAATTGGCATGGTCTTGTCCACTAAAGGTAAACTCAAGTTTGTTGATGGTTCTTTACCATAACCACCAAAAACTGATCCTGATTTTGAGGCATGGAGCCAATGTAATGATCTGGTTAGTTCTTGGATATTAAATTTTTTTTATCCTTAAATTTATCAAAGTGTTTTTTGTCTTAAGAATGCACAGATATATGGCTAGACTTGAATGACAGATTTTAGGTAGATAGAGTGTATAGATTGTCAAATTTACAGGAGGATATTTTTACTACTAAACAAGGTTCTCTATCTGTTACTGTTTATTTCACAAAACTTAAGGCACTTTGGGATCAATTCACTGTAATCAGACCTCCACCTCAATGCACCTGTCTAGCATTGGGAACTTATAGGGAATACAATGAAATGGATTATGTGATTCTGTTTGTATAAAGGTTAAATGATAGTTACAACAATTTGTGTCTCAAATCTTGATGTCTAGACCCGTACCAAATGTTAGAACTGCTTTTTCTATGGCCGTGCATGGAAGTTAATTGAATTACTTTGTTAATACTGGAGAAAATGTAGTACTGAATGTGCATGCTGTACAAACTAGACAAAATAAGATTCTTTTAGCCAAAGGCAATTTGTTGGAGGTAATAATCCTGGTATGGGAAGAGATCAAGGTAGAAGAGTGACCAAGAATTTTCAAAATGGAAATAAGTAAGTTCAATTTTCCTATTGTGGAAAGCGGCCATACTGTGGAAATATGTTATCAAAAGTATGGTTATCCCAATAATCCAAAAAGGCAGAGGTAGAGAGGACACAATAGAAACTCAAGTAGGTTTTGATGAAAGAATTTGTCAAGATTCAGTTCAGAATGAATCATTCATAGCTTCATCAGATCAGTCTCATCCATAGGACACTGGTGCTACTAATCTTAGTACTAGATCTCAATATGATACAATCATGGATATGCTCAAAAATGTCAAAATCCAAGATAACATAGTGGATTCCTCTCAACTATCTATTGTTATGACTGTAAAGGTTCAAACTCTGTCTAATCCTACTACTTGCACACTATATGACTGGATAATATACTCTGCTCCAACAGATCATGTGGTCCAATCTAGTCTCATTATGCATAATTCAGTTAAGGTTAAAAAATTTACTGTTAGTTTACCTACTGGTGCTAATACAATGGTCTCACATATAGGTGATGCTAGACTTAATGATCAATTAACATTGACTAATGTTCTTTGTGTACCGGATTTTTCATATAATCTGTTATCTGTTAGAAGATTGCTAGCTGCAGGACAACATTTTGTTTTATTTTTGGTGCTAATCACATTGTCTTGTAGGATATTCACCATCAGAAGATGATTGGTTCAGCTGATTTAGTGGGTGAATTTTATGTTCCAAAATCTAAACATAGATTTCTCTCACGTCATCAATCTTTTATTGCTTCAGTTGTTTCTCCAACATTGTTATGGCATTGTAAGCTTGGTCACCCATCTTTACAGAGCTTAAAATGTATTTAACAACATGATGTATCTTGTTTAGTTCTTCCTTGTGAACAAGATGGCCAAACAGAAAAGATTAGCTTTTCTTTCCAGTATTTCTGTTACTGATAATAAATCTGACATTGTTCATGTTGATATTTGGGGACCTATTAGGTCTTGTACTCACAATGGTGAATTTTATTATTTGTCTGTTCTTGATAATTTCAATAGATATTTGTTGGTTTTCCTGATTAAATCTAAATGAGAGGCTAGACATTTATTGCAGCAATTTTGTGAATAGGTGTATACTCATTATGGTATTCATGTAAAAACTGTTTGAACTTAAATGGCTTAGAGACATGCCAAAATTTTATGCAGATAGAGGTATTATTCATGAAACTTCTTGTGTTCACACACTTCAACAAAATGGAATTTTTTTAGAGGAAACATCAACACTTATTAGCCACAGCTAGAGCTTTAAGATTCCATGCAAATGTGCCTATAATCTATTGGGGTTTATGTTTGTTACATTCCAAGTACTTAGTTAATATCACTCTCACACCACTACTTGATAACAAGTCACCTTTTTAGTTATTTCATGATAAGATTTCAGCATATGACAATCTTAAAGTTTTTGGCTCTCTAGTGTTTTCCAATACCGTTTTGCAGGGCAGGGGTAAGTTTGACACCATAAGTGGGAAATGTGCCTATCTTGGAAATGCAGCACACACCAAGGGCTACATTCTTTTAGATCTATCTACCTAACAATTATTCATCTCTAGAGATGTTGTTTCCCATGAAACAATATTGCCCTTATTAGACACTACCACTCCTGATGATCAATCTGTCTTGCCCCAACTCTTCATACAAGATCCTTCCATGGAACCTTCTTACCAACAGGTTCCAACTGGTGTTCCAGCTCCAGATTCCCAGCCATAATCTGATGTTCTAGAAGTCACTCACATTCCTACCCAAAAAACCAAAGAACCTATCAGAAGATCCACTAGACAAAAGTCCACACCACATTATTTGCAGGATTATCAAGTTTCTTTGGGCAAGACTACTTCTACACCTCATTTGATCCAAAATGTGATTTCTTATGACAATATTTCAACTTCGTACAAGGCTTTCACTACCATCATAGACAAGGAGACAGAACCATCTACATACAAAGAAGCTGCCCAATTTCCAGAATGGCAACATGCAATGCAAGAAAAATTAAATGCTTTGCATAAAACTAACACTTGGTTTGTTGTTCCATTACCTTCTGGAAAGGTTTCTATTGGTTGTAAGTGGGTCTACAAGATAAAAAGAAAGGCAGATGGAAGTATTGAAAAATATAAAGCTAGATTGGAGGCAAAAGGGTACACTTAAACAAAAGGTGTAGATTTTCTTGAGACTTTTTCACCTGTTGCAAAGATTTCTACTATAAGATTATTCTTGAGTCTAGCATCTATGATGAACCGGCATTTATCTGTTAGATGTAAATACATCCTTCCTCCATGGGGATTTAGATGAGGAAGTATACATGAGACTTCCACCTGGCATGACTGTTCAAGGATCCAATCTAGTTTCAAGCTTAATAAATCTCTGTATGGATTAAGACAAGCTAGTAGGCACTGGAATGCTAAACTCACTACAACACTTCTTCAGGTAGGTTACACACAATCTAAATTCCCATGATCATAGTCTTTTTACCTAGGGCAAATGACAAGATTTTATAGCCCTCTTGGTTTATGTGGATGAGATAATCATGTGAATCTTAAATCTTCAGGCTATCTAGGCTGTGAAGACTCTACTTCATGATGCATTTAATATATCAAGGACATAGGAGAACTCAAGTATTTTTTAGGTTTTGAAATATCCAGATCTAAACATGGCATTGTGATGAATAATATGGAATATTGCTTAGATCTTCTAAAAGACTTTGGTTATCTTGGTGCAAAGCCTTCTTCTATTCTTATGGATCCTGGTATTTCAATGTCCTTAGAAGATTCTCCTTTACCGTATAAGAACACATACTATAGAAGTTTAGTTGTCAAACTCATTGTTAAGGGTGAATTTATACGATTTATAACGATATATTCTATGGTATTTTCCCCCGTATTTGTACTAAATTTCATAAGAAACAAGTGTTTAATGGAAATATTGAGTAAATGAGGTTTTAAATGAGTTAATCGCAATATTGGTTAATTTATGTGTTTTAATTGTGATTTTTCGATTATTTGGACATTATTACATTTTGCGATGTTTTTATGTGTTATAGATACATGGTTGAGGCTCAAAAGATGATCAAAAGTTGATTAAGTTAGAGCTAATTGATGATAAAAGAGATAATGAAGGAATTGACAAGAAGAAAAGAGATAAAGATCAAAGAGATCAGAATTCGATCATGTTGGACTGGCGTCCAGAATCTCCGTCCAGTGGACGGGCGTCTGATGAAGTGAACGAGCGTCCAGGATGACATCTTTGATTCAGGAAGTTTGGACGCTGGAGTGGACGCTGGATGGACGGGCGTCTGGTCATGACTCGGCCCGATTCGAAGTTTTATTGAAGAGCGGACGGGCGTTCACCCTTTCCAGACGGGCGTCCGGTAGCTAGCTGAACCGCCTTCGAATTCTATATAACGCAGCGTATTTTCTCCACAAAAAACAGATTACTCAAACCCTAAACCTAGGGGCGGCTCAGCTGCGTTTTACTTCAGTTTTCATCCAGTTTTTATGCTTTTAATTTCTAGATAAACACCTTCAAATTTATGTACTTTTCTCAAGCTTTTCGAGTTGATCAAGTGATGTCTAGAGGCTAAAGCCTTATCAAACGAGCATTGTGAAGCCATCCAACACGTTTTGATTCCGTTTCTGCGATTATATTGTGAGTTTTATCTAAAGTTGTTTCCCTTATCATTGTTTATATTGTTTAATTGCGATTGTATCGAAAGACTTGCATGTTTTGATTGTTTATGTTGATGAAAATCTCTATAAACCCTAGATCATCATGATGAAGGAATGGTTGTTTAATCTATCATAACGAGAGTTAATAGGCTCAATTGCTAGGTTAAAGTTCACACCTTTGATTAGTAAAATCGTTAATCTTAGATCGAAAGATATAGATTAATAAGTGAATCACCTAAGAAATTAGGGTTCATGCTTTAGACAAGGTAGAACCACAACTTGGTTAGAAAACGCAATATAATCGAGATAGGAATTGATACTTGTTAGGATAGGTGGATCAATCGCTCGTTTGTTCGTTAAAATCCGAATTCAATCCCGTGAAACTTGAATTGCCTAGTTTAGTTACTTTTATTTCATAATTAGTTTAAGTTTAATAGTTCGCAACCCGTACCTTCCCTGGCTTTAGATCTCGATCTTCTGTCCAGTTTACGTTATTGTTATCTTTCTTGTGAATTATTTACTGTTATCATATCTGTTTAGTTTAATAATCGTGACATAGGTTAGTTAGTTAAAAAAAACTAGGGTTAGCAATCGCCAGTTCCCCGTAAGATCGACCCGGCATTAACCACTATTACTACGATCCTTATACTTGAGGTTAACCGGATTATTACTTGTTTGTTTTGTTAGATAAAATCCGTGACAAGTTTTTGACGCCGTTGCCGGGGAACCGGACGGTTGTCTAGTTTTTGTTTTTCGTTTTTTTTTGTTAGTTTCTGTTTTCCTGTTTTTATTTTGTTTTAAATTCCTGTTTTTAGTTGATAATTGTTTTAGGTAGTTTCTAAGTAGATAATTAGGGTTTAGTTAGGGTTTAAGACCTTCCCTTAGTAGTTTCCTTTGAGATTAGATCGTCTTTCTTTCTGTTTTTCTGTCTTTCTGTCTTACCTTCTTTTCTTTTCTGCAAATTTTTGTTTCTGTTCTAGTTTTCCCGCTACCGAACGGGCGTCTGAATATGTTGGACGCCCGTCCGCTGAAAAAATTATCAATTAGTCTCGCTTTTTATTCACTCGATCGAGCGTCCCATAAGATTTGGGCGCCCGTTCAAAATATTTTGCCTTTCAGACGGCGTTTGGACCACTAAACGCCCGTCGATCAAATTCACCGGACGCCCGTCCAAACCCTTGGGCGTCCGTCTGGCCCTTTTTTCTTCAATAATTTTGTTTCTTTTTTCTTTCCCTTTCTTTTCTTTAGGTTTTTAATTTTTAGTTTAGGCTTTTAATTTCTTAGTTTTAGGCTTCGTTTCACTTGTTTTTGGTCCGGTTTACGCAAACTCAAGTCAAAAGGATCATTATTATACACCCTCGACCCGAAGCGAACCGTAGTCCGGCCAAACAGGCGGATTTTCCGTTCTGCGGTTCTGGCAGACAGAGTCGAGCAAGATCTTAAAGATCAACTAGCAAAGGAAATCCTTGATTTTGTGATAATGGCCGCTAATAATAGACGTACGTTGGCAGACTACGCCATGCCAGGCGAAGTCAAAGTCAACCCGGCTATTGTTATTCCAGCCATTACCGCACAAACCTTTGAGCTAAATCCAGGACTTATCCAGATGATGCAGCACGCATCAATTTTTCATGGCTATCAATCAGAGAATCCGCATACCCACTTACATACGTTCTTAGAGATATGCGGTACTACACGCATCCAAGGAGTAAGTGAGGATGCTATCAAGCTAAAACTTTTTCCATTTTCTCTGAAAGGAGAGGCTAAAGAGTGGTACACCTCTCTCCCCTCTGAATCTATCACTACTTGGGCAGAACTCGAAAAGGAGTTCTTGAGTCAATATTTCCCACCTTCCAAAACTGCCCAATGTTTGAACGAGATATTCACTTTCTATCAGAAAGAGAATGAATCCTTCTTCGAATGTTGGAAGAGATTCAAGTCTCTTCTTAGAAAGTGTCCCCACCATGGCTTGCCACTGGAAAGGCAATTCAACACCTTCTTTAGTGGATTGACCGAGCTTACCAAAGGCATGGTCAATAGTTCTTCTGGTGGGGCATTTACAAGAAAACACCAAGAGGATGGGCATTGTTTGAGGACATTGAAAAGTATAACTATGCCCCTCTTATCAAGCAATCCAAGCACCTCCTCCTCCCAAGGTTGAGGAAGTCAATTTGCAAAGTTTGATCGCCATGCTGCAGAAGCAGGTGGCAACACCTCAAGTTTCAAATCCGGTAAATCAAACTTCTTCTTTTCAGCGAGAATCCTCGGTTCCATCGCTGCCTTCTTTGTCGACCGCCATATGAATGGCCAATGTCAATTTAATCCCCTGCACCTTAACAAGTGAATGATGTTCATGATTATGGACAAGACAATCAAGTCACATGTCGAAATTGTGACGAGGTGGGGTACACTTCTAGATTACATCCTATGAGCGGACGAGAATCGTTGAAGTGAATGCATTCTATGGCGAGAACAATCAAAGGTTCAATCGGTTTTACGGCGAAACAATTTTCAAAACCAAGGGTTTAATCCATCTTCAAATTTTAATCCTAATTCAATTTTAATTGAATCAAAATTTCAATAGAAACCCTGGTTTTAATCGAACGAACTCGAATTTTTCCAATCCTATTCAAAGGTTAAATCGAAATTGGCCTTCCAATTCAAATCCTGCGATCCAAAGTCGGCCCAACCATTTTTCTATGCTCAAAATTTCCAAAACTCTCAAAGCCCCTCCCGATCTAACAATCTTGAAGCTAAGTTGGAGGAGCAAAGTAGATCAATGAAGAATCTTGAGAGACAAATTGGGCAACTGGTGAACAGCTTAGCTTTAGACCCCAGGCGTTTGCCCGGTTTCACGAGAAGAATCCAAAGGGTGGTCAAGTTGCTCAAGCCGACTTGAACAAAGGCCTATGTCTTGACCTCGTGCCATCAATTCAATACGGTAAAGAAGAGGCGGTGTGATGAACCTCGAAGCGGTACTCAAGTTAGTGGTCCTTCCCATCGTGAAACCACTAGCCCCTCTGCCATTGATAAGGCGGGAGGGAAGCCGAGCACCTACACTACCCTCGACTGCAAGAAAAGACTCAGGTGGTTGAACCTCTGAGAGGTGAAGAAGTTGGAGACCCTCAAGTGGCTGATCCCTCGAGGACTGAAAAAGCAAGTGAAAGTCAAGAGGCTGATCCCCTGACTACAAAGAAATCTGAAAAAGCTGTTCGTTGGAAGGATCTGGAGGATAAAGCTGTAAGTGCGTCCTCAAAGAAAGTCTTTTCTGAGAGTGACCTTAAGAAGCTTCCATTTCCACCACGAAAGAGCAACATTCCCTTGATTGAGGACAAAAAGTACGAAAAGGTGCTGAACCTTTTGAAAAATACTCAGGTAAATCTTCCATTATCAGAAGTCTTGGTTGAAATGCCTAAGTATACAAAATTCATTAAGGATGTTGTGTCTTCGAAAAAGAAATTAGCAGGCATGGAAAGGCAAATTGGTGAGGATTGCTCCATGATTAATTATGAAAAATTACCAATTAAAAGAGGTGACCCTGGCAAGTTCGTACTTACAGTATTAATGAGAGGTCTAGTCTTCCCTAACTCTTTGTGTGATCACAGGTGCCTCTATAAGTCTTATGCCAATGTCTCAGATGCAAGCATTTCTCGGTTTACAAAGCCTTCTAGAACCCACTACTATGAGTTTACAATTCGCTAATAGATCCTCTAAGAAAGCTTCAGGGATCCTGAAAGACGTTTTAGTTCAGATTGATAGATTTACCTTTCCAGTTGATTGGTATGTTTTAGATATAGAGAAAGATGAAAACGTCCCCCTGATTCTTGGAAGACCTTTCCTATCCACAGCTAGAGCCCTCATCGATTGTGATGGTGGGCAAGTGACTATCCGAGTTGGTGATCAAGAGGTGAGTTACAATGTCTTAAAATCCATTCAAGTACCCTCTGGCCCTCCAACCGGCTTCTCCATTGATTATATGACAGATGATTTCACCGATTATATGGATAAGCAAGTCATGGCTATAGAAGTTAAATATGAGCGATTGGTTGATAATCTAAATACTCATGGTGTGGTTAATCTAGATCAATTAGCAGCTGATTTTGAGGAAGAACTGTTGAGAGGAGAAGCTTTGGCAGTGGGACCGCTCAGTAAATTCAGCGATGTTGAGTTGAAAAGTGGAGATCTTAAATCTAGTTTAGAAGACCCCCCTGCAGATTTGGTGTTGAAGCCGTTGCCTAAACATCTTAAGTATGTGTTTCTAAGAGAAGGTGACAAGCTTCCATTGATTATATCTGCCAAGCTGTCTCGACTAGAAGAAATGAAATTGATCAACGTCTTGAAGAAAAATGAAAAAGCCTTTGGATGGCAAGTAGGAGATATCAGAGGGATATCTCCGGACATCTGTACGCACAAGATCAAGACAAATAAGGGTACGAAATGTGTTAGACAGCCCCAGAGGAGGCTCAACCCTCATATGCAAGAGGTGGTTAAAAAGGAAATTATCAAACTGCTGGACATGGGAATCATTTATGCCATCGCGGATAGTGAATGGGTTTCCCGACTCAAGTAGTTCCCAAGAAAGGTGGAATTACGATTGAAGAAATGAGAAGGGAGAGGAAATAGCATTGAGACTTGTCACCGGTTCTGAGTCTCAGACGATTATCGAAAGCTCAATGAGGTCACAATGAAAGATCACTTTCCCTTCCATTCATTGATCGATGCTTGAGCGTCTGGCGGGTCACGCATTCTATCAAGCTTCTGGATGGATATTCAGGATACTTCCAAATACCCATAGATCCAAATGACCAAGAAAAGACCACTTTTACCTGCCCATATGGTACATTCGCTTACAGGAGAATGCCATTTGGTCTCTGCAATGCCCCAGCTACATTTCAGAGATGTATGCTGGCTATCTTTGACGGGCTTGTAGAAAATTGTATGGAGATTTTTATGGACGATTTTTCGGTTTTTGGTCAGTCTTTTGATGATTGCCTTGACAATCTTGATCAAGTGTTATCTAGATGTGTGGAAAAGAACTTAGTACTCAATTGGGAAAAATGCCATTTTATGGTAGATGAGGGAATAGTTCTTGGCCACAAAATCTCCGCCAAAGGTATAGAAGTTGATAGGGCAAAAGTAGAAGCTATCGAGAAGATGAGCTATCCCAAGAATGTGCGTGAAGTTAGAAGCTTTCTTGGACATGTCGGTTTCTCTGAAAGATTCATTCAAGACTTCTCCAAGATAGCCAAGCCCTGTCTACTTTACTAAAGGAAGACGTTGAGTTCAATTTTGATGAGAGCTGCAAGCAAGCGCGTTTGAGGAGCTTAAGGATCGTTTAATATCTGCTCCAATTCTTATATCGCTTTACCGAATCTACCTTTTGAGCTTATGTGCGACGCGATCGAAATATATATGCGGTTGGTCTTGTTTCTAGGACAAAAGATCAAAGGGAAATTCCACCTATCTATTACGCCATGATCACACGTTGAACCCTCTCAAGTTAACTATACGACCACCGAAAAGGAATTATTGGCGTAGTCTTTGCTATGGACAAGTTTCGTAGCTACTTGTTAGGAGCTCAAGTAGTTGTGTGGGTGATCACGCCGCTTATGCTTATCGATGACTAAGAAAGAGGCCAAACCGCGCCTACCGCGTTGGATACTGACCCTACAAGAGTTTGACGTTCAAATTAAGGACAAAAAAGGCAGTGAAAACGTAGTAGCTGATCATGTTTCTAGAATGTTGAGTGAGGAAAAGGATGACCCAGATGATATAGATCTTTACTTTCCTCTAGAGAACATTATGTTAATAGACGGTTGTCCTCCTGATGTTCCATGGTATTCTTCCATTGTAAATTACCTTCATGCCCGATATCTCAATCCAGAATTGTCTTATCAGGAGAAGAAAAAGTTCTTCTCTGATTTGAAATCTTTCGTTTGGGATGAACCTTATCTTTTTAAGATCTGTAAAGATGGTTTGCTTAGAAGGTGTGTTCCTGAATCTGAGCAGCGGGATATTATTGAGAAATGCCACAGTGGACCCACTGGAGGTCACTTTGGTCCGTGGAAAACCGTTGCTAAGATCTTCCAATCCGGTTTCTATTGGCCTACGATCTTTAAGGACACAGAAGCTTTCTGTAAAGCTTGTGATAGATGCCAACGAACCGGTACTCTGACAAGGCGTTTTGACATGCCTTTGAAACCCATCCTAGAATGTGAAGTCTTTGATGTATGGGGTATCGATTTTATGGGACCATTCCCATCATCTTGCGGTAATAAATACATCTTAGTCTGCGTAGACTATGTGTCTAAATGGGTGGAGGCTCCAACCACTCCTCACAATGATCATAAGACGGTCATGAAATTCTTAAAGAAGAACATCTTTGTGAGGTTTGGATGTCCACGTGCCTTGATCAGTGATGAAGGGACGCATTTCTACAACCGACCTCTGGAGAAAGTGCTTGAAAAGTATGGTGTTCGTCACAAAACTGGCACACCATACCATCCGATGACTAGTGGTCAGGTTGAAAGGAGCTACCAAAGTATCAAGAAAATCCTGGAAAAGACGGTCAACAGTCATAGAAAGGACTGGAGTTTGAAGTTGGATGATGTACTATGGGCATACAGAACATCCTATAAAACCCCTATGGGTACATCTCCATATCAAATGGTCTATGGAAAGCCATGCCATCTGCCTGTCGAGTTGGAGCATAGGGCCTATTGGGCTACAAAGTTTCTGAACTTTGATTCCCAATCTTGTGGAAAACATCGACTGCAGCAGTTGCATGAATTGGACGAATTCAGACTCCAAGCCTATGAAAGTGCCAGGATTAGTAAAGATAAGATGAAACTCCTCCACGATGCTAAGATTAAGAAAAGAGAATTTCAAGTCGGAGAACAAGTTCTTCTATACAATTCTAGGTTACATCTGTTTCCTGGAAAGTTGAGGACACGTTGGTCCGGTCCTTTCGAAATTCTCCAAATTATTCCTGGAGGCGTTCTAGAACTACGAGGTTATGGTGACCAACCGTTTCGAGTGAATGGTCAAAGGTGCAAGCACTATATTGGTGAGCCTAAAGAGAAACCTTTGTGTGTTCGTTTCCTCGATATCCTCGGGTGTGGTGCTACAGCAGTCGAAGAATTCGACGAGTTTTCACTCGACCTGTTTTCAGAGGATGACGGTAGTGGTCGATCTAAAGAAGTTCTAGCAGGTAGTTGGGATATGGAGGAGTATTGGAGGGAGCGTCAACTAAAACGTCATCAGGAGAATCAGAAGAGGAAGAGGTCAGTCATGGGGGAGTTTAAGCGTATTTGGAAAGATGTTAAAGATTTCACCCCATGTGTGAGATGCTGTTTCTGCAGCCACACTACTAATCAGAGCTTACACGAGGTAGTGGCTGGCAGAAAAGTTAAATGGCCTGATCCAGGCTGAGCTTTAAACGGTGTCGAGCTAACGACATTAACCAAAAGCGCTACTAGGAGGCATCCTAGATATCATTAGTTTTAGTCGTTTTTGTTATGCATTTGTAGTTTTAGTGTTTAAGTTTTAGTATTTAAGTTTAGCTTACTAAGTTTTGTTTTTGTTTATATCTGTCAGTTAGTGTGCTTTCTAGATATGGATTTCGGTGTTCAGCCAGAGGAGTTACCTTTCCTTAGGAAGATCCCACTAATCACTGTAGATGACGGACCGGGAGGAACCATTGTTTTGCACGTAGACTTCGACATTAGTACCCGCGTCAAGACGGTCACCTATGTTCTCATTGTTCCCCGTTGTTCGGGAGGTGGAGACTTCACTACTTAGGAGTTACAGGAGGCTCTTGGACGTCCGTACACGATTCTCAATGATCCGATGCTGACAGATTTAGCGCTAGTCTTTGCAAAGTGAGCATTTCCGAGGTGTTGATGTAGTGGTGAGGATTGGGGTTTGCAAGATGAGTATGATTTCCCTCCGGCGATTGACATGCTCCGCCCGTCTCATTCGAGTGATGGATTGGTCGGCCATTTACGATGACTAGCGTTCTTAGGATGTTTCGTCGAGCAAACGATTTAAAACAAAAAAAGCGCCCAGGTGGGGCAGGCAACCCACTGCTTTTCTATCTGTTTTTTTTTTGTTGGACTTATTTCTCGATTTTGATGATGAGTGCCATACTAGCTTGTTATAGTGCAAAGGCAAAAGATGTCTAGATAAAATGTATAGGTTTATTAGAGTTTGATTCATAAATAGGTTTGATCAAACAAGCCTTTGTAAAAAAGGCTGGCATTTATTATCAATGAGACTAGTCTAGATCGATGGGTAGATAGGTCGATGGGCGAGCACAACTTTCTTGAAGGCGAAAAGCCCGAAGGCGAGGAGGTTCAAACTCGATAAATGAAGGCTAAGGGATCAAACTTAGTATTTAATGTCAAGGATATGGGATCGAGAATTTAGGCAAGTGCAGTGATGACCTAAGCGATTACATATACCTTGTGTAGAAAGATCTAAGTTCCACAAGTTGGATGATGTTTGGAACTTAGTTATACTTTAAATGATGTAAACCAACTTCACAAACAAAAGTTGGATATAAGGATTAATTTGCATTATATTTCTGAGACAAAAAATATGATGTTATTGATGATTAGTTTCTGATGGATGATGAACTCTCTTGATATATATACCTCGATTAATTCAAGATTATTGGGAAGTTACATGGATAAGAACGACCAACTACCTCGACTTATCAAGCAAATCAAAGTGAGATTAAAAGAGCGTTGGGATGATCCATATTTTTATCCATTGGATACAAGTCAAAGGGTGGGCCAGGCGCCTTTGTCAAAAAGTAATCTGACGATGTCGATCCTATGAATAGTGACGAGAATCACGGTGAGGATGGGACAAATACAAGGCAGTCACATTTGAATTTCAAATTCAAGTCACATGCATTCCTACCTATAAATAGAGGACTTTCAACTCAAAAGAAGATGATGAATTTTGAGATAAACTTTAAGTGATAACAACAGTGAAAAACACCTGTTTGAACTTCTTGAGCTTAAGGTTGCTTGATCTAGTTATTTTCTTCAAGTGCATTACGTGTTCAAGCTTTGCATCAAGCATACACACTTGAAGGCGCAAGGCTGCGATTATATCATCCTAATCAAGGCTGCTTTGCATTGAATCATTTACTTGATTCATTCTTTATTTTATAAAGAACCTGCTGAAAACAGTGAAGCATCTGTTGGGTGTGAAAAATGTGTTGGTTTGTGGTGGAGTGGTGAAGAGGCAATTCTACCCTTCAGGACCGGTGGAAGACTTAGGAGCGACAATCCTACACATTCTTAGTTTTAGTTTGTGAAGCCATAGTTATTGGTGAAGGACAAGCAACCTAGGACTCTTTGTAACGAGATAACTCAAAGATTACTAGTGAATTTCCTCCAACATCACGGGAGAAGAGTGGGCGTCTGAGGATTACATCACTGGAACCACTATAAAAATCTCTCTACTTACTTCTTTGCATTTATTTTACGCACTTAGTCATTATTCATATCAACTCTTTGAATCTAGCAGCCCGAAATCACACACATACACTCTTGAGTATCTAATACTTAGTAACATATTTAACAACAAGTAACAAGGCTTAATTTTGATATTATTCCATTTGCACAAATTCAGCAAAGCTGAGCTGTCGATGAACTCATTTATCGGCCAGGCTCTTGAGGTCTCAACAGAACTCTTGAAATATCGGCGAAATTTCTTTGAAATTGCAATTTGTTAACTCAAAGTTTTAAGTGTTAAGTTTATTCACCCCCCCTAAACTTAACTAAAGCCTTTTCAAGGGACCAACAATTGGTATCGGAGCGATTATACATTGCGAAGGAATCCTACTTGTTGTGCTTGTGAAAATTCTTTAAAACTTTCTTTCAAGTTCTTGATTTTCAAGACTTGCATCATGGATAACACACGGTATGCTAGAACCATGTTGATGTGCTCTCTTGATAGATTTGATGAGTATAAGCGTCGAATGCGAGGCATATCTTCTTTGCTACTCATGATGAGATGATGGATGTACTAAGCGAAGGACCACTTGGAGATTACAAAGCGATGCGATGGGTGTGAGCTGAGTACATTCTAAACCAAAGAGAGAATGGAATGCGAGAAGGCGGAAAAGAGCAAACCTCAACAACATTGCTATTGATATCATCTACGAGAACTTGGATAGCAATATGTACATGAAAGTCAAAGATTGCAAGGCGCAAAGGAACTTTGGGATAAGATTCACTTAATCTGTGAAGGCAGCGATGCAATAAAGAAGAACAAAATCGGTGTGGCGGAAAAAAAAAGGTTCAAAAGTTCAAAATGCTACCTAATGAAACCATTGAGCAAATGGAGTCAGTTCAATGCAATCTTAGATGAACTTACTCTGCTTGAGTGTAAGTTATTCAAAGAGAAGTAAACACCAAAATCTTGGAAGCTTTACACAAGAGATGTTTGGAAAATGAAGGTATTGCAATTGAAGAAATGAGAAAGGCTGCATGAGAAAGACACCTTCAAATTGTTCTCTCTGATCTTAAGGCCTATGAATTTAGCAAGAAGTTAGTGCTGGCCCGAAAGGAAGAGCCAAAGACCACTTTGCATTGGCTGCTTCACATCATGAAGAAACATCGGGAGGGCGAGGATGATATCTTTGGATGAGATGCAAGAAGCGGTTGCCCTCTCTTGAGCAAGAAAATCGAATGATGAAGGCCGGAAGGCCCCTACAAGAAATTTCACAAAGAGGCCCTCTTGAGAGAAGGAAAGAAGAACCAAAGAAAGATAATGACTATCTATGCTTTCATTGCAAGAAACCAGGACACTTGGGACTGATTGTCTGAGTTGAAACAAGGCAAGGAACTGATTATCTTTGCTTCAAGCTGTAAGAAGCTGGACATTTTAGACTGATTGTCGGACCTCTCACGAAGACCAAAAGTCAACAAAGGAGACATGGCAAGAAGGCTATGGTTCTTTGAAGATGAATCGAGGATATGAAGTGGGATCTGAAAAGGAAATGAGTCGGATGACCACGGCCTTTGTTCTTGATATGGAGGATTATGCTTTGATGGCCAACATGGATGGCGCGAGGAGGTATACAACAACATATCTATAAACACTCTGCTGGAAGTGATTGTGAATCAACTTTGTGGTTCAAATCCTAGAAATTACGACAACAATGAGACTTTGGATGCCATCCTTAATCAAGCGAGGATAATACAATGCTGGTTATGAGATTGTGAAGGCTGAAAAAAGGCTCTTGAGTTAGAAGTTGGAAGATTGAAAAGCTGAATTTAAGGGTTTTCAAAGGTAAGGAAAAAGATGTTGGACGAGAATCGGCATAAGTCTGCTTTGCACATCCAGCTGACCTCTCTGAGTCTGCTTTGAACCATCTTGTTCCAATCTGCATACAAATCGGGAAAGCCTTATGGAGATAGAAGCGGGCTTGGATTTGGAACTCGGCAATCTAACAAGAGTGGATCCAGATGGAGTTCTTGAACCTAGTACGAGGTGGTCCTAAGTTTGTGCACACACTAGATCCATCTCGATAAAATTTCTTTGAAGCGATAAAACCAAATGAGAATGCCTCAAAGAAGCAAAATCGAAAGTCTCGAAAGTCAACGACTCTAGTAAAAGAATAAATCCAAAAATAGAATTCTTTGTACCTTCTAAGCTCTGATAGCGGACACTGCTACCAAGTCTGCTTGGACCACGAAGGAAAAAAGCAGAAATATTCCAAGAATAAGAATCCTAAATCCAAAAATGTTGATCATTCAAGGGATACTTATCTCGGGGAAAGGTAAACTGTTCCTGCTTGATGATGATTGGAATATTCCTGCATCTAATGTTAAAGCGATCAGTATAACCATACCACTAGGGTAAAACCTAGGCAATGGAATCAGTGAGAGGACTTACACAAGACCTCGGCCAGACTCCATATTACAGTTTGTTCTAACAGACGACACACTATGGTTATGCAAATGTTTCTAATAACAAGAATCATTTCAAACGACATTATGTACCAAAAGGCCGAAAAAATATATGGTTTCTACACAACCTCTTTGTTAGAACTTATGGATGTGTGGAATACATGTATGAACAAATGAACCAAAGTATGACACATTTAGGAGAGACCTTATGGAAACATACCAAGGGTCATGCTTGCCACTTGACCACTATGGACCCAAGCAGGTTTGGGTACCTAAAATGCATTAACTTTGTTTTGTAGGGTGTGCAGTACTTTGGCGGTGGATGTTCGGACACATGACAAAGAATAAGCAACTTTGTCTTACAAATTTTGTGGCAAAAGATGGTCAAGGGTGAATTTTGGCAACAAAAATACACACAGTTATACAAGAGGATATGGCACACTTATCGAAAATGGACTTACAATCAAGAATGTTGCATATGTGGAAGGAATTTGGATTACAACTTCTTGAGCCTTTGGACAATTACGTGATATGGGATACAAGGTCACTTTTGACAAAAACAAGCTGTATTGTCATTAGTGAAAGAGGTGATCAAGTTGTACTTCTTTGGTAGAAGGCAGCGAGAACATGTATGTTGTGGATTGGTCTCTGCGATTCGAAACTGCTGATTGTGCATACCAAATCTGAACTCAATGGTTATGGCACAAGAAGTTAAATCATCTAAATTTTGATGATATTAATCGATTAGTGAAGAAGAAGTTGGTGGTTGGTTTACACGAGATCACATTCAAGAAGGATGCTATACATGATGCATGTCGGCAAAGTAAGCAGATAAAGTCAAGTTTCAAGTCAAAGACTAAACAATCAACTAACAGTGTTGGAGCTTATGCACATGGATCTTTTGGACCAATAACTCCAACAAGTGTGACGAGGAAGAAATACACCTTAGTGGTTGTGGATGATTTTTCTAGATACACTTGGGTGATATTCATGAACAAGAAAAGTGAGACACTCCAAAGCTTACCTAATCTTTTGAAGAGATTACAAAATGAGAAAAGTTTATGATTATAAAGATTAGATCGGATCGAGTCTTGAATTTCTCAACAAAGTTATAAGAGAATATTGTGAGCAGAATGGTGTACTCCATCAACTTCTTCTTTCTTTGGTACACCTCGGCCAAAATGGGGTTCTTTGAAAGAAGAAGCAGGGACATTGAAGGAGCGGGAAGAACAATGATCTGTGAAGCATTGCTACTGAAAGATATTGAAATTTGAAGCGATAAACCACGACATGCTATACACAAAATAGAACATCGATAAAACAAGAAGGCTGCTTGAAGACACCTTATGAGATCTGGAATGGAAGGATACCTAATATATCTTATTTTCACCCATTTGGAAGCAAATGTTTTATTCTAAATCATAAAGTTCATTTGAAAACATTCCAACCAAAATCGGATGAAGGAATTTTCTTAGGATATTCTTGATCAGTGAGCATTGAGTCTTGAACAAAGAACAACTGAAACATGAAGAGACAATCAATGTTGTGTTTGATGAACCTAAGTTTCTTGGTATGGAAGATAAAGTGTGAACTGCTTTGAAAATCAACAAATCAACGATCAGTTGTGTTGAAGTTTTGGAAAGATTCAATGACCTAAAAGTTTACGTCTCGCCCTGCTTGAACACCTGTGACAATGTTCTTGATGCAACAAGCCCGAAGCAATTCAAGGATCTGCTGACCCCCACATAGAAGAAACTACAATGAGACCTACTTGAAGATGATATTCACGAAAATCAAAATAACCATAATCCACAATGGTTAAAGAATCACCTGTTTGAACAAGTTATTGGCAATGTATGCGACAAGGTGTGAGGACTAGAAGACAAGCTGGAAGCTATGTTTACTTGTTTTCTATCTCAAATGGAACCTAAAGTTGTTGAAGAAGCAATTTGAGATCAGTTGGATAATTGCTATGCAAGAAGAATTAAATGAATTTGAAAGAAATCAAGTTTGGACACTAGTTGAAAGGCCGACTCATGCAAATATCATTGGTACTAAATGGGTATCTGAGAAATAAACTTGATGAATCAGGTACCATTGTTAGAAATAAGGCCGACTAGTTGCAAAGGCTATTCTCAGCGAAAGGAATAGATTTTGATGAGACTTATGCACTGTTGCAAGATTGGAAGCTATCAGTTATTCTTGGCACATCTTTGCATATAAGAACTTCAAAGTATATCAAATGGATGTCAAGAGTGCATTTTTGAATGGTATCCTAGAGGAGGAAGTATATGTTCGACAACCTCTGGATTTGAAGTTAAAGATCAAGAAGATAAAGTGTATAGACTCAACAAAGCACTTTATGGATTGAAAGCAGGCACCAAGAGCATGGTATGAGACTATATCTCAATTCTTGGTGGACAATGGTTTTACAAAAGGACCATTGACAAGACACTTTTGAGAATCGATTGAAGGGGACAACACCTGTTTGGTACAAATTTATGTGGATGACATAATTTTTGGTTACGAGAATGACTTACTTTGTGAAAAGTTTGCAAATCTAATGAAGAGCAAATTCCAAATGAGTATGATGGGAGAAATGAATTACTTCTTGGGATTGCAAGTTAAGCAGTTGAAAGATGGAATCTTCATTCATCAAACCAAGTATACCAAAGAGTTCTTTGAAGAAATTTGGTATGGAAAGCAGACACTAAGAGCTCAACTCCTATGAGTACAAACATCAGTTGGATGAAGATAAAGAAGGCAAAGATGTTGATCGGACTTTGTCTGAAGGATGATAGGCGATCTCTTTGTATCTCACTTGCCAGTGACTGATATATCCTTTCTTTGTAGGTGTTTGTGCAAGATTTCAATCAAACCTAAAGAAAGTCATTTAGGTCTTTGTCAAAGAGTTCTTAAGTATCTAAAAGAGACTTTGGGAGTAGGAATTTGGTATTCCAAGGAAGGAAGCTTCAAGGTAATATCCTACTCAGTTACGATTATCTTTGGATGCAAGATTGATAGAAAAAGCACCTCGGGAACACACAATCAATTAATGGGAAATAGGCGGGTCTCTGGTTTAGCAAAAGCAATTCTATTTCAACTTCCATTCTTGAAAATTGAATACATTCTTCTTTGAAGTTCTTTGTGCACAAAATACTATGGCTAAGACAACAATTAAGGGATTATGGAATTGAAGAAAGGAAATTCCAATCATGTGTGACAACACAAGTGCAATTGCAATCACGAAAAATCTGTTTTGCATTCAAGAACCAAGCACATTGATGTGAGACATCATTTTATAAGAGATCATGTTGAAAAGAAAGATGTGGTGGTTACATACATCCCTCTTGAAGATCAACTTGCGATATTTTCACTAAGCCACTTGATAGTGAAAGATTTGCCAAATTAAGGATTGAACTTGGAATCATAAAGATTGGTGATATTCGATGATTGTCTTTGGAATTCACCAAGGGATTAGTCTTTGCTATGTTGGGTGAGCTCACTTAGCGATTAGTCATTGGTATCAACAATTCCATGTACTTATGTTTGAACAATTGAGCAAATGAGGTTGCCAAGGGGAGTTGGTCTTTGTCATGTTGGGTGAGCTCACTTGTGGGATCGATCATTGGTATTAAACTTCATATTGTATTATCAATTGAACAAAACAAGGAGAAAACAAGGATCGTGAGTCACTTTATCGGCCAATTTCTTTGAAGCAAATTATCGTGATTCTTTGAGCCCACCTATTGAAGGATACCTTCTTTGAAGGAATTTTACTCGATCAAAGTTATTAAGGTCAAAAAAGCGATTTGGCGGGATATTTATTTTATCCATTATTACCACGGTTAAACCATCCATGATTTACAAGCGTTATGGTGGAGTAATGAGCCACGTGTCAAGGCAGAATTTATTGAGATTAATCGTGTGGTTACATCAATATGCGTGCTATGGCGATTTCAACTACCCACTTGTCTATATATTGAGACTATTACTCGGGAGAATCGACACTTGCAAATCTACTTTATCTCTTGCAATCGTTACCTTTGTGTGAACACAGATTTGAGATTCAATCTTCTTCATCTCATTCTTCTCATTATAATGGCGGAAAAAGTTGATGTACAAATTGAATCGAGCCAAAGTGTTAGAGGTTTTGTTGAAGATGCAAGCAGGCCCAGGCGGCCATTAACATTGGTCGAAGAATAAGGAGGTATGTCGATGCGAAAATGTGTTAAACATAAAATGGACACAATTTCTTATACAAATGTTGTCGGTTTACGGAGAAACATTCAAATAAAGGAAGGCTGAAGCATTTAAGGCTATTGTAAATGGGCGAGAAATGAAGTTTCCCAGTCTGTGAGGAAGTTTTGGATTTGTTGAAGTGGTGGGCGGCTCTGTCAATCTGAAGCAATGGGATTGGACAAATTGGCGTTTGTAGATCAGTTAAGGCAGATCTGAAAAATCAAATCCGTTCAGGCATCAGCTGCAAACACATTGGTATTGAATACGATCTGTGAGCAAGCTCATTGCAAAGAACATACTTGGGCTAGTTGGCGGTATGGACACTCTATCGGGGACCCAAGATAGAGTTGATGATTATCATCTGTAGAAGCATGAAGTTTGGTGGGCGGTACTTTATTCATTATATGAAGAAAGTGGCCAAGGAAGAGAGTTTAGGGAAGAGGAAGTCAAGGCACGCCGCTGCCCTTAGGATTAATGGTCGGACTCTGTTTGAATCATCTTGAAATTCTGATGTAGCACTGTGGATATTAATCGATCTAGATACAAGAAGGAGATTGATTATGCAATTCTGGACTTGATGATGATGAAGAAATTCTTTGGAGAAGCTGGCGATGATAATGATGATGGAGATGATGGTGATCTTGGTGGTGGCGAGTTCGACAAACTAAGAAGATTTCCATCAAACTCTTTGCACCAAAGAAAGCTATTTGGAAAGAGGAAGAAGAGTCTTGATGTTAGAAAGACTACGAAGTCCTAAAATCAAAAAGAACAAGAAAGGAAACAGCACAGACTGTTGAGTCTGCTGAGGGTCAAGTGGAGGTTACTGACCCTGCTGTAGCTTCAAGAAAAACTGTTGGTGAAATTCTTAGAGAACAACAGAAGGAAGCAAGTAGAAAAAGAAAATTGACTAAGAAATATGATGATAATGAACCCCTATCCAAGAGGATGAAGGAAGTTGCCAAAAAGAAGAAATATGGCAAAGGGAAAGAGTTGAAAGATTTGGAGGCACGAGAGGGCCCAAGAAGAAGCATCGATGAGGAGGAAGAAGAGGTTGTTGAAGGCGAGCCTCTAACTATCATTCCACCGAGTTGTTATCAGTGATTCCTCCAATGAAGAAGTTAACAAGTCCACGATCTTTGAGCAGGTTGTTTTGAGAAATCAGCAGAGGATGTCTGGCGATCTCTTGACCACTGAGCTGCTTTGTAGCATCCAGCGATGAACCACGACAAACCACTTGAACTGAACTGCTTGTGGTGGTTGAAGAGGTGATTGAAGACTTGGTTGAAGACCACGCAAATTTGGCAATAGTTCGGGGGAAGAAGCGATCTGCTGCTAACCTGGCGATGAGCATATAAGTCGAGGGGAACCAAGTGTGATCTGAGATGGAAGTAGTAGGCACAAATGAACAATCACGACAACTCTGACTTTCAAACATCTGTAGAAGATACCTTGAATCCTTGCATTTGGATCCTTTGGAGGTCAACAAGCAGCTGGGAGCTACTCGAGAAAGATCTTTTATGCCATTTGAGAGGCATGTGAAAAAGAGCAAGAAAAGCGAAGAGTATGTGGATCCCAAACTTGACAAATTCTTGATTACTTCGATGGAAGTTTGGGTTCTACAAAAGACAAAAACAATTTGCTCAACCAATGATGATTTTGAAGAATGGGTTTTGACAAGTTGGGAGTGGAAAATTTCTTTGGATCTGATTGATACAACCTTCTTTGCAATCAAGGCGATGGATCTGTTTGATGAGCAGCGAGGAGGAGGAGGTATCAATTTAGAGATCAAGAGATGGTCTGATGATTCCTCTTCATCATCGAGATAGTAGAGGAGATTTTCCCTCTGACCGGGAGAATCAAGTGGGGCTGCACTAACACATGCACCATCATACCAGCATCCATGATCTTTGGAAGATCTGCGAGGCAGTGATTTGGAGAAATGGATGAGGATCTACAAGATCTCACCATGGATGATCTAGAAGCACTAATCAGAGGAATTACATTGAGTCTTTGGTAGGTGGTGATGAACCAAGCACATTTCATGTTGTAGAGCCTCTTGCACAACTTTGAAGATATCTGAATCTTGATTTGGATGTGGAAAAGACCATGACTTGATGAACCAAGTGCTAGTTACGAGGAATCTATTGAATATCAAAGTGGTTTTGACTTTGAAGGATTCTCACCAAAGCGCCATGATTACGACCAAGATTGGTCATGCGAAGGTTTTCAAGTGGATAATACCAATATATTCAATCCACGAGGAAGTTGAAGAGGAGAGTGCAGGTTCTTTGGGATACAAGCGACACTGGACAAAGGTTGGAGCAGGAGTGCAGTGCTTTGAGTCTCAAGCGACACTGGACAAAGGTTGGAACAGATTTGGGTTTGGAGAAACCCACATTTGTTAATGAAATTTCTTTGTAGTGGAGCTGCTTTGGAGCCAAGGCCCTTTGTAGGAAAGATAGTCGTGATTAGCATTATTAATGAGGATGAAGCATTTCTTTGGACTATAATTCTGATGATGAAGAATTTCAAATTTTTGGAGAAGAAGAAGTTGTTGAAGAACACACACAAGATCCTATCCTTGAAGATGTTCTTGGTGCAATGGTTGAGAAGGACCTCCCCTGTTTGGGAGAGATTTGAGTAGAGCCATGGTCACCGCGACACAGAGCACAATATAGAGTTGAGGAGCCTGTTTGATGAATCTCTTGATAGTAGAATGGCGATGGAGTGCCAATTGAAGTTGTCAATGAGTTAAGAAGCGTAAGAAATGATATGCAACGATTAAGAACTCAATTGGACGAGACAAACAAAGATTTGAAGAACTAATGAAGATGGTAAATGATAATAGACAATCTCGTCTGATTGCTTCAAACTTTGCATCTACTCAAAATCTTGTGAATGATCGATATATGATGTAAGATATATCAAGCAAGGGAATACAACGAAGGACAAGTTTTGAAAGATCAACTTACATCCGTTCATCAAAAACTTGACAAGCTTCTTTGAAGCTCTTGAGCCTCTTTTGCACACAACAACTGCTATGCACGATCCCAAATTCTTGAAAGGATCAGCAATTGGAAGAGACCACGCAATCAAGGATTACTTCACTTGATACTAGAAGCTGGAACTATGGCGGGGTCAATTACACGTGATGATAGTATCACGAGGAAGCTATTCATGGCCTCGTCTCACGTTTTGTTGATGATGTCACTAAGGGGAAGAGGGCCAATCAATTTGACAAAGGAGGCTGCCGGACTCTTTGCACGAAGAGATGGTGATGATACAAATGCCTTTAGGCAACTTTGCACTGGCGAGTGCAACTTCTTGATGATCTCTATCACGGTACAAGAAAGAGTTTCATAACGAAGGAGACCTATCGTGACATGGGATTTCATGAAGGTCTTAACTCTTTCTTGAGTTTGAAGTTTTTGGGAGGCAAGGATTAGAGCTTTAAGAGCATCTACCAGGATATAG
The DNA here is from genome assembly GCA_026214975.1 of Gentiana macrophylla. Classification (NCBI taxonomy): domain Eukaryota; kingdom Viridiplantae; phylum Streptophyta; class Magnoliopsida; order Gentianales; family Gentianaceae; genus Gentiana; species Gentiana macrophylla. The sequence goes on along the minus strand of CM047810.1, from coordinate 61,267,252 downwards.
AAGGAGTAGCGAGAGGTGAAAAGGTCTTGCCAATTACAAAAGCAAAGATTCATTGAATGAATTTAAGGAGCTATATATGAAGTTTGGCTTGAGGTGAATCGAGATCAATCTTGTCTGCTGAAGCATGGAATTGGTGGAAACAAGTCAATTCTTACATTGACTTTACACTTATTGAGAATGAATGGATGGTTGAAATGATAGAAGAAATCGAGCCTATCAAGAGCAAGTGAGAAGGCTAGACAAGAAAGAAAAAGAGACAATAGATCGACTACTTTTCATTGTTTATCTTTCTTTGTATCTAGTTGTAATAAGCTTGAACAAATATTTATAATGAGAATTGACTAAATTTGTTACTGTTTGTGTTTTATCTTTTTGCTTTCTTTGATTAGGTGAGGTAGTGGCATCATCACCAAAAAGGGGAAATTGTTGGACTTATTTCTCGGTTTTGATGATGAGTGCCATACTAAATTGTTATAGTGCAAAGGCAAAAGATGTCTAGATAAAATGTATAGGTTTATTAGAGTTTGATTCATAAATAGGTTTGATCAAACAAGCCTTTGTAAAAGGCTGTGATTGTTTATCGGCCAGACTAGTCTAGTCGATGGGGTAGATAGGTAGATCGGTGGATGGTGCAACTTTCTTGAAGGCGAAGCCGAAGGTGAGGGTTCAAACTCGATAAATGAAGGCTAAGGGATCAAACTTAGTATTTAATGTCAAGGATATGGGATCGAATTTAGGCAAGTCTGTGATGACCTAAAGCGATTACATATACCTTGTGTAGAAGATCTAAGTTCCACAAGTTGGATGATGTTTGGAACTTAGTTATACTTTAAATGATGTAAACCAACTTCACAAACAAAAGTTGGATATAAGGATTAATTTGCATTATATTTCTGAGACAAAAATATGATGTTAATGATGATTAGTTTCTGACGATGATGAACTCTTGATATATATACCTCGATTAATTCAAGATTATTGGGAAGTTACATGGATAAGAACGACCAACTACCTCGACTTATCAAGCAAATCAAAGTGAGATTAAAAAAGGCGTTGGGATGATCCATATTTTTATCCATTGGATACAAGTCAAAGGGTGGGCCATTTGCCTTTGTCAAAAAGTAATCTGGCGATGTCGATCCTATGAATAGTGACGAGAATCACGTGAGGATGGGACAAATACAAGGAGCGGTCACATTTGAATTTCAAATTCAAGTCACATGCATTCCTACCTATAAATAGAGGACTTTCAACTCAAAAGAGAGATGATGAATTTTGAGATAAACTTTAAGTGATAACAACGAAAAAAAACACCTGCTTTGAACTTCTTGAGCTTAAGGCTGTGATCTAGTTATTTTCTTCAAGTGCATTACGTGTTCAAAAATTGCATCAAGCATATACACTTGAAGGCGCAAGGCTGCTGATTATATCATCCTAATCAAGGCTGCTTTGCCATTGAATCATTTACTTGATTCATTCTTTATTTTATAAAGAACCTGCTTGAAAACAGTGAAGCATCATTGAGTGTGTGAAAACTGTTGGTTTGTGGTGGAGTGGTGAAGAGGCAATTCTACCCTTCAAGGACCAGTGGAAGACTTAGGAGCGACAATCCTACATTCTTAGTTTTGAGTTTGTGAAGCCATAGTTATTGGTGAAGGACAAGCAACCTAGGACTCTTTGTAACAGATAACTCAAAGATTACTAGTGAATTTCCTCCAACATCACGGGGAGAAGAGTGGGCGTCTGAGGATTACATCACACGGAACCACTATAAAAATCTCTCTACTTACTTCTTGCATTTATTTTACGCACTTAGTCATTATTCATATCAACTTTCTTGAATCTAGCAGCTGAAATCACACACATACACTCTGAGTATCTAATACTTAGTAACATATTTAACAACAAGTAACAAGGCTTAATTTTGATATTATTCCATTGCACAAATTCAAAGCAAATTCAGTTTATCGGCCAAGGCTCAAAGAGTCTCGATGAACTCTTTGCTTTCCATCGGCCTTTTCAGGGACTCTTTTATAGTAGAAAGTTGTCTCAACCGAATATTGTGTCTATTTTACGAAATGTTTATCGGCCCAGTATCGACACTTTTTGAAGTCAATTCAAGTCGGTGAAAGGAAGTTGTTAATACATGATCAAGGAATAATTGTTTTAAGTGTTAAGTTTATTCACCCCCGTTTAAACTTAACTAAAGCCTTTTATGTCATTTGGGGGTGTACCAATATATATATACAATATTCTATATATATTCTCTCCTCTTCTTTCTCTTTTCTTCTCCTTTCTTAGTTTGTAAATAGGCTTTATGCCAAAATAAATTAGTAGTAGTAGTAATGCGGTAGTAATGCTCGGGAAATTCTCGAAGGTTCGGTGTTCTTTGAAGTCGTTGTAATGTCCGGAAAAAGACGATTTACGAGTCAATGATTTATAATCGGGTAATTTCTATAATAATTATGTTTATGTTTGTTATTTTCTTCTTTTAGTTTTATAATGTTATTAGGCTAGATCTAATAACTAGCCAAAGTTATGTAATCGTATTATTTCGATCTTTTAGTTAAAGGAATAATGTTAAAATAAAATTGACTAAAATTGAGTAAAATGAATCTTTTTCTATTTAAGCTACGTAATGATAACATATTGAATGAAGTAATCAATCATGATGAATACCACATATAACTTTGGCGATGAACCCGACCGGAGAAGTCGGGATATGAGTAAAAATAGAAAAACCGGAGGGTAAAAATGGCCGTCGATTAACGGAATCCTATTTCCTACCGGGGCGATTTGTCTGGAAAGATAAATCTTATTAAAATTTGTACTCGAGATCTTAATAATGTTAAAATCACAGTTTAATTGAAACTACACCGTTTGTATTAAATCGATCCGCTTGACAACCGGAGCCTCTTGAATAACATCGGCCATCGACAAATGGAATCACCTCTTTTATCCGGGGTAGATTTGTACTCAAATTACTGTTTTGACTAACTAAGTTTAGCATGGGGCGGTTGTGGACATTGGGTGATGACAATTTGACATATGACAATTTCATACGCTCGTGTGAGGAGGAATTGTTGACATTAGAGTACACCGTTTCATTAACTCAATTGGACCTAATAAAAGGAAGATCGAACACATTCTATTAATTGAAAAGATCGAATAAATTGATTACATATACTTTGGCTAGTCTAGTCTATAAACTATATATTGGTATCTATATATTTATATATATATATATATTTTACTATTTATGTACATCTATATATATTTATATATCTATATATATTATATTAGAATAACTTTTAAATTATGCATTTATTTTATGTTGGTTAGAGTAGTAGTAATCTGTGTTATAAAATTGCGGTTTAGATCGAGTTAATAGCAGCTCTTTGGTGTTTAACCACACTTAAAAGAATTACCACTTTTTTCCCGAGGATTAAACACGACTCACCACTTTATCACTCTGATTTGACCGGTACATTGCCGGTTAGGATCCGTCTAACCTAGAATAGGTCTGTCCTTTTCTTGGCGCCGTTTCTAAGGTCTGGTTTGGTGACGTCAGCTTTCTGGCGCCGTTGCCGGGGAGACAAAGTCGCTAATTTTTTTTTGTGTCTATGGTTACTACTTGTATTAGCTTAAAATTCTAGAGGATAAACCAACACTCTTCTTATCACATTTCTTTTTTATTTTTTTCTGGTATCTACTTTCTTTTAGTACCAATTTTCTTCTTCTTTAAAACTCGAGCATTTTCTATTTTTAATTAGTTGATGACCGAAGCGGTAAAGCCTCACTTACTCCTTATAAGCCTGATATAAACGCTTACGAAAGCGATTCTATGATAGAGAGTAAACGTGGTCAAACCAACTTAGGACTCCTTGGAAAATCTCCAACGGAATCATCTTCTAATAAAAATAAAGAAATGGTTGAAACTAGTGATGAAACAAGCGAGCAGAGGCTAGATCATGCTTTAGGGCATGGACAAAACCACTGTTAATATTAATAATAATCGAATAATAATAATAATAGGAACAATCAAGATCGGAATCGAATAATCGTAACAATCCGCCAAACCCGAGACCTATCTCGTGATCAAACTGTAAGGAGAAACCGGACTAATAATCCCATACTTTTACCGAATGAAGGAGCGAATAATTTGAAATTAAGTCTCATCTTTTGGTTTAATTGGACGCAAGAGCCCAATTTCTAGGAGAAGATGATGAAGATCCACATCATCATCTCTATCTGTTTGAAGAAGCGTACTGTCTGACCAAAAGTCAAGGTGCTCATAAGGAAATTAACGAGGATGACTATGTTTCCTTTTTCTTTAAAAGGAAGAGCCGAGATTGGTTTATGTCTCTTCCACACCACTCGTTAACTAGTTGGGAGGATATTCAAACTGAATTTCTGAAACAATATTTCACTCCAGGACGGAATTTGGAATTAAAAGTCGAGGTTGCTAATTTTAGACAAGGATCTGAAGAAACACTTGGGAATGCGTGGGAAAGGTTTAAAAAATTGTTAAGAGCTTGTCCCGATCATGGTTATTCCTTAGATATGCAAATTCAACTTTTCTGTCGTAAATTAAGAAAAGATTCACGTGCAGATGTAGATCATGCATGTGGTGGTTAGTTAATGATGAGTGAAGCTCAAGCAGTTTTGATGCTATAGAAAAGATTTCCAAAAACAACGAATGTGGAAACCGGTTCTAGCACTAGAAAAGTAGCTTTTGCGAAAGGATGTACGTCAAATCACGGAAGTTCTAGCACATTTGGAGAATTTAAGTAGAAAGTTTGATGGATTACAACAAGGTAAGAATCAAAATTCAGAAAATAGTACTCCAATGAATACTCAAATCATGATAATGTGTCATTAGGGATAGAAGAACCAACAGGATATTCAAAGAGGAAGTGAGTTTTCTTGACATAGATAGAATTTGAACAATGCATATTCAAACTCATTTAATGCTATTAGAAGAGACCACCCAACTTTTAGATGGTCCGAAAACCCTAGTAAGCCAGGACAACCGCCGTATCGATTCGATATAAGAATATGAATAATAATCAAGTTTATCAAGGAAATACATCTAATCGAATTTACAATCATTACCAAGATCCTATCCTCAACATACCACTCAAAGTATACCAAGAACTCAAAGTTCAACTCAACTGCGAGAAAGGGGTTGAAAAATGGGAAAAAGCGATGGAAAATATGATGGGTGTAGTATCTACTCAAGCTAAGAATATGGAAACAATGATGACTTCTATAGGTTCGATCGGTAAGGACATGAGTACAATGAAAACATCTATGAGTGGACATGATACCGAGAATAAGAACGATAGAAGCTTCATTAAGGAATATGGAAGATCATTTGAGTAGGGAAGGTGAACGTAACAACAGTAGACCTCCTGGAGGATTAACAAGTAATACTGAAAGAAACCCAAGAGAGGTAAATGTTGTAGTTACGAGAAGTAGGAAACTCTATGGTAGTAATGGAGTAGAAAACTTCGGGAATAATGAAGTAGAAAATGATTTAGATAAAAATGAAGAGACTAAAGATGAACTTGACTTTACGGATGAGGAAGAAGAAATCATAGAGAATTTCTTGAAAAGGAATAGAAGTTTGGAACCTGAGAAGGAAGGTGAAAAATGGGTAAAAATCCCTAGAATTTTCAAAGACCCCATGGATAAAGATTTAAGGAATCTATTTAAGGAACATGTTAGAGTAGAAGATAAAAAAAAACAAGGATGAGAAGCAGGAAGAATCGAAGGAGTATGAAGTAGAGATTGATTCAGGGAACAAATTAAAAGAAAAATTCAAGAACACAAACATGGCGATCAAGTAATACTCCAAAGGATAAAGGAAAAGAGAGAATGACTTGAAACCAAAGGTTATAGATTTAGAGTCTTTACCTTTTCCACCTAAAGATCAAATTAAAAGATTAAGGCGATCAGTATGCTCGTTTCCTTGATACTTTTAGTCATATTCATGTTAATATCCCCATTATCGAAGCTCGATAAATATGCCTACCTATGGAAAGTTTTTGAAGGATATACTATCAAATAAGAAAAAATTAGAGGAATATGAGAATATATGCCTAAATGAAGAATGTTCGCAATTCATGAAGATAAGTTACCACCTAAACTAAAAGATCACGGAAGTTTTACGATTCCGTGTGAAATTGGAGGATTTTTGTTTAAGAAGGTCTTATGTGATCTTGGAGCTAGTATAAATCTCATGTCTTATGAGGATTATAGAAAGCTAGGCATAGGAAAGCTTACTAAGATCAAGTGACTCTGCAAATGGCGAGACAGGATCGATTAAGTACCCTAAGGGAATTATTGAGGACGTATTGGTTAAAGTAGACAAGTTCTATTTTCCAGTAGACTTTGTAGTTATGGAAATGGAAGAAGGATTTTCAGCGCCGCTCATCTTAGGGCGTCCATTTCTAGCTACAGGAGAACTTTAATCGATGTTGAAAGGAGAATTAATTTTGAGAGTCAATGAAGATGAAGTTGCTTTCAATATTTTCAAAGCTATGAACCATCAATACACATCACGAGAATCATGTTCTTTTATAGAAGATATTCATTCTGTCTATGATAATCAGTTACCAACTTTTGAAGATAGATTAGAAGAATGTTTAACTTTATCTATCTATAAAGAAGATGAGGAAGATATTGAAATGAAAGAGATAATCCTTTCTCTAGATAAAGGAAGTTTTACTTTTAAACCACCATGGCATAAGTATTTAGAATTAGAACTAGAAGGACCGGTTCTTAAATCATCAATAGAAGATCCGCCTAAGAATGCTGGAATTGAAACCGTTACCTTTAAATCACGAAATATGCTTTTCTTGAAAATGATAACCTTTTACCGCTTATTATTTCATCAACTTTAACGGAGCAACAAGAAGATCAATTACTAGGAATGTTGAAAAAGCATAAGAAAGCTTTTGGATGGGCGATTGCCGATATTCAAGGTATTAGTCCGGAGATATGTGTTCATAAGATAATTCTAAAAGATGATGCTAAACCTTGTATTCAACATAACGCCGCCTCAACCCGAATTCTGATTAATCGTTAAGAAAGAGGTTATTAAGCTATTAGAAATGGGAATAATTTTTCCTATATCGGATAGTGAATGGGTAAGTCCAACTCAAGTTGTACCAAAGAAAGGAGGTTTCACAAAGTGAAAGAGAATGATAAGAATGAATGGATTCCAACAAGGAAATTACAGGATATCGAATGTGCATTGATTTTAGAAAACTAAATGATCATACTAAGAAAGATCATCATCCACTTCCATTTATAGTACAAATGTTGGAGCGTTTAAGTGGACATAAGTATTCTTGTTTCTTAGATGGTTATTCGAGTTATTTGAGATATTCATTGCAAAGCAGAGATAGGAAAAAAGACTACTTTCACATGTCCTTATGGAACTTTGCGTATAAAAGAATGCCGTTTGGTTTATGTAATGCTCCTGCTACGTTTCAAAGATGTATGATGTCTATATTTTCTGATATGGTTGAGAAATTCTTAGAAATTTTTATGGACGACTTTAGTGTTTACGGAGACTCTTTTAATGGCTGTTTGTTACACTTAGAACGAGTGTTACAACGCTGTGAGGATACCAATTTAGTGCTTAACTGGGAAAAATGTCATTTAATGGTATCAGAAGGAATTGTACTAGGTCATAGAATCTCTGAAGTAGGAATTGAAGTTGATAAAGCTAAAGTCGAGGTAATCGAAAAATTGCCTCCACCAGTTAATCTAAGAACGTTAAGAGGATTTCTTGGACATGCGAGGATTTTATAGGAGATTTATTGCAGATTTTTCAAAGATAGCAAAGCCTCTAAGTCATTTGCTTGAAAAGAAGTATCTTTTAATTTTGATAGTAAATGTATGGAAGCATTTAAGATCCTGAAAGCGAAGTTGATTCTTGCACTGTATTGGTGGCACCAGGTCGGATTTACCTTTTGAGATTATGTGTGATGCAAGCGATTTAGCTGTAGGAGCTGTTTTAGGTCAAAGGTATAATAGAATTCTCAAAGCTATTTACTATGCATCTCATACGTTAAATGCAGCTCAACTAAACTATGCAACTCTGAGAAAAAAAGCTGTTATTGTAATTTTTGCCTTAGATAAGTTTAGATCGTATATTGTTGGCTCTAAGGTAATAGTTTATACGAGACCATTCGAGATTGAAATATTTAATGAGTAAGAAAGATCTGAAAAACACGTCTTCTTAGATGGATTCTCCTACTTCAAGAATTTGATATTGAGATTAAAGATAAAAAGGAAGTGAGAATGTAGTAGCGGATCATCTAAGTAGAATGGAAACGAGGAAGAAATAGGAAATGAAATTAAGGATTCGTTTCTGATGAGCAATTGTTTAGAATCGATATGCCTTCAACCATGCAGTTATTAAAGAAAAGAATTCCTTCTAAGGAAAATTCACCTTGGTTTGGAGATATCATTAACTACTTAACTTTGTGATTACATTCCGTCTCATTGGACTTGGCAATGAAAAAAGTTCTTTTATGACTTAAAATTTTATTCTTGGGAGGAACCAGATCTTTTACGTAAATGTTCGGATGGAATAATCGTAAAATGTGTGCTGATAATGAAATTTTAAGTGTTTTATCGTTTTGTCATGATCGTGAGGCAGGAGGTCATCATGGAGGTTGGAAAACTGCTTTTAAAGTCTTGCAATGTGGTTTTTATTGGCCTACACTTTATAAAGATGCGTATACATATGTTAAATCTTGTGAGTCTTGTCAAAAATGGGGAAATATATCGAAAAAACATGAAATGCCTATGCAACCTATTTTAGAATGTGAGTTATTTGATGTTTGGGGTATAGATTTCATGGGACCTTTCCCTATATCGTTTGGAAAAAGATTTATTCTTGTAATGGTAGATTATGTTTCGAAATGGGTAGAAGCTGAAGCTCTTCCCACTAATGATACCAAGGTTGTCATACGATTTCTTAAAAAGAACATATTCACTAGATATGGCATTCCAAGGGCGATCATTAGTGATAGAGGTTCACACTTTTGCAATCGACCATTTACTAAATTAATTGAAAAATATGGTGTAACGCATAAGTTAGGAACGCCTTATCATCCATGAACCAAAGGTGGTCGGTAGAGGTGTCGAATAGAGAGATTAAAAGAATCATAGAAAAAGCAATGGATTCAAACCGTAAAAAGCTAAGCGCTTTAGACTAGATGATGCGTTATGGGCATACTGAACGACTTTTAAAACTCCAATTGGTTGTTCTCCTACAAATTAGTCTTTGGTAAATCTTGTCATCTCCCAAAGAGAGTTAGAACACCGAGCATTACAGGCTATTAGATTTTTAAATTTCGATCCTAAGGTCACATCGGTGATCATAGACTACTTGATTATGTAATTAGAAGAATTTCGCCTTGATTCATATGAAAATGCTCGAATCTACAAGGCACGCACGAAATCCTTCCATGATAAGAGAATATATAGTCGTGAGTTTCATATAGGTGATCGAGTGTTATTGTACAATTCACGTTTAAAGTTGTTTCGGAAAAGCTTAAATCAAGATGGGCGAGTCCATTTAAAGTAACACGAGTTTATAAATGGAGTCATTGAACTAAGCGATGGGAATACAACTTTTATAGCCAATAGTCACAGGGTGAAGCTATTTCGGAAGGTGAAGAAATCTCTCGATAAATGAAGTGATGTTCTTTGATTGACCCTCGAAAAAAACTAAAAGCGATATTCAGCTGGATAGTAGAGAAACTGAAGCGACCAAATTCCGGTGTTATCTGTCCTTATTTTTATCTTTTATGTCTAAACTAGTTTCGTCTTTTACCGGATAGACGTAAAAGAACTGGATGTTTTTTTTAGATAGATTAGGAGTTTTTGTTTTACTTTTAAAATTTGGTTTTGATAGAGATGTCGCATTTACTATAGAAGCCTTAGTTTTTGAAAAGAACAAGCAATTGTTGAGAGAGAAAAAATTGAAAGAAGTTTGTAATGGTACGTCGAGAAGCTCGATAAAGAGAAGGGCTAAGTTTTTAAGGAAGTGTAGAATCTGTGGAAAAATTGAACACAATGGGCAATGTGGGAAAAATATAACTCAATCTCAGAGTGAGTGTTTGAATGTAATTAAGAAGGGAACGATTAGGTGGTTAACCGAAAATCCCGATGGACTTCCAAGACTTAATTCAAACGCTACATTTCTAGGATATAGTTTGCTTGAAAGGTATGTTAGGAATCTGGAGTTTGTAGAAATTGAAGAATTAGAAACCCCGTAAGTTCAAGTCTTTTTCTTTTAGTTTTATAAAATTTTTTGCATAACTTTGAAAATTTTATAAAATTGGATCTTTATAAAATTAAGGAGTTTTATAAAAGTTTTATAAAAAGTTCTTTAAGTTTTTAGATATTTTATAAGAATTAATAGAAATTTATTGAATTTTTATAAAATTTTAAATAAGTTTTATAAAGATTTTATAAATTTTGAGAAATTGTTATAAAATTTATAAATTTTATTTTAAAGTTTTTATTAAAGTTTTATAAGTTTTTATATCAAAAATCCAAAAAAAATAAAAAATTACGAAAATTCAAAAAAATTGCACACGGACCGATCCGGCCCTTATCAGGACCGGTCCGGGTTCGAGTTAACCTAAAAGGACGGGATCTTTTCTTCTTCTTCATTTCCTCTCTTTTTTCAACAGCAGCCGCAGCATCACCCCCTTCAACTCGAAAAATTTTATTTTTCTCCTCAAAAATACAAATTAAACTACACCATTACATACATTCTTCCTCTTTTACTCTCCTCTCTTTAACACAAGTGAAAAATTTGAAAAAGATCGAACACAAGCTCCATTTCATCCCGGAGGCTTATACGACTTTTCCGGTCACTTTTCACGGTTTTGTTCACTATAAGGTATAATTTGTTTACTTTAGTTATCAATTTCATAATTTTTATAATTTTTAGATTTATTTTCAACTGTTTTGAATTTTACGTGTGTTGTGACATTTTATTTTGTGTTGTTTTTCTGTTGTTTTTATTGTTGTTTTGTCAATTCAATATCGTAGAATGGCCTCATCCAAATCGAAAAATCTAAGAAACGAAAGCCTAATATTCCAATAGAAGTACCGGTCGTAGAATTAAAAGATTTAACACCGGAAGAAGAATCATTAGTTTTGTCGCTCTGACTTCACCTCAAGCTAAGAATGCTTATAAAAATATCTATAGTAAATGTGGAGTTGTGTTGGAAAGAGGCTTAGATTTTGATGACTTAGGAGAGGAGGTTAGGCGTATTTTGCGAGACGCCAATGGTTGGATTTTGCAGCTCGAGAGACAGGAGAGATCAATACTACCTTAGTGGCGAGTTTTATGCGCTTTGTCTACTTTGACACCCACCGAGGATAGTATGATGTAGTCTATTCCCTTAGGTCTAGACATGTTTCTTTTAGTCCGAACTGATTAATCTTTGTTTTAGGGGTAGAAGTTTTTCCGGATGAAGAAGATTATAGAGTCATTTTATAGATTAGATGATCCTGCTATGTATGAGCAGATTGCCTCTAGAGCTCAGAGGGAGTTTGATGCTACAGCAGAATGGGTGGATAACAGATTTAATTATGGGAAGTGTTTTAGAGATCTGAGGGCAATCAAAAGATTTTTGAGCCATACTCTCTATCCCACTACCAAACACACCGCCTTTGGTAAAGAAGATTTATGCATTACTTGGGCGATGATTCATGATGTTAAGGTGGATGTGGGGAAGATCATGTATAGAAGGGTTTTCGAGTTTATTGTTACTGCCAAGGCAGGGAGTCACATGTACTTTCCTGGCTTTATTTCAGATTTATGTCGTAGATCAGGAGTTCCTTTCCTGTCTAACGACAAGTTGATGATGGCAGATGAGTCCCTGATAGGCCCTAGTCTGAGGAGGTCTCCAGAGGGTTCGATAGACTCGATAGTTAGACGTAGTACCCCTCCACCAGCTCCACCAGTTCCACCAGTTTCAGCATTTTCATCTTTTTCTGAGCAACAGCAGACTTCTCTCCCAAACACTATTACATATGATATGTTTCAATCCTTAGTGTCAGATGTAGCCCGAGGACAGGCTAATATGGCTTTGTTTGCTTGAAAGCGAGTAGGCGGTGGAGTGATGATTTACGTAGAGGATCTTTGAGACATGGCGGATGCATCTTGATCCTTCTTTCGATAGAGCCGCCTATCCGCCTGTCAATCAATCTAACCCATATACGTTACGAGAATGGATAGCACCTATTCCACCATCTCGAGCTTTCATCATATGCCAAATCCTTTTGAAAGCCGATCTAGTGGTCGGGTGTCTTTTATACTGAGTTCTCGTGGTCTTTATTACATCTAGGCCGGGAGGATTTTGGATTTTGCAAGGATGACGATGAGTATGAGTTCGTTGGGTCTCGGCAGTTCGATTCGGACCACGACTACGTTTTCCGCGAAGAAACGTCATCGGTTCCAAGTATGAATGATCCAGTTTACAATGCTTGATGATGATGATGTTGACATTGTTTGATTTTAAACAACTTTTATTATTTCTAAACATTTTATGATTGTTTATTTTATTTTACGCATTTTAACTATAGTTGATAAGTTTGCTAGTTTAATAAGTTTTCGATTTCATTAATCGTTTTACGTCAGAGTCGTAAATTTATTTTTAATAGTATTTAAATATTTCATAAAAATCAAAAATCTAAAAATATATTTATCATTCGCATGTCGTATTCGTGTGTCGTTTTATCCGTGTATCGGTGAGATAATATTTAAACTACCTTTATAGCTTCTCAAATAGCTTGAAGGCTATTAAGTTGAACAAAGAAAACTTGAATTTTACAACCTTCATACGGTAAAAATATCTTAAAGCCGGACCGGTCCGGTAAGTTTGAGACCGATCCGGGAGTAAAAGCGCTTAGTCATCTTTGAAAGTGTTAGTATGCATGCACGTGTACTCTAATTTTTATCCATTTAAGGACGAGAGAGGTTGAAAGTAAAAATTTGCCAATTCACTCACTACTTTCAATCCTCTTCTTTTACTGCATCTGTTTAAACTAAAATGTCAAACCGATCTTCACCATCATCCAATTCATACGATCCGGAGGCGGTTGATGTTTTGTCCCGAGTCTAGCGCTTCAAATGTTAATTTGTTGGTGAATGCGAGGTTTGCAAATTCTCCTATATTGATGGAAAGGGTATCAATTTTGAAAAATTGATCGATTCGAAGGGATTTAATTCGAGAATCAAGGATGGAGAAAATTTGTTAAGCATCCTCGAGGAAGAATTAACGTTTCTATTGTTAGGGAATTTTATTCAGCCATTTCTACTGTTACTACGGTAGATCCGTCACAGCTTATATCTGTTCGTGGTACACTTATTCACCTGTCACCTCATATTATCAATCATATCTACGAGATACCGATTTTCAATCAAATCCATAATCTTCATTATGAATATCAATGGGCATTAGGAAACTCTTGTCATGTTGTTAACTATGTCACGGAAGCTTTTCCGTATTTATTTCGAGTTCGATCAAAATTACGACTCTACCACTTCCGCTCTACTACCGCTCATCCGAGAGCATGGAAACACTTCATTAACTCACGAGTCTATCCGACTAGTGACTTTGCATGGGTTAGTGATAGTGAGATACTTTTGTTATTTGCGTTGATAAGCGGAGCTCATGTGGACTGGGGGATTTTGATTTTTAGGACGGCAAGAACTTTGCAAAGGAACGGTATAATAATGGAAGGCCGATGCCTTTTGCTTGGTTAATTTCAAGGTTATGTATTCATTTGAATGAAGTCCTCGAAATTGCTTCGATGAGATATATCCGTCTCGTGATTGTCGTGAGAGGATTGCTACCGTAGAGAATCCGGGTTGTTCGTCAACTATTTGAGATAGTTGTTAGTGGTTTTATTTAATTTAGTTTAAGTTTGGTTTTGCTTTAATAAGTTAGAGTTGATTAAGGTTAGTAAGTTAATAGTAAGTTTGTTTTATTAGTCTGTAATAGTTTCTTTTTGTTTAATATATATGTTGTTTGATTTTAATATACGTGTGTTATCGATGTTTATAACGATCATCTATAATTTTAATTTAATTTTCGAACCTACTTTTTATACTCATTGAACATCGGGACGATGTCACTTCGTAAGTGGGGAGTAGGGTTAGGTTTGAAAATTCATTAAAATTTTCGAAAAAGAAAAATAATAAAAAATAATTATAGAATATAACCTTTTTCATATAAATTAGTACTTTAATTACTTATTTCTTAGTTTTAATTTTTCTTGAATAATTTAAGTTGGTTAATATATGAATAAAAATGATATAATTCGAGAGGATTAATTTTTGATTTAGTAAAATATATTAGATATATAATGAATATGTTTTATATCTTTTATAAGATTTTTAAGATTTTGAGTATGTATAACTAAATAATTTTTATCAAATATTTCTTTTATGGAATTATTCAAGTAATTTTTATATTTATAAATAAATTTTTAGATAATTTTCTTTTCAAGATTAATTATGAATTTGGAATCAAAATTAGGAATGATGATTTTGGCACCACAAAAATATAACTATAGCCAAATAACCTCACCGAATAAAATTTCCAATTTTGACCCCACCTCGACTTTTAAAGAGTGATTAAGACCTCACTCGAATTTAGCCATTTTGATTAACTAGAAATTTCCGACCCTTAGCTTGTTTTGGTCTACTTTCTTTGACATCCTTCGAGTTTGTACGTACTTATGAGAGGAGATGATGACAGAAAAAGTTAAGAGTTGAGAAAAATGGTATATGATTGGAATGAGTTCAGATATGTTAATGTCCTATGAACAATTTATATTAGGAACAAAGCACCATTTTTACACATAATTAATCAAATATCAGGTATCTTCCCTATCTTTGATCGACAATATAAAATAAAATATATCGGTAGTAGCTACCAATGATTTGAGTGCAGTAGGGTGTTATCTAGAAACGTCCTATATCACTATGAGGTATAAAGCTCCCGATAAAAAAAATTCGAATCAAAAGATCTCAAGAATAATTACGGGTTTAAGGAAACCGGACTCGTAATTTTAGATCGCAAGAGTAGTACTCCGATCAATCTTGATGAAGCAATGCTTGTAAATTTGATTATTTACACACACTCACGCTTTAGTTCTTAATGTTAAAAAAAAAAAAAAAAAAAAAAAAAAGAGAGAGAGAAAATCAAAAAAATAGTTGGAATAAAAGGATGTTATTAATCGAAATTGTTTTTGATCAAGAATGTGAAGACGTAGTGCATCGACTTGCATCTTTCTCTTTTGATTTCCTTTTCTATCTTTCGATTAACCAATGTCCTATCCTAATATATTAAGCCAATATGTCTTCTATCCGACTTAGTTAATGATTCCGAAATTGTAATAATCGAGATAGAAAGTATTTCTAATATTTTATTTATATTTCAATTATTGCATGCATGTTTCCATCTAATTCATATTTGATACTTAATTCATTTAAGTTATATAATCTCCTTTCTTAAATTTCTATAAAATTTATAAATTATATGTTTGTAATATTGATGATATATATTACTTTTGAAATTTTAATCGATCAATTATATTATCTCATTATTTATATATTATCGCTTATTTTTGCTCGAGGACGATCAAAAGCTAAGTGGGAGTAATTTGATGTATTATTTTTATATGATTGAATTTACGTGATTTTATTACGCTTTTATTGACAAATTCTAAGTAAAATATCTAAAATTATGATATAATTAGTATAAATTATTAATCTTTGTAGTTTAGTATAGTTAGTAGTAAAAGTTAGTATTTATAGTAGAAAGTTGTAGTTTTGTACCGGTTTTAGTAACCGGAATATTGTGTCTATTTTACACGGGTATTTTGTGTTTATTTCATTGCGAGAATCCTAAGATGAACTGAAATCCTTAGTATCGACACTTTTGAAGTCAATTCAAGTCGGTGAAAGGAAGTTATAAAGCGTCACCGATATACATGATCAAGGGAATAATTGTTTCGAATCTCGAAAAGGACGTATAATACAAATGGCTCATCGAGAATACGTTTTACAAGAAGTGGTCTTGATGAAAGTTGTAGAGAATTCAACGAGCTTTTCAACGGAAGTTCGATTATGTCATTCGATATTAAGAATTCAAGTTACGATTTTTAGAAGTTAAGCGTGTAATTATATATAATTATATATATAATTACACAAAGAAAAGTGATGATTAAGGGTAACATGCTTGCACATGTCGATAACAAATCGTAATGATTGTCATCATTACACCGACCGATCCGGCAAGTTTTCGAGACCGGTCCGGGAAGGAAGAAAGTCTATAAAAGGGGAGCATCGAGAGGCTTCATTTGGGGGTGTACCAATATATATATACAATATTCTATATATATTCTCCCTCTTCTTTCTCTTTTCTTCTCCTTTCTTAGTTTGTAAATAGGCTTTATGCCAAAATAAATTAGTAGTAGTAATACGGTAGTAATGCTCGGGAAATTCTCGAAGGTTCGGTGTTCTTTGAAGTCGTTGTAATGTCCGGAAAAGACGATTTACGAGTCATTGATTTATAATCGGGTAATTTCTATAATAATTATGTTTATGTTTGTTATTTTCTTCTTTTAGTTTTTATAATGTTATTAGGCTAGATCTAATAACTAGCCAAAGTTATGTAATCGTATTATTTCGATCTTTTAGTTAAAGGAATAATGTTAAAATAAAATTGACTAAAATTGAGTAAAATGAATCTTTTTCTATTTCGCTACGTAATGATAACATATTCGAATGAAGTAATCAATCATGATGAATACCACATATAACTCTGGCGATGAACCGACCGGAGAAGTCGGGATATGAGTAAAAATAGAAAAACCGGAGGGTAAAAATGGCCGTCCTCGATTAACGGAATCCTATTTCCTACCGAGGCGTGATTTGTCCTGGAAAGATAAATCTTATTAAAATTTGTACTCGAGATCTTAATAATGTTAAAATCACAGTTTAATTGAAACTACACCGTTTGTATTAAATCGATCCGCTTGACAACCGGAGCCTCTTGAATAACATCGGCCATCGACAAATGGAATCACCTCTTTTATCCGGGGTAGATTTGTACTGTACTGCTTTTGACTAACTAAGTTTAGCATGGGCGATTGTGGACATTGGACTGATGACAATTTGACATATGACAATTTCATACGCTCGTGTGAGGAGGAATTGTTGACATTAGAGTACACCGTTTCATTAACTCAATTGGACCTAATAAAAGGAAGATCGAACACATTCTATTAATTGAAAAGATCGAATAAATTGATTACATATACTTTGGCTAGTCTAGTCTATAAACTATATATTGGTATCTATATATTTATATATATATATATATTTTACTATTTATGTACATCTATATATATTTATATATCTATATATATTATATTAGAATAACTTTTAAATTATGCATTTATTTTATGTTGGTTAGAGTAGTAGTAATCATGTTATAAAATTGCGCGTTTAGATCGAGTTAATAGCAGCTCTTTGGTGTTTAACCACACTTAAAAGAATTACCACTTTTTTCCTCGAGGATTCGACACCTGACTCACCACTTTATCACTACAGTTCCAGAAGTCTGGACGCCCGTCCGCCTTGACCAATTATTGGACGAACGTCCACTAAGCCTGGACGCCCGTCTGATATTCTCCCTCCAATCCCGTATGTGATTTAAACTCTTGGGCGAAGGTCTCAATATCGGGACGCCGTCCGATTCATCAAATTTCCCAAAGGGCGCCCGTCCGATTTCTTGGACGCCCGTCCAGCCTCTGCCTATATATACTCCCTCCACGCATGAACATTCATTTTTCTGAGTTTTAAATCGAACAACCGTTTCCTCTCCCTCCTTTTGCCCTAAAATCTTCAATTCTAAACCATTTTGGGCGATTCCAGGTGCTATAGACCGCTCTTGACACCCTCTCTTCGATTTTCATAACCAAATTCCCCAACACGCCATATTTTAGGAGAATCAAGCTCTATTGCAGTCCGACTTTTTGGAGAAAAAAATTCGATTTTGGAGGCCATATTTGTGTTGTTTGGACTCCCTTTCATCTCGATCAACATCTACTCACCCTACTTGGTAAGTTAGTAACAGCTTTTCTAGTTTTTATTCACGTTTTTGCGAGTTAGATCTTTGGGTCGGCTCGTTCGCTTGAATAATCCCTTCACTCGTTTTTTTCCTGGTTTTGTGTTTCTTTCTGCTCTGTTTTGGTGATATGGTGTTGTGATGGGTGATGAATGGGTTTGTTGGGTGATGATTATGGTTGTGGTTGTGGTTTGGTTGTCTTGAAATCCCGCTTTGGATGTTAAACGGGTAAATCGTCGTGAATTGGGATTGTTTACGTGTAGTTTAGGCTTTGAATATGGTTCATAAGAAGGGAGTTGTGAAGAGACATGGTAAGGAAGTGGCTCGGGAGGCTGGGAAGAAACGTAAAGAGTTTGATCCTACCTTAGTTGATCCTAACCGGGGTGTGAGTATCCGAGAACAACCTCATAGGGCCACCCAAACTAGGACTACTTTAAGGGATGAACCAACCTCGGGATCTGAGACGGATGACGATATTCCTTAGGTGAGGATGCCTAGGGCTCAGAAAGGAGGAGCCTCATCTAGGGTTGAGGAGGTTGTCGAAGCTCCTCGGGAAGATGAACCGGTTGAACCTAGGGCTGCTCAACCTAGGAAGAAAGCCAAGACCGTACCCCCTATGCCTTTGCCTCGTAGATTCGTGAACCCTAGGGCCCACGACGCGTATACTAAGCACTATTTCTCGAGGACGATGTTGATAGAAAGGGCTACGTTGGAAGCTAAGGTTGATCCAGGGTTCATCAAGCTTTTAAGGGATCGGAAATGGGAAGCCTTGATGACGATCCCAACTACCCCGGTCAATGGTTCCTTGGTTCGGGAATTTTACGCCAATTGTTCAGAAACCGACTTGGAAACGAAGGTAGTTGTGGTTCGAGGGGTCCAAGTTCCGTTTACACCGGAGGTGATCAATGCGAAGTATGGGTTGGCAGCTTTTGAGGGTCGAGATTACAAGGAGGAGATTGTACATAGACAGAGTTTGGGGTAGGATCCTTTGGAGGAATTGAGGTTGAGAGTTTGCCCGGATGTGGCTTGGATGTTAAGGCTGGGAGGAGACCGGAAGGAGTTGGTTACCACGACCTGGACGGAGGACTGGAAGGTCCAGTGTCGATTTATTCAGAGTCGGTTGTTGCCTAAGAACAACCTGACACATTTTCATATTGGTGACCTAGGCATGCTGTATGCGTTGACATTTGGCCTGAATGTGGATGTGGGACAGGCATTATATGATGAGGTGGCTATTAATCAGAAGATCTATACCCGTTGCTTGATTATCCCTCACCTGATCCACAGTCTCTGTATTGATGCCGGTGTGCCTGAGTATGGAGCCGATCACAAACCGAAGAATCCGAGGCCTATACAGAGCGAGAAGGTAAGCCTTCGGTCGATCCGAGAGTCGAGGCATCGTAGGAGCCTGGTTCTTCCTCGGCACCGCCCATGAGCATCTACACTTCTGCGCTATATCGCCTTCGGGTCCGGATGCGGCTAAGTATGGCCAACAGTGCAGGGACTGGCCGAGAGACATAAGGACGCCTCGAAACAACATTTTGACGATTCAAGTGTATGAGTAAAGGCCGGCGCCAGGGATGACAGGATCTTCAATCCGAGCGCCATTGATTACCATTTTTCTTCTGAGATCGAGCAGGCCATTGCGGATGTTTTGGAGAAATCCGAGTCTTCTTCCGATGAGGAGCAGCCTGACTCCGTAGATAGGACTACAGCACCGCCATCTGGACCCTCTTCCGATCCTCCGGCTGATATTTCTCCGGCTCGGGCGATCATGATTTCATTTGTCTATTTTTCGATTTTGGATTTGACCTGGATATTATGATTGTATATTTCGCCACTTTAGATTACGTGATTCATTGTCTTTCGTATTTAGCTACTATTTATTATTTCCGATGGATCATGTAAGCCATAAGGCGTCAGCACTTTTATTTCTTCCTTTATTTCAACTGGTGAATGTATTTAATGCTTTATCTTTTGGTATTACTCGTTTTTATTATCTCTTTTCATTCTGGTATAATTCCCCGTTTTCCCCGAGATGTTTCCGTGTTTGTCGAGTCGTGCAGGTGTACTTCACGCGGTTTTGTCGAGCTACATTGTACGGTTACGAGTGCTACGTGTCACTATGTAGGCTCCGGCCTGACCGACGATTCGAGTTTCGATTTAAATCAGCTAAGTCTTTTCCTTTTTCTTTCGTTCTGCACAACATGAGGACATGTTGATTTTTAAGTGTGGGGGAGGGGAATGAGTCGCTATGTATCTATACATTTGCTTGCATTCGTAACGTTTCTATGCGAAATGAGCTAAAATTTTCCAAATTTCTTGAAATTTTTGTTTTTGTTCTGTCCCGAGTAGGCAATTCGATTATATGTTCGTTATTTTTATAGTCATTTAAGCTATATATCATATGTTTGATGAGTTAGTTGTTTCACCCGAGATCTATTCTTCACGAGCCATAGTGAATGATGAGCTAATTTATAAAGTTATACCCCTTTTGACAAGTGGTTTTTGATTTTCTTATAAGTCTTGTGCTTAATGCTACGTATATATCTTGAGACTTATGATAGTTTGTATTTAGATCCGGAGTATGTTATACTGTGAATATCTTAGGTTTGAATGTGATAAGTAACACGTAACTTATTGTCAAATGAAAAAGTTGAAAAATATGAAGAATTATTGGGTGTGTCGGAAGCTAGTCGATGATTTGAGTGCGATAGGGTGTACCACGTATGTCCTATAACACTATGATGACCAAAAGCTCACGACAATCAGAAGAAGCTGCCTTATGATTGGAGTAAGGTAGGGTATATCACGAATATCCTATTCTCTATGGCGGGGGCAATAGCTCATTCGATGTGTGTTTAAAGTGAAATAGTTGAATCAACTCATATAAGAATTGGTATGAAATGAATAAAGGACTAAGTTATCGTCTATCTTATCCCCAGTATAAACTGATGGATATGCTGTAGGGATTATCTTCTGAGTATTTCAGAAAGGCCCTAGATATGTTCTATCATCTTTCTCGGGATATGTCACGTTTGTAGGGTACACCTTATGAGTGTCATTTATCGCTAGTCTACGAGGGGGTATTAGCTAGTTTTGCTTGAGTTTCTCAAGTTTGGATTTAGTGGAAGTTTTCTATGGCTTTGCACACCACACACTGGTGAACCTCTAATTTATTGATGTATGCTATATTGTCTTGGATGTTTGTTTTCGTCTCGAGCTTTAATTTTTGTCTTGTTTTGCTCGGGACGAGCAAAAGCTAAGTGTGGGGGAGTTGTTAAGGGTGAATTTATACGATTTATAATGATATATTCTATGGTATTTTCCCCCGTATTTGTACTAAATTGCATAAGAAACGAGTGTTTAATGGAAATATTGAGTAAATGAGGTTTTAAATGAGTTAATCGCAATATTGGTTAATTTATGTGTTTTAATTGTGATTTTTCGATTATTTGGACATTATTACATTTTGCGATGTTTTTATGTGTTATAGATACATGGTTGAGGCTCAAAAGATGATCAAAAGTTGATTAAGTTAGAGCTAATTGATGATAAAAGAGATAATGAAGGAATTGACAAGAAGAAAAGAGATAAAGATCAAAGAGATCAGAATTCGATCATGTTGGACTCAAGGCCCGAATCTCCGTCCCAGTGGACGGGCGTCGATGAAGTGAACGCAGCGTCGGTGATGACATCTTTGATTCGGAAGTTTGACGCTGGAGTGGACGCCGGATGGACGAAAGGCCTGGTCATGACTCGGCCCGATTCGAAGTTTTATTGAAGAGCGGACGGGCGTTCACCCTTTCCAGACGGGCGTCCGTAGCCGACTTAGCCGAACCGCCTTGAATTTTATATAAGGCAAACGTATTTTCTCCACAAAAATAGATTACTCAAACCCTAAACCTAGGGGCGGCTCAAATTGCGCGCTTTTTTCTTTCCATCCGGTTTTATGCTTTTAATTTCTAGATAAACACCTTCAAATTTATGTACTTTTCTCAAGCTTTTCGAGTTGATCAAGTGATGTCTAGAGGCTAAAGCCTTATCAAACGAGCATTGTGAAGCCATCCAACACGTTTTGATTCCGTTTCTGCGATTATATTGTGAGTTTTATCTAAAGTTGTTTCCCTTATCATTGTTTATATTGTTTAATTGCGATTGTATCGAAAGACTTGCATGTTTTGATTGTTTATGTTGATGAAAATCTCTATAAACCCTAGATCATCATGATGAAGGAATGGTTGTTTAATCTATCATAACGAGAGTTAATAGGTTCAATTGCTAGGTTAAAGTTCACACCTTTGATTAGTAAAATCGTTAATCATAGATCGAAAGATATAGATTAATAAGTGAATCACCTAAGAAATTAGGGTTCATGCTTTAGACAAGGTAGAACCACAACTTGGTTAGAAAACGCAATATAATCGAGATAGAATTGATACTTGTTAGGATAGGTGGATCAATCGCCGTTTGTTCGTTAAAATCTGAATTCAATCCCGTGAAACTTGAATTGCCTAGTTTAGTTACTTTTATTTCATAATTAGTTTAAGTTTAATAGTTCGCAACCCGTACCTTCCCTGGCTTTAGATCTCGATCTTCTGTCCAGTTTACGTTATTGTTATCTTTCTTGTGAATTATTTACTGTTATCATATCTGTTTAGTTTAGTAATCGTGACATAGGTTAGTTAGTTAAATAAAAACTAGGGTTAGCAATCGCCAGTTCCCCGTAAGATCGACCCGGCATTAACCACTATTACTACGATCCTTATACTTGAGGTTAACCGGATTATTATTTGTTTGTTTTGTTAGATAAAATCCGTGACACTCATCTATCTAGGGAACACAAGGCTTGACATTGCCTTTTCCATTCAACAACTCAGTCGGTTCCTAGATCAACCTACAGAAAATCACCTAGCAGAAGCACATAAATTGTTGAGGTACCTCAAGTAAGCACCTGGACAAGGCATTTTATTCCCTACCATACGTTCACCAATTCTTAAAGCCTTTTCAGACTCTGATTGGGGCAGATGTACAGTAACAAAAAAGGTCTATCACATGATATATTCTTCTTTTAGGAGAATCACTCATTTCCTGGATGTGTATGAAGCAAGAAATAGTCAGTAGAAGCTCATCTTATGCTGAATATAGAGCATTAGCAATCACTGCCTGTGAAATACAGTGGCTCTTGTATGTTGGCAGATTTTCAAATTCCACATCAAAAAATAGTTCCTCTATTCTGTGACAGTAAGAGTGCTTTATACATTGTGGAGAATCCTGTGTTCTATGAACGTACAAAGCACATAGAGATTGATTGTCACTTGTAAGGGAAAAATACCAACAGAAAGTCTTCAAACCTATGCCTGTTAGAAAAGAGGATAATTTTATTTGGTTGATATCCTAACAATACTATTAGTACTTTATACAGACTCCTACCTAGGTTTCCAATCAAAGACATTTATCAGCCATCTGATCCACATATTGCAGCAACATCTCAGGAATCACCAACTACGGCATCACAATGTGAAGAAGTTTGAGTGATTGGAGTGCAAGTTGTCATGGTTCTCACCATTTCCAACTTGAGGAGGGGTGTTAAATATACTACAGCATCACAAGGCGAAGAATTCAAGTGATTGGAGTGACACAAGAATAGAAAGGACTTCATTGACACATTATATCAAACACCTAGTGTAGTATGGCAGTTAAGTTTGTTAGACAAGTTAGTTGTATAAGTGGTAACTGATTCCTCATATATAAACTCAGTTTGAGGGATCAGAAACTCAATTAAGAAGTTAGACAAGATAGCCAATTCATCAAATTCAAGTAAATTCGTTCTTGAGAAGTTTCTGCCTTTTTGCTATTTTGAATTTCATATTAATATTCATCTTCTTCATATGTCTGCTCAGAAATCTTCTTAATTGCTTCGCTTAGCTTTCTTAACATAAAATGACAAGGCTTAGAAATAAAACAAACAAGTGTAGTCTAATTTAAGGGCACTTAGGTTTGACTTTTGGATTGACCATATCTCTGTAATAGGGGCACTCCGCCTTGTTTCCAAAAGTCCTAGAAGGTACACAATTGCACTTCTTGCAAAAGATATTCCACAATAAGTGAGGCACTTGTCCATCACTCCCGCTGTGAGCATCTACTTGCACATTTTGAGCCACAAAACCTTCACAAATAAAAAAACCCCATAAATTAAACGTCCAATCTTTTTGTTAGAGTACGGGTTGTGACAGATTTATGTTTGTTGTATTACCATATGATGTAGGACATCATAATAGTTATTAGACTTTTATATATGTTTGAATTAATGGGTTGTAATGTGGCTTATTTGAGTTTAAGTTTTAGCTTAATGAGCTTTTAAACCTATAAATAGTCTAAGTATCCTAAAGGGTAAGGGAATTATGTAATCTTGAATATTGAATCATCGTCTCTTTTGAGAATGATACTATCTTGGAGCTTGGATTAGCTTGTGTTTTAACCGTTATTGTAGATCTTCTACATCATTTGGTAGGTTTTCCCTTTGCTTGTTGATGACTAAAATGAGCTGAGAAGATAGCCGGATCCATGACGGTGTTCGGGATTCGAAGATCCTGTGAGATACTCCATCACGGCTTAATCAAAAGACTGTTTCTTTGGGGGCAGAAACTGATCGAGTTGTGACGGGGCTGAGACACTACCCTTTGCGTGACTACAACCAAGTTCGGCAAGTTGTTCCTCGTGTACTTGCAGTTGACGTCAGCGATAGGTTTCACTACCGGAATCGCAATTTTGGTGAACAACAACAAGTGCAGCAGATTGGTTTTACTTCCTGCTTTGATGAATTTGACTACGGATTCCACAACTACAATGAGAAGGAAGACCCTTTTCATAGGTTTTATCATAGATATGGTGGATTAATAGTCAAATTCAAGAAAAAATCTCCCTCTTTTTGATGGATTTTGGCACAAAGAAGATCTCATGAGTTGGATTGATGCAATCGAAGACTTCTTTCAAGAAATCAATCCACCAGAACAAGTAAAGTGCAAAATTGTTTGGTATAAAATGAAGGGGGCTGCATATTATTGGTGGAAAATGTTGCAGAATGATAAATTTTCGGAGGGTAAGAATTTAATTTCATCATGGCCAAGAATGAAACGATTATTGCTTAAAAGATTCATGCCCGCTACATGTTCGACGGAATTACCGAGCAACAGAGAGTTGGAGGAAGGCAGGAGTTTGAACCCCATAATTTCGCCCCCAACCTGTTTGACGAAATGCGTACCTCAAGTTGACAGTGGTAACCAAGTAATTGAAGATCAGGAGAAGGAAATGGCAGATCAGAGCTTCACGCCCGTTAACTGTTCGATGAGAGTCCTCAACCATGTGAACAAGCTGAAAGAAGAGAGGAAGAAATGTGTGGTAAGCCTAATGATAAATCACATAATATAAGCTTGAACGATATTAGTCATTTTGATACTGTGAAAGGCCCAAAAGTGAGGATTTTCCGTTGAATGCTACCAATATGGAAAATTATGAGAATGTTGATCTTAACCAACCATTAGCAGCAGAGTTGCATTTGAATTCGTTTATCACTTCAACAACTATACTTTCTAATGATGTGCATGCCCAAGCGGATGAACCGAGTGACATGAAGAGAAAATAGGTCCAGGCTTGTGGTTACAAATATAATTGAGACTCTAAATGTTGGTCCTCAAGCATGCATTGCCTCATTCATTCTTACGGATGTCTTTGAAGTCGACAGCCCGCTAAAATATGATTCTCCTACACATGTACCGCATGGTAACATATCCAATTTGAAGACAATGATTTCCCAAATCGTGGGCTAATGGCTTTATAATATCTTTGCCCCCCAACATTCCAAGGATTAGGAACGACTTAGGTTCCATTGCCATAGTTCACGATCACGGGGGTGAAGAACTCGAAATGCGAACCGTTGATGTTGCTCTCTTGTTGATGAGATGTTGATGCTAAACTTTGATCCTGGAGGTGTTTATAGTAGAATAGATACGCTTGATTGTGTGTTTCTCAAGTATGAAACATATTTGAGATTCATTAGACTTGGAGATCTAACAACGTAACTGTCGGAGTCGTGGAAGCTGTGGACCTTCCCATTGACGGGCAACACAAATTCCAGAATTTAGCTTCAAATGTAGTGGATGATGGATCTTGTTCAACTCAAGTGTATCCAAAAGGAGCTGAAGACGAGTCATGGGTTCAGAAGAGTTATGAACTCCATAGCTACATCAACCATGAGTTGAAGAATTGGTTAACATCCAAACTACCTGATGAGCATATTAATGGTTCAAAAGAGAGGTCATTGTGTGTTGTTTCTAAGTTGTATACAATTCTAGAGAATCATGATTTCATTGTTAATATGGTGCATCTTCTGAAAAAATATGAATACACTTCCCGTTTTGCCTCGCACAGAGTCCAGAACACAATGTTACTAATTAAATACGGCGTGGCCTTCTTTCTCCTGGGACTTATATTGAAGTGGAAGTGTTCGTATTTGATCCCGGTATAATCTTATGTCTTGTAAAAGCACATAGCACAGTCTTGAGGAATGGAATTTTAGTTGAACATGTGAAAAATGCCCAAGCATTACACATTCAGTTTGTTTGGAGTTCTAAAATGAAGAGGATCTCATCAATGGCTGCTTATGTTTGTTGTGGATATTGGAGGGCGTTCATTTACACCCATTTTGTTTCTTGTGGTATTGATTTGCACGTGGAACAAGGGGCTGCTCCTGAGAAGAATTCTGCGTTTGGACATATAAAGGAAGTTTATCAATTTATCAGAGTATGCCAATGGAGCCAAATTTTGTTATCTCAAGGTGCTTCATCAGTTTATATGGTGCTGGTCAAATGTTAGCTACAGATGGCCTGCATCCTTTGAATTTGGAACTGATGTTCCATGTTATCATATCCTTCGATCCGGGAGGAATTGCCTATTCTTGGATGTTACAGTTTACATAGCGAATTCCTTTTCGATGTGTTTCGGGTATGATGGGAGAAGAAGGATCAACTTTGATGATACCGGGAACCTTGATCAAGCAAAGACGTCTTTCAAAATGAATTCTTTCCAGTCTGATATACACAGCAATTTGGTACTTCTTGTTATGCCTGTCACTCGTGGACGAGTTAATCCATGGAAGGGATGGAATGATAAGAGCAACTCCGATATGGAAGGGAAATTCACCTCGATTAAGCTAAATGTTGATACAATCTTTTCATGCTTAACATCTGGTGCGTGAATGGACAATTGAGGGAGTTTTTTAAATTGTTTCACAAGGTGGTGAACGGGCTTGACCCGCCCATGGATCTTAAATGGTGCTTGTGTGGATCCTTCCGAGTTCGCTCGTGGACGAGCTCTTTTAGTGGTGGGATGGAGATGATGTAGGACATCATAATAGTTATTAGACTTTTATATATGTTTGAATTAATGGGTTGTAATGTGGGCTTATTTGAGTTTAGGTTTTAGCTTAATGGGCTTTTAAACCTATAAATAGTCTAAGTATCCTAAAGGGTAGGGGAATCATGTAATCTTGAATAGTGAATCATCTTCTCTTTTGAGAATGATACTATCTTGGAGCTTGGATTAGCTCGTGTTTTATCCGTTATTGTAGATTTTCTACATCACCATCTCTCCCAAAATCTTAAGGTGATGGAGAGGCGGATAATTAACTTGTTATACATTTTTTAGCACGCCCCCTTTCAAGTGTCGGAAATCACTCCCAACACTTGCACAATCTTTAATCTTAAAGGCTTCAACACGCCCCATCAAGTGTGGGCAATCTTTCCCAACACTTGCACAATATAAATAATGTCCTCTGCCTTCGATACCATGTTGAACTACCATCTCTCCAAAAATCGTGCTACGTACATTTTTTTGTCGCATTGCCATCCTGATTTGTGGTGAAATTTTTTTTTTCGTATATTGTCACGGAATAGTAGCAAATATGTTGCAAATTAGTGACAAAATATTTTTGTCACAATTTCCGTCACAAATCCGTGAAATTCTAGTAGTGTCATATTTATGTATTTCAGTACAAGTAGTAAAGATAGTTTGGCAGTATGGTGTTGTTTTGGCCTTTGTATGATCACATTGAGTAGATATGAAGGTAAACATTAAATTATGTGCTCCAACATGTTTATGTGTTTGCCCAAATATTCTCAGTGAGGTATAGTTATTAACAAGCAACGTATTATAAGGAGTAACATGATTTTTAAAAATCATGTAAAAGGAATGACTATTTGTTTTAGCCACGTTGTTTTAAGACAACACATTGTACGGAATACCATGATCTGACATGTCATATTGGAGGCATGGCAAGTCATATTAGCCGTGTTACAGCGTGCCCTCATATTAAGTATTTGGCTATTTGTGTTGGAACATGAACATGGAAGGTAAATGAACCAAGAACATGAAGATGCTAAGTTAATTGGTTAATAAAAAAACTACACAAGTACGTGCAAAATAAACTAATGTAGTTAATTAATTGGACAAAACTTCAATAACTTCTTTAATCCAATCCAAGTAATTAATACCATTTTCTCCTCACAATATATAACATTCATTTTATTCAATACGAAACACAACACATTACAAACAACATTTTTGCAAAGCTTAATCATTGAATCGGAATAAAAGAGAATACAGTCATGTCCAAACGGATTATTACATAGAAACACAAAGTAC
This sequence comes from Gentiana macrophylla, assembly GCA_026214975.1. Lineage (NCBI taxonomy): Eukaryota > Viridiplantae > Streptophyta > Magnoliopsida > Gentianales > Gentianaceae > Gentiana > Gentiana macrophylla. The sequence continues at coordinate 61,238,363 of CM047810.1, read as the reverse complement.
AGAAAGAAAATCACAATAATTTCAAGCAAAAGAATCTAGTTTGACCAAATCAAGCGGTGTTTTCCCGATCACTGTTTTTCCGAAGAAATTTTCCCTGTAGTCACTGTACACAACCTCCCGATAACGAGCTACTTCACCAATTTGGACCAGCTCAGGAAATGGACCGATGTTTTCCATAGGCAGTGGCGATATGATCACAGGGACTGAAACTCTTGATTTTTCCTTGTTTGTCCTCACTCTGTGTTCTGCACTTTTATAGTGACCATTGCTTAATATCTGCAAGGATTATGAGAACATTAAGGTAATATGACGTGGGAGTTTGTTTAACGAGCCCATGAATTAGTCACTTTTTTTTTTTTCAAACACAAAGGTTATTTAAGACAAAGTCACAGAAGATAATAATGGAGTTCAAAGAAATAATATATTGTTAGGATAAAAGTAGTAATTTAGTTTAATTAAATAGAAGATTGTTTCTTATCTTTAAATTTAATTAAAAATTAAAAGTCTATCTTTAAAAATTATTTATCTTATTTATTTCTCCCATATATATATATAAAGGAGAATGCATTGTATTATTTGAATGAATTTAATAAACAAACAATTCAGACCATTTACGTTTTATGATTCGATTCGATTTTCTTCATGAGACGCTGGTGCCTTAACAATTACGCACCCCCGCCTTTCCTCTTTCGCTATTCCATCAAATCCCATGTAGCAAAAACACACACACGCTTCGATCATGAATTATTTTTCACTTGGGTTATTTCTCACTGTATCCTGATACATACGTCTAGATTATTTTCCCCCCAAATAAAGATGGATTAATTTCCATGATTTCATCCTTAGTCCATTCTTTGATCATACTTTATATTTTTTTTATCATTGATAAATAACACTCTTGCATATCATTATTATTATTTTCATTTTGAATCCATTCTCTCTGTGTCAATATTTTTGGTGTGATCATAAAAATGCATATCAAATTCAACAGTGACAATGAAGATAAATCCATCCGTCGGATGGTGCAACTAGTAGATCACTATTGCAGTCATGAGAGAATATTGAACTGATTTTTCAACCAAAAAAAAAAAGAAAGAGCCAGAGGCTAAAAGCCAAGAGCCAAAAGCCGTGGGCATTAAAAAGATGTTGCCTCCAACTCCAACAACATTTGAAGGAGGTTATTAAAGACAAAATCACATAAGATAACAATGGAGTTCAAAGAAAGATAAATGTGATATATTGTTAGGATAAATGTAGTAATTTAGTTTAAATAAAAGATTGTTTCTTATCTTTAAATTTAATAAAGATGTCTATCTTCTAAAATTATTTATTTTAGTTATTTCTCTTTTATATTAAGGAGAATGCATTGTATTATTTGAAACAATTTAATAAACAAACAGTTCAGACATTTTACGTTTGTGCACGTGTTCTAATTTTCTTCAAAGGTCAACAAACAATGGGGAAATTAGCTCCGGCTTTCCTGTTGTTATTGATCAATCAATATATATGAACGATATATTCTTGTATAAAAAAGTATGCACCTATTCGTAACAGACACGTGTATAAAATGACAAACTACATATCGAAAGTTATTAATCAACAGTGACTCACTATCAAATAATGTCGCAAGACATATATACCTGGAAGGCATCTCCAATATTAACGATGAAAGTGTCTGGAATGGGTGGAATATCAATCCATTCATCATTCTTTCCATCACAGTCATTTATATAATCCTCTTTCAGCTTCACTTGTAACCCTCCTGTACCGTCTTGAAATAGTAGAGATAACGTATTCACGTCTGAGTGCCTTCTACCACCAACCGTTAGCTCCGGATTTGGGCATGGTGGATAGTAGTTTATATTTAGCTTTCTCATGCCTATTAGGGATTCCATTCTTGTATTATCAAGAGAGATATTCAAGTTTTCAATTAGTATTTTGAATATCCTCCTCCCCATCTCCTTTGTCGACTTCAAGTATTCAATGGCCTCTTTCCTGTCAAGTCATTAGTGTAAAAAATCATTGCTATATCGGTATCATAGCCATCATATTTGTTAATCATATTGGTAAATGATCAGTTAAGTACCTACGTGTTGACGAACTTGAAATTAACAAAGCTACAACCAAGTCTCAAACCCATAACCTTAGGATAAGCAACAAGCATCTAATCAGTTGAACTAAATAAACAATTGTTATAAAAATTGTCTGAAATACTATACATATACAGTTTTACTATTATAAGAGAGGTATATTAGTAAGTTAGTCCGGAAATTTCAGTAGGGGCCATGCACCCATCCTTATAAGGCTGGGTCCGTCCCTACACATCCGACATGCTATATATGATGAGAAGACGGCATAATCAGTTTATATATGTAGATGTAAAAACTGATTAAGCCGTCTTCTCATCATATGCATACAGAATAACTTTTTTTTACGTATTTTAATTAATGGAAAATAGTAGCAACAGAACTGATTGATTTTTTTGATATGTTTATTCGCATATGTAACAGAACATTTGCATTACGCCATCTTTGGGACTCTCTTTATTGGTTTTCTTTGTTGTCCATGATTCTAATTTAGCGTACTACTCTATTAGATTCATATGTTGACTCAGTATTTTTTGGTTGTAATGACATTCTGAAATTGTGAAATTATGATGATTAGTTGTAAAAGAATCAGTTATTAATGGATATCTATAAATCCGTAAATATCCATGTGCGGAGGATATGTGCCAAAGAATTCTTTCTGCAAGGGGTAATAGATGGGGTCTGATTAAAGTGGCGGACCTACATATACCCAAGGTGTCTCCTTGATCCAAAAAAACACATACTAATATATGTATTGTTTTTATAGTTTGCCCTCCCTTAATTTTTGTATTAGTCTTTAAAATTTTAGTGCCCTCTTAAGCGAGATCCTGCGTCCGTACCTGTCTGAGTAGCGATTTTTTTTTGAGACGTATGATATTAATATATCCAAACCCGCGCTTACCCGCACTTATTGCCATGTCTTCTCTATGTTCAGGGATATTGATAAATGTTCCATGCCCTCTTTCTCAGAATAGCATGATGACTGGTTTAGTAATGTATAATGTTACTTTGATAATAGTGAGAAAAGCTAACAATATAAGAAGATTGATTTTGTAGAGACAAACATTTCTTCATTCAAAATCATATTTGAGCTGTGATACAAAATATGGAGGTGTTCTTAAGAATCTAATAACACATATAACAACTTCTGACATTATCTAACGAACAAGCCTATGTGGCATCCTATATGTCAAACACATCCACCTTAAGACTAATTGTTGGAAATAAAATTATTTTTGATGATTCATCGCTTGTTTGTTTATTTATTTTAACCTTATTGGTGAAGTGTCATAACTAGCTGCAATAGTGCAAAGCAAAAAGATGTCTAGAAAATGAATATATAGGATTTACTAGAATCTGATTATTGTATAGGTTTTATCAGACAAACACAGTAATAGATAGGTTTTTGTAGAGTCTAGAACTGAAACTGACATCCAATCAAGAATGGTTCGTTGAGGGATCAAACTCGATCACTTGGCCATGTTCAAAGCTGAAGACTCAAGGCTTAGGGGACAAACCCAGTTATGAAGGCTGAGGGATCAAACTCAGTTTAGAAGACAGAAGGCTGAGGGGGCAAACTCAGTTTTTATGAATATTACACCGAGACTGTAAGGTTAGAATTCAGGTAAGTCTGTGATTGCCTGAACTGATTTTATTGATCTTGTATTAAAGGTCTAAGATCCATAAGGACAATGTGATCTTAGTTAATATAAAGTTTTAAATGGTGTACTCTGATCCTCTCAAATCTTCAAGATCGGTTCAATGAGGAGTACTCAGTTTTGAAGAAGATTAAAAACTGAGTTAATGCTCAAACTCAGAGAAACTAAGATAATCAAGAACTCAGTTAAGCAACCAATCAGTTAAACAGAACGTTGGAGAGCACAAATTCTAATTCTGTCATTGTCAGAAAGGACACTAACATCTGACATCTACTAAGCAGGACCACCAACGGCTCTGAGAATTCAAATTCACACATTGGAATGACCTCTCTAAATAGAGCACTTATCATTCAAGAAGAAGTGCGGAGTTTAGAATTTTTAATAAGCTAGTATTCTATAATGATTAAGAATTAACGGGGGATAAATCTTATTAAGAACTCCTGCTAAGTCCATATTGCAAGATCCAAAAAACTTCAAGTATTCAGATCATTCAAGGAAATTGTCAAGACTGAGTATACTTGAAGAACAGAGCTTACTGTGCAAATCAGATACATCAAGAAGAAGAAGCTCACACACAAGTTGAATCACTTACTTGATTCAAGTCTCAACTTTGATTTAATCAAAGGTTTAGACAATGAAACACCAAGGTGGTGTGAAGGGCTGTTCACAAATGATCGAGACTGTGTTTGTGGTGGAGCTGGTGAAGAGGCAATTACACCCTTCAAGGACCAGTGAAACAGTTGGAGAAGCACCAATTCTACCTGTTATCCAAGTGTTAGATTGTTTAGCTAGGGATTAGTGACGGACAACCAACTAGGAATTTTTGTAACTATAACCTCAAGAAGACTAGTGGAGTTCCTTCAACATCACAGGAAAAAAGTGGACTAGAAGGATTACACCACTTGGAACCACTTTAAACTTTGTGTTCTTCACTTACGCATTTACTTCAACATTTTATATTTGTGTTTGTGTGTTAACTTACTTTATTGCATACTAAGTCTACACTAATTCGGCTAACATGTGTAACTGAGTTCACAGGGCATATTTCAAGAAAACTCAACAAACTGAACGAACATATCTAATAAAAGGCTTTAAACAGTATTCCGCCGCATTTAACTTAGTTCTCTTAAAAAGTCAGCAGACTGATTAAAAAGCTGAGTTATCTAAACTCCAAGTTTTTTTTAAGTTATAAAGTTCAACTTATAAGAAAAAGTTTTTATAGGACAAGTTTATTCACCCCCTTTAAACTTGTCTCAAGCCTTTCCAAGGCACCAACACTAATACACATCCATCTTAAGACTAATCAAAACTCAAACGAGTTAAACATTAATTAACAACATATACTAACACCCCCTTAAATTGAATAGGGCTTCTTTCACATTCAGTTTGTCCTCTAAATGATGGAATTGAGCTATAACTTGATCCTTCTTGAAGGTGTAAGCTATCTGATAAATGGAAGGAATATAATGGACTCTCGGCTGATTTTTTTGTTACACGAAGAGGCCGAAGGCCAAAAGAGAGGGGGAACAAATGAATTGCTCTTTTGGGAGATGCACTCCCCTAAACTCATCTTCAAGGATACCAAAAACCTCATTAGGAGATTCTTCCAAAGCAATCACACCCATCAGCTTATCATGCCCCATTCTTGTCAGCCGATCAACAGCCATGTTGGCTTCACGGTGCTTGAACGTAATCATCACTTCCCAATCACTGTATTTCCTTTTGTAGATATCATCAATGATGGCCAAACTATCTTCACTCCGGCTTCTATTATTTATAGTCGTCACAACAACAAGGGAGTCTGATTCAACCCAAGGAGCTTGAACCCTAAAATACTTTCACAAGTATCATAGTTTCTTTTAAATCTATCAACTCTCCAATGTAGATAGTGTTTGTGGCCATAGATATCACCAAACCTTTAACCCAATGACCATCAGAATCTCTGAAGACTCTATGTTTATTGTACATAACTTGATATCTAAGAAAACTAACTTCCAGCATAACATGCTTAGTCTTGGAATGGAAAAAAGGTTCTATGACAGAGAGAAAGTTGCATGTTATCACACCATGCCATTGGAGTCTTCCGCAAATAAATCTTCATCTCAAGACAAAAATTGTTTTATCCAAATCATTTCAACTGACAATGAATAGTGCATTTATGTACTTCGGAACTCTCTTTAGGGGTCAGTGGTCAATTATGGGAGATTGTATGTACAGAGATATACGATTGACATCCAATGCAATGTCTGGTCTAGCTCTTGTAAGGTATGGAGAGCTCTAATCATGCTTCTGTAAATAGTAGGGTTGGACATAGGATCTCCTTGGGTTGGTGTGAGTTGAGTCCTTGTCGCCAATGATGTAGGGCAATGTTGTGTATTTTCCATGTCATCATTTTGTAGGGCATAATATCCTTAAGATAAATACAAACTAGTGACATCATGAGAGCCTGTATTCCTAAGAAATGAGATACATGTCCAAGATCTTTTAAGGCAAATGTTGCATTATAGAGATGCTTGACAAACTTTTTGATTAGATCTCCTGATTTCCCTATAACTAATATGTCATCAACCTGGACTAAGATAAAAAGTAAGTGTTATCCTTTAGCAATGATAAACAAAGTTGAGTCAGATAGAGACTGAATGAAACCCTAGTTGATCATATGTTTCTTAAGAGCCTCAAACCATCCTCTACAAACCTATTTCAATTCATAGATTGCTTTAGATAATTTGTAAACATGATTGGGCCTTAATGGATCCACAAACCCTTCAGGTTGAGGAATTTATACTTCTTCTGTCAGAGAGCCATTTAGGAATGCACTTTTATTGTTCATTTAATGAATTCCTCAATCAAATGACACAACCACATCTAAAACAACTGTGGTTGTGGATACTTTGGCCACTGGACTGCTTGTTTAAGTGGATTCAACCCCATAGTGATGATTGAATAACTTGGCCACAAATCTGGCTTTATGATTGAGTATAGATCCGACTAGATTAAGTGTGAGTTTGAATATCCATATGCTCCAAACCAATTGGTATTTAGAGGAGGCTGGAACCAATTTCCAAGTTTATTGTTGCATAGGGCCCTATATTCTTCCATCATAGCTATTGTTATGAACATTTTATTTGGTTCGATGATGGCCATACTAGCTGTTATAGCAAGTCTGAAATAAGTCTAAAATAATCAGCAATGTTTGTATAGGCTTTACTTAGAAGTCTGACATGTTGTAAAAGTTCAGTCAGATAAGCACTATAATAGACTGGTAGGATGGCTCAGTAAAATCAGTGGAACGGCTCAATGAAGACAGCCAAGGAATCAGCTCAGTGAAGTGAAGACCTATGGACTGACTTACAGTCAGGGAAGTCTGTGATGACCTTGGGTAAGTCTAAGACTTTTTACAAGTGATGGAATCTATTCTTTCAATATGGCGTACACTGATCTCACCCAAATCAAGGATCAGTGAAGAACAATCATACTTAGACGTTGAAATATCAATGTAAAAAGGAATACAGTAAATTGGCTAAGTGGAGGCTCTACCAGCTGACTAACAAGAAGAATGTTGAAGAGAACCTCAACAGCCGAGTAATAGCTTATTAGTAGAATTAATATATCGGTCAAGCAGCAGTCAAGTTAAGAAACAGGCAAGTGAAGTTTGATATCTGCACTTGATTCTGAATGTTAAATACATGGAAATCAAGCAATTAATGCAGAATCAATCAAAAACGGATTTTATGATGAACTTTTGAAGAAAATCCGGATCACTGAAATTATAGAGAATCAATCAAGGAAAAATCAAGAATTAAATCAAAGATTATTCTCTGCATTAAATAGCCAACGGACGGAATTTCAAAATCAAGGATAATCAAGGCTATAAATAGAAGGCATTGATAGAAGGGAAAAACAAGACGAATACACAGGAAAAGGTGTTGAAACTCTGCCATTTTTCACAGCCTTCAATTTGAACTAAAAAAAAATCTAGTTGATCATACTCAGAAAACTGAGCATCAAATCCATATCAACTGCTGAGTCTGATCATCCAATGAATCCAATTCACACCAAACCAAAGCAATTGAATCTGTTTTTCTGAGAATGAATTGCAACCTTTGTGATAGCTGCTGAAGGATTTGTTCTCAAAGAGAAGTGTTGAAGACTGAGTCACTGAAGCTTTTGTTGCCAGGGAGTGATAGTCTTGGAGATCATGAAGCTTGTGTAGCCAGGGAAAACCACACTATTGTATTGATGAAAGTCAACAGTGAATTCCTACAATGATCACATGAGAAGAGTGGATTAAGGGATTACACCTCCCTGAACCACTATAAATCTTTGTGTTCATTTTCTTACTACACTTTACTTTACAACATTTCTTTACTGCATTTCACTTATACTTTGTGTGTGTTTAATCTACTTTGAAACAACTTTTAAGAAGGGACTTATCCACTTGCCAAAAGCTTTTAAAGATCACAAAAGTTTTGAAACTCCAATATAGTCATTCACCCCCTCCCCCCTCTGACTATATTCTCACCCTTCTCTGGGACCAACAGTGATGACGGAAAAATTCACTATTATTATTATAACATTTCACCCCACTTCTGATACCATTTTGAGCATTTATATATCATTTCGAGTCATTAATTCATTAGATTTATCTAAATGCATAAGTAGTAAGTATTATATAAAATATTATGTTTTTACTAGTTTTTGTGTCGGTTTAGTAGCCGGAGTGTCATGTAGAATTTACGTTTAGTTTTTATCTATGTTTATTTATAAAAAAAAAAAATATATATATATATATATATATATATATATATATATATATATATATATATATATATATATATATATGTATATATATCGATAAAAATGTATCCACAAAGACAAATCTTTGTCTTGTTAAAACTTTTGTTTCATTTACTCATGGTTCGTTTCTTTGTGTTCGGTAAAAAGATAAGATTTACTCATGAAACGGAACTAAAGATGAATCACGAGACGAAATTTACTTTGATCGAAGAAAGCTCGATTCGAATCAAGAATGGGCTGATTCGAATCGACCCCAAACTTGAGTTCAAGGTTTTCAAAATATCCCACGTAACAATATGTTTTGAGGCTTAAAAGATGGATTTTGAGGAAGCGAAGAAGATGCCACGAATTCTACGAGATCAACGGATAATTTTTCCAACGCAGTTCTACCATAACCAGTTTTCGACGGACATTTGACCCGACTTAGAGGCATTTTCAGGGGAAGAGTTCTTCATGAAAGTTGTAGATACTAAAATGATCTTTCCAACGCATTTTGAATCACGTCAATCGGATGTCTACAACTCAAGTTATGATTGTTTTTACCGAACAGCTGAAATTTGGACGAATTGGAGATATCTTGGTTAAAATCCAAGCATGTTACTTGCAATGATTCCTCTTAACAAATTTTTGCATGACTCATCACCTTCACATGCAAACTCATGATTACATCCAAGCCTCCCTAACAAACTATTGGTGATTCACCACCCCTTCCCCAAATACTACCTCCTTATAGACTCTTAGATATATATATATATATATATATATATATATATATATATATATATATATATATATATATATATATATAATTTCGTGATTTTGGCCAATTAAAAGGTTGGTGGGATAATTATCTTAGTATAATGGATAAGGATCATATTATGAACACGATAAAACAAGAGAATAATAATGTTCTTGAAAACGTAGTTTACACTTTAGTTACTACTATTTTGGAACATTTCACAGGAAGAATTTCCGATAATTGCGAAAATATTCGTACCTTACTACAAAATCTTCGATGTAAAACATTAACAGATTTTAGATGGTATAAGGATACTTTTCTCAATAGAGTTATGGAATTACCTGAAAGCAATAGCTCTCATTGGAAATCCAAGTTCATAGATGGGTTACCCTATTTATTTGCGGAAAAAGTAAGGAAAAATTTAAGAAAAGATTTTCTTAATATTCCTTATGAAGAATATACTTATGGAAAATTAATAGGAACAATTATTCACGAAGGGTTAGCTCTTTGTAATGAAATAAAATTAAATCAGCAAATCAAAAGGCAAAATCTGTCTGAAAAATCACAATTAGGAAGATTTTGTGATCAATTTGGTATGGATATTCCATCCTCTTCTAAACAATCTTTTAAAGATAAAAGAAAAGAAAAATCTTTTGATTCTTTTTATAAGGGAAAAAGAAAGAAAAGATTTTCTAAGAAGAAATTAGAAGAAAAAGAATATAAGCATGAAAAGCGTAAAATAAATAAAGAAAAATATAAAACAGATAAAAAATGTTTTAAATGCGGACAAATAGGTCATTATGCGAATAGATGCAAAATGAAAAAGAAAATTAATTCTATTGAAAATGAAGAATTAAAATTAAATCTTTCAAAAATACTTCTTAATTCTGAATCAGAAAAATCTTCTTCGGATATGGGAGATTCTGATAATTCAATTGAAGAAAATAATTTATCTCAATTAAATAATGAATTAATTTATTCTTCTGATACAGATGCTTGTTGTACATCTTGTATACAAAATATTACATGCGATAAACATGATAAAGAAGAAGGAGAAGAATTTTATAAGATTCTTTCCCAATTTAAAGATTTAGAAGTAAATGTTTTATCAAATAATAATATAATTGAATTTCTTAAATTAATTAAGAATCCTGAGCTTCGTTCTCAGTTAATTGATAACATGCCTGAAGTACCGTCATCGTCTAATAATGAAGTTGACATAAAAACTTCTCAAGAACCTTATTCTATGAATAATGTTTTAAAAATGTTAAAAGAAAGACAATCAGGTCAAAAACCTACCACAATAATAGAACTATCAAAAGAAGTAATATATTTAAAACAAGAAATATCTAATTTAAAAAAGATTAATAAAACATTAGATGAAAAGGTCTCGCCTTCTCTTTCTCCTACTACTACCTTGTAAAATTTTTCATCCAAGTTAAATAAAGAATCTTGTTAGTCTTGATTACAACTAAGGAATTGTAAGTTATTTTTATTTTTGTTTTGTTTAATTTTTATTTTTTTCGTATTAGCCTAATGATAGGCTAAAAGAATTTAAGTGTTAAAATATAATGTGAAGGTAAATTTAAATACATTGTATGGTCTTGTATTGTTTTAAGAATGTGTATATAATGATTAAGGGTTGAGCAGAAAACTGGCAATCTTATATAACAAGGTTTTGATTATTTCTGGCATGAATAAAAAGCAGAGCCTTTTGTAGCCGTTTATACCCGCTTTTAGCCCAGGTGTGGTGTTTTAGGGTTTTGGCTTTTGCAATGGCTTAAGATATTTATTTGTCGACGGAAAAAAATCAAGTAAAAATTCCATTTTGTTATATAATTTAAGACGGTTTTCCTTATGCTTGTAAATATGCCCATTCTAATCATCAGTGCATTATCACCACAAGGACAAAATGGGTCCTATGAGTTTGTCATTTAATACCGACAACAACTTTAATAAAGTTTTACTATTAATGAATAGAAAAAGTAGTCCTCTTTTGCTTTTACTTTTGAAATAATTGGCAAATGTTCGCCACTTATTTTTCTTTACTTTTTAAAATGGCCCACTTGTTTTGGCCTTTCTTCTCTAGTTTCTCTATATATAGATTAGTTCTTTGTTATGTTGGAGGCACGCTTGAGATCTGTCTCGCCTTCTCTTTCTCCTACTACTACCTTGTAAAATTTTTCATCCAAGTTAAATAAAGAATCTTGTTAGTCTTGATTACAACTAAGGAATTGTAAGTTATTTTTATTTTTGTTTTGTTTAATTTTTATTTTTTTCGTATTAGCCTAATGATAGGCTAAAAGAATTTAAGTGTTAAAATATAATGTGAAGGTAAATTTAAATACATTGTATGGTCTTGTATTGTTTTAAGAATGTGTATATAATGATTAAGGGTTGAAGCGAGAAACCGCAATCTTATATAACAAGGTTTTGATTATTTCTGGCATGAATAAAAAGCAGAGCCTTTTGTAGCCGTTTATACCCGCTTTTAGCCCAGGTGTGGCGTTTTAGGGTTTTGGCTTTTGCAATGGCTTAAGATATTTATTTGTCGACGGAAAAAAATCAAGTAAAAATTCCATTTTGTTATATAATTTAAGACGGTTTTCCTTAAAGACTGTGTATACATTGATGATTAGAATGGGCATATTTACAAGCATAAGGAAAACCGTCTTAAATTATATAACAAAATGGAATTTTTACTTGATTTTTTTCCGTCGACAAATAAATATCTTAAGCCATTGCAAAAGCCAAAACCCTAAAACGCCACACCTGGGCTAAAAGCGGGTATAAACGACTACAAAAGGCTCTGCTTTTTATTCATGCCAGAAATAATCAAAACCTTGTTATATAAGATTGCCAGTTTTCTGCTCAACCCCTAATCATTATATACACATTCTTAAAACAATACAAGACCATACCTTTTGTAGCCGTTTATACCCGCTTTTAGCCCAGGTGTGGCGTTTTAGGGTTTTGGCTTTTGCAATGGCTTAAGATATTTATTTGTCGACGGAAAAAAATCAAGTAAAAATTCCATTTTGTTATATAATTTAAGACGGTTTTCCTTATGCTTGTAAATATGCCCATTCTAATCATCAATGTATACACAGTCTTTAAGTTTGGTATCGGAGCCATGGCAGTATTTACTGTTATCTTCTATGTTATATTTTAACACTTTCTTAAAAAATGTTAAGAAAATCAGAAAATATGAAAAATAGTCTCACACAAGAATTTGAAATTCCCAGAAATCTGGATTTATTAAATAAATGGACTATTCCAAAATAGAACCTAAAACAATTTATCAATTAGGCACCTTTGAAAAATTAGGTTTAAGACAAATTGTCAAAACCTCTGAAGAATCAATTTCTTTAAATAATGAAGAAATGATTATTAAATTATTAAGTGAAAAAGATATTTTTCCTTATAGAAAAACTCATAAATTTCTTCATATTGGTTTAGTACAAATTGCTTTTAAACCTTTAACTTTGGAAAATCTTCCAGAAAGTTTTATTGCTGCCTTAAGAGATGGTAGAAATTTAGATTGGAAAAAATCTCTTATGGGTATTATACAATCTAGTTTGGCCCATGGCCCAGTATATTTTGATGTTTATCCCAATTTACAACTATCTTTATCAGATATAAACATCCTTGATTCTTTAACAATGAATGTTAAAACGCATGGTTATAATTATGCATCTGGATCTGAAATTATTTGTATATGTTATAGAATTTATTATAAACCTTTACACACTTTAAATCCTATGTGTAAGATAAAGGATAAATCTTTAAATGAAACTATTTTAATAGAAACAAATTTCAGTAAGTCTAATATTACGACTAGAAGATCAATTAAATGGGAAGAAATTCCTTTACCAGATACTTGGCAAATTGCTAATGCAGTACCAAGGATTCCTGTTATATGTCAGGATGTTACTAATATAGATCAAAGTACAGATGGAAATATTTCTATTTGTATGAATTCAGGTATGAATAATAGAAATTTATTATCAAGATCTATATCTATGAGATCTTTTATCTCTCCTTTTGATAATATTCATATTCCTGAACCCAGTAGGGTTTCTACTTCTCAATTAAGAGAAAATTATGTTAAAAATTTATCATTAGATAAAAATAATATTGTAAGAGGAAAAGGAGTTGTCGATTCAGATATTACTGAATCAGAAATGGATTATAATATTTAAATGGATTTTACGCTTAAAATTGATGTTAGTCCAGGTTCACTGGCAAGAAAAACAATTAAAGATGAATTTAATCTTCCACAATGGAAACCTTTTCGTAATTGGTTCTTTGAACATATTTCAAAAGAAGATAGAGATTACTATCAAGAAGAATTTTTTAATTATGTTAAAAATGAGAATAAAATGATTACTTTTATCTCTTGGTTTATTTCAACCTATGTTCCACAATATTTATACATAATTGAAAGAGATTTTCAATTAGAGGGGGGAAAAACTATAAAAGGGATATATCCTCCACAACAGGCTTTCACAATTGAAAGAAGTGGTAAAATATAAAATTTTAATGCATTTTCTATATTAATTGAAAATGATTCTTTAAAATTTACTATAAAAGAATTAAATCTTTTATTATCAAATCAGAATTATACAAATTTATACCTAAATATATTAGGAGAACAAATATCAATTATTTCTGAGAGAACAGAAAGAATTTTATCTGAGGTAAGAAATATATCTAAAGAAAAAGATGTAAAGAATACTAGCAAAGATATTGATAATATTGTTATTACTTCACATCTTCAACCTCCTCCTGATATTAAGGATTTTATTTTAAAACCTAGAGGAGATTTAGAAAAATTTCTTGAAGAAAAATTTAAGAATTTAAAATTAAATACATTAGATCAAGATATTTCGAATACTATTGGATCTAGTAATCATAATGATACAGTCCAATTTGAAATAAATAGAATAAAGAGATATGCTGATCGTCCTACTCAGCATAATTATTATTATAGAAGACCTTCTCCTATGGATACTCTCCATGAGGAACACGAATATGAAATTAATAATAGTTATTCGGGAAAATGTATTTACGAATGGAATCTTGATGGGTATGCTGATAAGCAAATATATAATATGATACATAGAATGCTTATGTATAGTACTATATGTAAATCATCAGGTAATACTGATAAAAATATTGCTAAGATGATAATTTCAGGATTTACTGGCCAATTAAAAGGTTGGTGGGATAATTATCTTAGTATAATGGATAAGGATCATATTATGAACACTGCTTATATGCAGTTACTGGAAATGAATTATTATCCAAATATTTATCCATTAATGACCATGGGTCATTTTTCTTTTTTAAATCATCATACTCAATTAGGAATATTATTCCTTGTTCTTCATTCTCTTGATAAGAAGTTATATCTTCTTCTTCTTGTATAACAATATTTGCATAAGAGGGTATTTCCTCAACTGCTTTATCTTTACTATTTTTCTTCCTTTTATATTCAAGGAATTCTTGATATTCTTTATCAGAATTATTATTCTGACTTGAGCTTCCAATTCCGGATATATTATCCGAATATAAAATTCTGTTTCCATGTTGGACGAGGATATTTCCTCTTCCACCCCTTCCACGATAGGGATTATGAATTCCCCGTCCTGATCCTCTGACGTCATACCTGCAATTTTTGCCAACATTAATCATAATGATAATTATTTCGACAACTCCAGCATGGCTGTTTAGAGGTAAAGAAAGCTTCAAGGGCTTTCCATTTATTTCCCTTTGGATTATTTCCTTTTGCATTTTTCCCTTTTTACTTTCAACATCAAGAATGACATTTCTCCACCATTTCTGCCAGCAAAATGTCTCACTAAAATAAAAATTATTTTCAAAATTATGAGCTGAATTGTCTGTCATTATCCCTGCAAAAATTCTCGTGTTAAAAAATCAGGGAGACTATTGTCTTCTCCTTTTTTATGAAGAATATCATAATCAAAAGGGGCTAAATGTGATTGCCACCTTGCAAACATTTGTTTGGAAACATCATGCTTAAAATCTTTATTAAACATAAATTTCGCAGATTTACAATCTGTATATATAAGAAATTTCTTATTATATAAATCATCTTGAAATTTTAAAACACATTTAACAATAGCTAAAAATTCTTTTGCTACTGCTGCATAATTCTTTTGACTATTATTCCATTTTCCAGAATAAAATCTAACAAGATAAACTTGTTTTGTTACTGGACAAATTTGTTTTAATATGCCACCATAGCCAATATCAGAGGCATCCGTCTCAATTATTTTATCCCATAAAGGATTAGCTAACATTAAACAAGGAAGATTGATCACTTTATTTTTAATTGTTTTAACAGCATTAGTATGTTGATCAGTCCAATGACTAGGTAATTTTTTCAATCTATCATATAAGATAGCTGCATCTATAGCTAAATCTTTATAATAGGCAGCTACCTAAAAATCTTTATAATTGTGTTTTATCTAGAATAATATCTGGGAACTTTGAGGCAAATTCAATGCTTCTTTGTATAGGAATAATATTTACTTTCTCAATATTATGACCTAGAAATCTTATTTTTGTTTGAAATAAAGACATCTTAGGTTTGGATATAGCTAAACCATTTTGTATTATTAATTTTTGGAATATATCTAAATGTTTAAAATGATTTTCAATAGTTTTTGAAAATACTAATATATCATCAATATAAATTATCATAAACTCACTATAAGGAGTAAATATATCATTCATAATCTTTTGGAATTCTGATGGAGCATTCTTTAAACCAAAAGGCATAACTCTCCATTCATAATGTCCAAAAGGAACATTGAAAGCTGTTTTATACTGGTCTTTTTCAGATATCTGAATTTGCCACTATCCAGATTTTAAATCAAATTTAGAAAATATAACAGAATCATATAATCTATCTAATAAATCCTTTTTATTAGGGATTGGGGATCTTATTCATTTTAAAACTTTATTTAGAGGTTTATAATTAATTACCATTCTGGGAACACCTCTTTCTATTTCACTATGTTTATTAACATAAAAAGCAGTACAAGACCAAGAGGATTTAGATGGTTTTATTAAACCTTGTTGTAATAAAGATTCAATCTCTTTCTTACAATATTCTAAATATTCTAAATTCATTTGACAAGGTCTAGCTTTTGTCGTAATTTTTCTTTCATCAAAATCATCTTCATAGGGAAGATCAACAATGTGTCTTTTCCTATCCCAAAAAGCATTAGGATGATCACAACATATTTCAATTGAAAATTTATATAATAAGTTATTTATTTTTTCTTTAAGCTTTGGATTTAAAAGCTTTTCTTCAATTAAAAATACATTAATTTCTTGTTTTAAAAAGTTTAAATGTAAACTCTTTTTATCTATTAAATTCCTAATCTCATTTAAAAAATTAGGTATAGGTTTGGTAACAAAATCAAACATGATTTTATTTCCTTCAAAAGTACCTATTATACCTTTATTATCAATTTTAATTATAGGATACATTTTTTCAATAAATGGTGTTCCAAGTATAACTTGACTAGTAATATTTTTTACAAGTAAAAAACTTGTAGGAATACAAATATCATTCTTACAAATATATGCTTTTGGAAGTTTAAACTTTATATCAAGTTTTTCACCACCAGCATGGCTTAACGTCATTGTAGTTTTTTCAAAATATTTAGTGGGAATTAATCCTTCCCCGATTACATTCATATCAAAGACCACTATCAATCAAAGCAGTTAATTCTTGTTTATAAGAATTATTAATTAATAAATTAATTTTCACATACCATTTTTGAGAAAATATAATACTTAAATTATTCAAGAAATTTTCTTGCTCAAATCCTTCTAATACTGAAGGTATACTAGATATATTTAAAATAGGTTCTTTTCCTTTCCTTTTTTTTTATCATATTCAAGGAGAGAGACCCTTTCATCTAGTGTTTTATTGATCTTTTTTAAATTAGATATTTCTTGTTTTAAAGATATTACTTCTTTTGATAGTTCTATTATTGTAGTAAGTTTTTGTCCTGATTGTCTTTCTTTTAACATTTTTAAGACATTATTCATAGAATAAGGTTCTTGAGAAGTTTTTATATCAACTTCATTATTAGAAGATGATGGTACTTCAGCCATGTTATCAATTAACTGAGAACGAAGCTCAGGATTCTTAATTAATTTAAGAAATTCAACTATATTATTATTTGATAAAACATTTACTTCTAAATCTTTGAATTGGGAAAGAATCTTATTAAATTCTTCAATTGAAATATGTAGTGATCATCCTAATGCTTTTTGGGATAGGAAAAGACACATTGTTGATCTTCCCTATGAAGATGATTTTGATAAAAGAAAAATTACGACAAAAGCTAGACCTTGTCAAATGAATTCAGAATATTTAGAATATTGTAAGAAAGAGATTGAATCTTTATTACAAAAAGGTTTAATAAAACCATCTAAATCCTCTTGGTCTTGTACTGCTTTTTATGTTAATAAACATAGTGAAATAGAAAGAGGTGGTCCCAGAATGGTAATTAATTATAAACCTCTAAATAAAGTTTTAAAATGGATAAGATCCCCAATCCCTAATAAAAAGGATTTATTAGATAGATTATATGATTCTGTTATATTTTCTAAATTTGATTTAAAATCTGGATAGTGGCAAATTCGGATATCCTAAAAGACCAAAGATAAAACAAATTTTTCAATGTTCCTTTTGGACATTATGAATGGAGAGTTATGCCTTTTGGTTTAAAGAATGCTCCATCAGAATTCCAAAAGATTATGAATGATATATTTACTCCTTATAGTGAGTTTATGATAGTTTATATTGATGATATATTAGTATTTTCAAAAACTATTGAAAATCATTTTAAACATTTAGATATATTCCGAAAATTAATAATACAAAATGGTTTAGTTATATCCAAACCTAAGATGTCTTTATTTCAAACAAAAATAAGATTTCTAGGTCATAATATTGAGAAAGGAAATATTATTCCTATACAAAGAAGCATTGAATTTGCCTCAAAATTCCCAGATATTATTCTGGATAAAACACAATTACAAAGATTTTTAGGTAGTCTTAATTATGTGTCTGCCTATTATAAAGATTTAGCTAAAGATGCAGCTATCTTATATGATAGATTAAAAAAATTACCCAGTCCTTGGACTGATCGACATACTAATGCGGTTAAAATAATTAAAAATAAGGTAATTAATCTTCCTTGCTTAATGATAGCTAATCCTTTATGGGATAAAATAATTGAGACAGATGCCTCTGATATTGGCTATGGTGGCATATTAAAACAAATTTGTCCAGAAACAAAACAAGTTTATCTTGTTAGATTTTATTCTGGAAAATGGAATAATAGTCAAAAGAATTATGCAGCAGTAGCAAAAGAATTTCTAGCTATTGTTAAATGTGTTTTAAAATTTCAAGATGATTTATACAATAAGAAATTTCTTATATATACAGATTGTAAATCTGCGAAATTTATGCTTAATAAAGATTTTAAGCATGACGTTTCCAAACAAATGCTTGCAAGGTGGCAAGCTCATTTAGCCCCTTTTGATTTTGACATTCTTCATATGAAAGGAGAAGACAATAGTCTCCCTGATTTCTTAACCCGTGAATTTTTGCAGGAATCATGACTGACAATTCAGTTCATAATTCTGAAAATAATTTTTATTTTAGTGAGACATTTTGCTGGCAAAAATGGTGGCGAAGTGTTATTCCTGACGTTGAAAGTAAAAAGGGAAAAATGCAAAAGGAAATAATCCAAAGGGAAATAACTGGAAAGCCTTTGAAGCTTTCTTTACCCTCTAAACAACCATGCTGGAGTTGTCGAAATAATTATCATTATGAATAATGTTGAAAAAATTGCAGGTATGACGTCCAGAGGATCAGGACGGGGAATTCATAATTCCTATCGAGGAAGAGGTGGAAGAGGAAATATCCTAGTCCAACATGGAAATAGCATTTTATATTTGGACAATATATCCGGAATTGGAAGCTCAGGTCAGAAAAATAATTCTGATAAAGAATATCAAGAATTCCTTGAATATAAAAGGAAGAAAAATAAAGCAGTTGAGGAAATACCCTCTTATGCAAATATTGTTATACAAGAAGAAGAAGATATAACTTCTTATCAAGAGAATGAAGTGCAAGGAATAATATTCCTAATTGAGTATGATGATTTAAAAAAGAAAAATGACCCATGGTCATTAATGGATAAATATTTGGATAATAATCCATTTCCAGTAACTGCATATAAGCAGCGTTCTTATTATGAAAATTTATTAAAGGCTTCTGAATGTGAAATAACACATTTTATGGCTAATGATCAGAAAGAATATACTTTCTCCAAAATTGTTATTAAAAGGATATATCTTCCAAATGAATGGGGTATATCATTATTTAAAGAAAAAGAATTTCTTTTTCAAGAGAAAAATATTTCTCTAAAATATAACTATTGGGATTATATCCAAGCTTTTACAAATGTGTTTTTATATGAAAACAGAAAACAAAAGCATACGTGGTTTATAAAAGTATGCCCAGAGGTATATAAACATCTGGAATATATACCAAATTGGTTCCAACAATGGTGGTTAATACATGGACCATCGGTAAAAATCTTACCAGAAGAATGGAAAGAATTATATTCTCAATGGGTTGATATATCTCCCAAAATCTCAGATTTAAGTAATCAAGGACATTTAATAAATTGTTCTGGTTCACTATATTTCTTTTTGGAATTTTCTATTCCATGGATTCTAAAATGGACTCCAATTGTAGATATAACTACAGATCATTTACCTTGTATCAAGAGAAAATATTTCTCTAAGTTCTGGACAAAATTGTCAAAGAAAGATCCACAAACAGGCCAACTATTTGGTGACGACTTATTTCAAGAAATTAAACAGAAGATTCGACAATTTGAAGAATTTGAAGATGATATCTTAAATACAGAATGCAGTCAGAGTCCCTTTGAAAATATATCAGGGAAACTTAAAATGAAAGGAATTGTTTCCAAAAAGGAAATTTTACAACATTATATGTCTGAAATGAAAAAGGATTTAATGAAGAATTTTGGTCACAAAATTGGGGACGATAAATCAGATACATCTATGACCTCTGCAAATTTAGCTGGAGAATCACAAGATCCCAATCAAGAGATTGATGAAGATATTCAAACAGTTATTGAAAAGTTATCAGAATTTCAAGATTGAAGACAATTATTGAGTGCATTATTACCACAAGGACAAAATGGGTCCTACGAATTTGTCGTTTAATACCGACGAATAACTTTAATAAAGTTTTACTATTAATAAATAGCAAAAGTAGTTCTCTTTTGCTTTTACTTTTGAAATAATTGGCAAATGTTCGCCACTTACTTTTATTTTTGGCCCACTTGTTTTGGCCTCTCTTTCCTAGTTTCTCTATATATAGATTAGTTCTTTGTTTTATAGAGGGCACGCTTGAGATCTGTCTCGCCTTCTCTTTCTCCCACTACTACTTTGTAAAAATTTTATTCCAAGTAAAATAAAGAATCTTTTGGTCTTGATTACAACTAAGGAATTGTAAGTTGTTTTTATTTTTGTTTTGTTTATTTTTTTATTATTATTTCGTATTAGCCTAATGACAGGCTAAAAGAATATAGGTGTTAAAATATAATATGAAGGTAAATTTAAATACATTGTATGGTCTTGTATTGTTTCAAGAATGTGTATATAATTATTAAGGGTTGAGCAGAAAACTGGCAATCTTATATGACAAGGTTTTGATTAATTCTGGCATGAATATAACTTGATCCATTTGTAGCCTTTTCATACCCGCTTTAGCCCAGGTGTGGCGTTAAGGGTTTCTCCCGGCTTTTGCATGTTGGATCAAAAAATTTATATTTGTAGACGGAATTCATAATCAAGTAAAAATACCTTTTTGTTATATAAGTTTAGACGGCTTTCCTTATGCTTGTAAATATGCCCATATTAATAAAATGTATATACACATCCTTCAAGTTTGGTATCAGAGCCATGGAAGTATTTACTGGTATCTTCTATGTTATATTTTAACCCATTCTTAAGAAATGTTAAGAAATACAGATAAAATAAAAAAATCTATTACACAAGAATTTGAAATACCCAGAAATCTGGATCTACTTAATAAATGGACTATTCCTAGAATAGAACCAAAAACAATTTACCAAATGGGTACATTTGAAAAATTAGGTTTGAAACAAATTGTTAAAACTTCAGAAGAATCTATCTCTTTAAATAATGAAGAAATGGTAATTAAATTACTTAGTGAAAAGGATATTTATTCTTATAAAAGAACACATAAATTTCTTCATATTGGTTTAGTACAAATTGCTTTTAAACCTTTAACTCTGGAAAATCTTCCAGAAAGTTTTATTGCTGCCTTAAGAGATGGTAGAAATTTAGATTGGAAAAAATCTCTTATGGGTATTATACAATCTAGTTTGGCCCATGGCCCAGTTTATTTTGATGTATATCCCAATCTACAACTATCTTTATCAGATATAAACATTCTTGATTCTTTAACAATGAATGTTAAAACGCATGGTTATAATTATGCTTCTGGATCTGAAATTATTTGTATATGTTATAGAATTTATTATAAACCTTTACATACTTTAAATCCCATGTGTAAAATAAAGGATAAACCTTTAAATGAAACTATTCTAATAGAAACAAATTTCAGTAAGTCTAATATTACGACCAGAAAATCTATTAAATGGGAAGAAATTCCTTTACCTGATACTTGGCAAATTGCTAATCACAGCAAAGGATTCTGTTATATGTCAGGATGTCACCAATATAGATCAAAGTACAGATGGAAATATTTCTATTTGTATGAATTCAGGTATGGATAATAGAAACTTATTATCAAGATCTATATCTATGAGATCTTTTATCTCTCCTTTTGATAATATTCATATTCCTGAACCTAGTAGGGTTTCTACTTCTCAATTAAGAGAAAATTATGTAAAAAATTTATCCTTAGATAAAAATAATATTGTAAGAGGAAAAGGAGTTATCGATTCAGATATTACTGGATCAGAAATGGATTATAATATTTAAATGGATTTTACACAGAAAATTGATTTTAGTCCAGGATCACTGGCAAGAAAAACAATTAAAGATGAATTTAATCTTCCAAAATGGAAGCCTTTTCGTGATTGGCTCTTTGAACATATTTCAAAAGAAGATAGAGATTACTATCAAGAAGAATTTTTTACTTATGTTAAAAATGAGAATAAAATGATTACTTTTATTTCTTGGTTTATCTCAACTTATGTTCCACAATACTTATACATAATTGAAAGAGATTTTCAATTAGAGGGGGGAAAAACTATGAAAGGTATATATCCTCCACAACAGGCTTTCACAATTGAAAGAAGTGGTAAAATATTAAATTTTAATGCGTTTTCTATATTGATTGAAAATGATTCTTTAAAATTTACTATAAAAGAATTAAATCTTTTATTATCAAATCAGAATTATACAAACTTATACCTAAATATATTAGGAGAACAGATATCAATTATTTCTGAAAAAACAGAGAAAATTTTATCTGAAGTAAGAAATATATCTAAAGAAAAAGATGTAAAAAATACTAGTAAAGATATTGATAATATTGTTATAACTTCACATCTTCAACCTCCTCCTAATATTAAGGATTTTATTTTAAAACCTAGAGGAGATTTAGAAAAATTTCTTGAAGAAAAATTTAAAAATTTAAAAATAAATACATTAGATCAAGATATTTCAAACACTATTGGATCTAGTAATCATAATGATACAGTCCAATTTGAAATAAATAGATTAAAAAGATATGCTGATCGTCCTACTCAGCATAATTATTATTATAGAAGACCTTCTCCAATGGATACTCTCCATGAGGAACACGAATATGAAATTAATAATAGTTATTCGGGAAAATGTATCTATGAATGGAATCTTGATGGGTATGCTGATAAGCAAATATATAATATGATACATAGAATGCTTATGTATAGTACTATATGTAAATCATCAGGAAATACTGATAAAAATGTTGCTAAGATGATAATTTCAGGATTTACTGGCCAATTAAAAGGTTGGTGGGATAATTATCTTAGTATAATGGATAAGGATCATATTATGAATACGATAAAACAAGAGAATAATAATGTTCTTGAAAATGTAGTTTACACTTTAGTTACTACTATTTTGGAGCATTTTACAGGAAGAATGTCCGATAATTGCGAAAATATTCGTACCTTATTACAAAATCTTAGATGTAAAACGTTAACAGATTTTAGATGGTATAAGGATACTTTTTTTCTTAATAGAGTTATGGAATTACCTGAAAGCAATAGCTCTCATTGGAAATCCAAGTTCATAGATGGGTTACCCTATTTATTTGCGGAAAAAGTGAGAAAAAATTTAAGAAAAGATTTTCTTAATATTCCCTATGAAGATTATGCTTATGGGAAATTAATAGGAACTATTATTCACGAAGGGTTAGTCTTTGTAATGAAATAAAATTAAATCAGCAAATTAAAAGGCAGAATCTGTTTGAAAAATCACAATTAGGAAGATTTTGTGATCAATTTGGTATGGATATTCCATCCTCCTCTAAACAATCTTTTAAAGATAAAAGAAAAGAAAAATCTTTTGATTCTTTTTATAAGGGAAAAAGGAAGAAAAGATTTTCTAAGAAAAAATTAGAAGAAAAAGAATATTAGCGTGAAAAGCGTAAAATAAATAAAGAAAAATATAAAACAGATAAAAAATGTTTTAAATGTGGTCAAATAGGTCATTATGCGAATAGATGCAAAATGAAAAAGAAAATTAATTCTATAGAAAATGAAGAATTAAAATTAAATCTTTCAAAAATACTTCTTAATTCTGAATCAGAAAAATCTTCTTCAGATATAGAAGATTCTGATAATTCAATTGAAGAAAATAATTTATCTCAATTAAATAATGAATCAATTTACTCTTCTGATACAGATGCTTGTTGTGTATCTTGTATACAAAAAATTACATGTGATAAACATGATAAAGAAGAAGGAGAAGAATTTTATAAGATTCTTTCCCAATTCAAAGATTTAGAAGTAAATGTTTTATCAAATAATAATATAGTTGAATTTCTTATATTAATTAAGAATCCTGAGCTTCGTTCTCAGTTAATTGATAACATGGCTGAAGTACCATCATCTTCTAATAATGAAGTTGATATAAAAACTTCTCAAGAACCTTATTCTATGAATAATGTCTTAAAAATGTTAAAAGAAAGACAATCAGGACAAAAACCTACTACAATAATAGAACTATCAAAAGAAGTAATATCTTTAAAACAAAAAATATCTAATTTAAAAAAGATCAATAAAACACTAGATGAAATGGTCTCTCTCCTTGAATATGATAAAAAAAGGAAAGGAAAAGAACCTATTTCAGATATATCTAGTATACCTTCAGTATTAGAAGGATTTGAGCAAGAAAATTTCTTGAATAATTTAAGTATTATATTTTCTCAAAAATGGTATGTGAAAATTAATTTATTAATTAATAATTCTTATAAACAAGAATTAACTGCTTTGATTGATAGTGGTGCTGATATGAATGTAATCCAGGAAGGATTAATTCCCACTAAATATTTTGAAAAAACTACAATGACGTTAAGCCATGCTGGTGGTGAAAAACTTGATATAAAGTTTAAACTTCCAAAAGCATATATTTGCAAGAATGATATTTGTATTCCTACAAGTTTTTTACTTGTAAAAAATATTACTAGTCAAGTATACGATTGGTACTAGTAGTCATAATGACACTGTTAAGTTTGAAATAAACAGACTTAAAAAATATGCTGATAAACCTACCCAGCATAATTATTATTACAGACGACCATCTCCTATGGATACTCTCCATGAGGAACAGGAATATGTCATTAATAATAGTTATTCAGGGAAACATATTTATGAGTGGAACCTTGATGGTTACGCTGATAAACAAATTTATAGTATTATACATAGAATGCTTATGCATAGTACTATTTGTAAAACATCAGGTAATACTGATAAAAATGTTGCAAAAATGATAATTGCAGGATTTACAGGCCAACTAAAAGGTTGGTGGGACAATTATTTAAGTTTAACTGATAAAGATCATATTTTAAATACAGTTAAGCAAGAAAATAATAACGTAATAGAAAATGTAGTTTATACTTTGGTAACTACAATACTTGAACATTTCACAGGTAGAATTTCTGATAATTGTGAAAATATTCGTACTTTACTACAAAATCTGAGATGTAAAACATTGACAGATTTTCGTTGGTATAAAGATATTTTTCTCAATAGAGTTATGGAATTACCAGAGAGTAATAGCTCTCATTGGAAATCTAAATTTATTGATGGTTTACCTTATCTTTTTGCAGAGAAGGTTAGGAAAAATTTAAGAAAAGATTTTCTTAATATACCTTATGATGATTATACCTATGGTAAATTAATAGGTACAATCATTCAAGAGGGTTTAGCCCTTTGTAATGAAATAAAATTAAATCAACAAATTAAAAGACAGAATTTATCTGAAAAATCACAATTAGGTAGATTTTGTGATCAATTTGGTATGGATATGCCATCTTCTTCTAAAACATCTTTAAAAGATAGGAAGAAAGATAAATCAGAAAAATCTTCTGATCCTTTCTATAAAGGAAAAAAGAAAAGATATTCTAAAAAGAAAAGACATGAAAAAGAATATAGAAAAAATAATAAAACAGATAAAACTTGTTTTAAATGTGGTAAGATTGGCCACTATGCTAATCGTTGTAAATTAAAAAAGAAAATTAATAATCTTCAAAATGAAGAGTTAAAATTAAGTCTTTCAAAAATACTTCTTAATTCAGAATCAGAAAAATCTTCTTCTGATAATTCTGATGAACAATCTTCTGATAATAACTTATCAGAATTAATTAATGAATCTTTAAGTTCTTCTGACACAGATATGTGTTGTAAATCATGTGTACAAAATATTCAATGTATAAAACATGATAAGGAAGAAGGAGAAGAATTTTATAAAATTCTTTCACAATTTAAAGATTTAGAAATAAATGTTTTAACCAACAATAATATTTTTGAATTTCTTAAATTAATTAAGGACCCTGAGCTTCGATCTCAGTTAATTGATAATATTCAATCGTGATCCATCAACTTCTAATTTTGATGAATCTAAAGAAATTAAAAGTTCTCGGAACCATATTCTATGAATAATGTCCGAAAATGTTAAAAGATAGACAATCATGGAAAAACCAACCACAATAAATGAACTTTTAAAAGAGATAACTTATCTCAAATGGAGATAATAAAATTAAAAAATTTTAATAAAAATCTGGAAGACAGAATTTCACTTCTTGAATACCAAAAAGTAAATTCTAAAAGTTTACCAGATTTATCTTCTATATTAGAACAAGATAATTTTTTGAATAAATTAAATATTATCTTTTCCAAAAAATGGTATGTAAAAATTAATTTATTAATTAATAATTCATATAAATGTGAATTAATTGCTTTAATTGATAGTGGTGCGGATATGAATGTAATCCAAGAAGGATTAATTCCTACACAATATTTTGAAAAAACTACTATGACACTTAGTCATGCTGGTGGTGAAAAACTTGATATAAAGTTTAAACTTCGTATTCCTACAAGTTTTTTACTTGTTAAAAATATGACTAGTCAAGTTATACTTGGCACACCATTTATTGAAAAATTATATCCTTTAACTAAAATTGATGCTAAAGGTATAATAGGACATTTTGATGGGAGAGAA
This sequence comes from Gentiana macrophylla, assembly GCA_026214975.1. Lineage (NCBI taxonomy): Eukaryota > Viridiplantae > Streptophyta > Magnoliopsida > Gentianales > Gentianaceae > Gentiana > Gentiana macrophylla. The sequence continues at coordinate 61,211,223 of CM047810.1, read as the reverse complement.
ATAAAATTTGACTTTATCACTGTAGCTATACCAAATGTTCTTAATCAAATTAAGGATCTTATAGATTATAAAAATTTACATTTAAATTTTTTAAAACAAGAAGTTAATACATCTTCTATAGATGAAAAGCTTTTAAATCTAAAGCTTAAAGAAAAAATTGATAATTTATTTCATAGATTTTCTATTGAAATATGTAATGATCATCCTAATGCTTTTTGGGATAGAAAAAGACATATTGTTGAACTTCCTTATGAGGAAGATTTCGATGAAAAGAAAATCACGACAAAGGCTCGTCCTTGTCAAATGAATTCTGAATATTTAGAACATTGTAAAAAAGAAATTGAATCTCTTTTACAAAAAGGTTTAATTAAACCATCTAAATCTTCGTGGTCTTGTACTGATTTTTATGTTAATAAACATAGTGAAATAGAAAGAGGAGTACCTAGAATGGTTATAAATTATAAACCATTAAATAAAGTCTTAAAATGGATAAGATCACCTATTCCTAATAAAAAAGATTTATTAGATAGACTTTATAATTCTCTCATATTTTCGAAATTCGATTTAAAATCTGGATATTGGCAAATTCAAATAGCTGAAAAAGACCAATATAAAACAGCTTTTAATGTTCCTTTTGGACATTATGAATGGAGAGTAATGCCGTTTGGATTGAAAAATGCACCTTCTGAATTTCAGAAAATAATGAATGATATTTTTATTCCTTATAGTGAATTTATCCTAGTCTATATTGATGATATATTAGTATTTTCAAAAACAATTGAAAATCATTTCAAACATTTAGATATTTTTCGAAAAATTGTTATACAAAATGGGTTAGTAATATCTAAACCTAAGATGTCTTTGTTCCAGACAAAAATTAGATTTCTAGGTCATAATATTGAAAAAGGAAGTATTATTCCAATTCAGCGTAGTATTGAGTTCGCTTCAAAGTTTCCAGACATAATTCTGGATAAAACTCAATTACAAAGATTTCTAGGCAGTCTCAATTATGTATCTGCTTATTATAAAGATTTAGCAAAAGATGTTGCTATCTTATATGATAGATTAAAAAAGGAACCAAAACCTTGGTCTGATCAGCATACTAAAGTTGTAAAAATGATTAAAACAAAGGTAGCTAATTTACCTTGTTTAATGTTAGCTAATCCCATATGAGATAAAATAATTGAAACAAATGCTTCAGACATAGGGTTTGGAGGAATTTTAAAACAGATTTGTCCAAATACGAAACAAGTTTATCTTGTTAGATTTCATTCAGTAAATGGAATCTTTGGATGAAAAAACTACTCACTGTGATAGCAAAGAAATCTTAGCTATTGTTAAATGTGTTTTAAAATTTCAAGATGATTTGTATAATAAGAAATTTTTGATTTATACAGATTGTAAATCTGCTAAATTTATGTTTAATAAAGATTTTAAACATGATGTTTCTAAGCAAATGTTTGCAAGGTGGCAAGCTCATTTAGCCCCTTTTGATTTTGATATTATTCATATAAAAGGTGACGACAATAGTCTACCCGATTTCCTAACTCGTGAATATTTGCAGGAATGAGTTCCACTTCCAAAGGAAGAGGGGGTTTTACTCCTTATCGTGGCCGAGGTGGACGAGGTAATATCCTTGTTCAGCATGGTAATAGGAAATTAATTTCAGAAAATATCTCTGGATCTTCTTCAAGTCAGAATAATAATTCTGATAAATTATACCAAGAATTCTTGGAATATAAAAAAATGAAAGGGAAAGCTAAAGCCACGGAAATACCTCATATGCGAATGTGGTAATATCGGAAGAAGAAGATATAACTTCTTACCAAGAAAATGAAAAAAAGAATTATATTCCTTATCGAATATGATGATTATATCAAAAGAAAATGACCCATGGTCACTCATGAAAAAAATATTTGGATAATAATCCATTTACAAATGATCGCGATATAAGCATCGATCATATTATGAAAATATTTTAAAAGCTTCGAATGTGAAATAACACATTTTATGGCTAATGATCGTAGGAATATACCTTCAAGAAAATTATTATAAAAGAATTTGTCTCCCAAATGAATGGGGATTATCTTTATTTAAAGAAAAGAATATCTTTTCAAGAAAAAATATTGCTATAAAATATAATTATTGGGATTATATCCAAGCTTTTACTAATGTTTTCTTATATGAAAATAGAAAACAAAAACATACTTGGTTTGTAAAAGTATGTCCAGAAGTATATAAACATCTGGAATATATACCAAATTGGTTTCAACAATGGTGGTTATTACATGGACCTTCTATAAAATTTTACCATAAGAGTTCAAAGAATTATATTTACATTGGGTAGATATTTCTCCCAAAATTTCAGAATTAAGTAATCAAGGACATTTAATAGAATGTTTTGGTTCATTACATTTCTTTTTGGAATTTTCTATTCCATGGATTTTAAAATGGTCACCTATTGTAGATATATCTACAGATAATTTACCATGTCTCAAAAGAAAATATTTTTCAAAATTTTGGACAAAATTGTCGAAAAAAGATCCACAAACAGGCCAAATATTTGGTGAAGAATTATTTCAAGAAATTACAAATAAAATTAGCTATCTAGAAAAATTAATGGATGAACAATTAGAAGTCGCTTGTAATAAAGCATACAAAAGTCCTTTGCAAAATTTGACAGGAGAAAGTTGAAGATTAAAGGAATTGTTTCAAAGCAAGAAATCTTGCAATGTTATATGTCGAAAATAAAAAAGATCTATTGAAGAATTTTGGGTTTAATAGTTGCGCTTTCTTTGACCTAAAATCGAGATACATCTATGACTTCTTCTACAAATATGGCGTAAGATGCACAAGACCCCAATGAAGACAATGAAGACATTGATAAAGATGTCCATCATTTCATGAAACAACTGGAAGAATTGGAAAAAATTGACAAAGATTAAATGATATCCGAAAATTGCATCAGCAGTGACATCTTCATTGAAGTCAAGATCGACGCGTCATTATTTGACACTATCGATCGACATGAACAATAAATTTACTGCTCACTTTTATCGCTCACTTTGAATTTTTGGCAAATAATGTAGCCAATTATGCGTTTTACTTGTTTGCTTTTCTTTTCTTTTTTTCACGCTGTTTTCCCCATATATATCGGTTTTTAGAAATGAAGAAGCGCACGCTTGAAATTATCTCGCCCTTCTCCTTCTCCTTCCTCTCTTGTAACATATACCCTAACATAATAAATTTTCTTGATTCTGATTACAACTTTAAATATTGTAAGTTGTTTAATTTTTATTTTAAATATTTCGTATTAGCTTAATGATAGGCTAAAAGAATTTAAGTGTTAAAATGTAATGGGAAGGTAAATTTAAATACATTGTATGGTCTTGTATTATTTTAAGAATGTGTATACAATGATTAAGGGTTAAGCAGAAAACTGGCAATCTTATATGACAAGGTTTTGATTAATTCAGGCATGAATATAACTTGATCCTTTTGTAATGTTTAAATACCACTTTAGCTTAAATTTTGTGGCGTTTAGGGTTTTGGCTTTTGCATGTTGGATCAAAAATCATATTTGTAGACGGAATTCATAATCAAGTAAAAATACCGTTTTGTTATATAAGTTAAGACGGTTTTCCTTATGCTTGTAAATATGCCCATATTAATCAAATCTGTATATATTATTTATATTATATTTTATATGAGATTATTTATATTTACATAATATTTGAGTATTTATATTGTCTGTGTCGGCCTAATTTCCATCTTCTATGCCTTGTCCATTGTGTTCTCTTTACTTGACTCCCTAGCCCAACCTCTTTTTGATATATCCGGCCCTTCAGCCCATTTTCCTTACACTCTATTTTACAATTTATCAAAACTCTTTTTCTTAAACAGTTAAACCTAATTCCTTACAAAAAAAATCTAATATCCTTTTTTAAGTTGCCGCCTCCCCTCCTTCTTTCCTAGAACCTTCCTCCTTTCAATTTACTCCACATATTCTCCTCGTTTACACTCCCCAATAATTCCCTCTCCCCATAGCTCCTCTTTCAATACAGGTCTCCATCTATCTGTCTTTCCATTTAATTTCCTGCTCTCAAACATCCATTCTCTCCAAAGGAAGAAAACCTCTCTCCTTCCTTTCTTCTTTCCAGAAAAAGATACATTCTTTTTCTGTTAATCAAACCTGCTCTCCCTTTCGATTGCAGAGCTCTTCTCTATTCTTCTTTCGGTGTAATGGTGAGGAACATTTCGTTCCAATGAACCTGCTTTCATCCATCTTTGTGCAACTTCTGGCCCATTTTCTTTGTCTACTGGTGCTTTCAACAGGTCTGATGGTGCTCAGACACTCGGAATGCTAGATGAAGGTAAAAGACACCACTGCAATGATGAAAGGTTGAAGCTTTTAAGCTTCGTTCCTCGCTGAGGCCGATGAGGACTAATATCGAGGCCGATGATGTCCAAATCAACCCGAAAAAGAAGCGATTTATTTCAGGGAAGTTCTTATCCACCTTTTATTGTGAATTTCATTCTCTATATCTTTTGTGTGATAATCTGTTTGCAAAGACTCGGACTTTTTGTTGTATTAACAAAATTGAATTAGTCCTAATTAAAGGTTGAACCTTTTATGCTGTGTTTTGCCTAATAAGTACTAAGATTCAGCTTATGAATATCTAAATCCTCTTATGTGTTGTTAAAATGCTAAATCGAGTTTGCATGTTCAAGACTCATGCCTAAACTGCATCTTTAATAAGTCTCCTTGCTACAAATCTGAAATTTGGGTCTTGTATGATTTGATATGTGTTTTATTTAAATGCCTGCTGAGTGTCTAATTTTCGGTTGACAGTGTATTGATCTATTCCATATAAATGATCAGAAATACTTTATCTGATATGTACTTGTAGATCCAAAAAAAAAAGGTCGAACCTTCTTGCTTATGTGTGTGTTAATAAATAATATTTTGACTGTGTTAGTACATTTTTTTTTTTGGTGTGATTATGTGAATTTTGAATGTGTATTAAAATGATTAATCCAAAAATGCATATGTGGTTTGATGCTATTTCTTTTTCTCTTATTTTTGTCAAAAACAAGTCCTAGCATGCTGATACTTTTTCTACCTACTCTTGAACACTGTTGGTCCTAATCTAAATATATATTTAGTGGCGTATGTGTTGCTGTTTTGTTTGAATATATATATGTATATACATTTCTCGCATGTATGTATGTCACATGACATATATATTGTTATATATATATATATCAGGCCTATTTTATGTGCTATATATGTGTGTATGTGACTATATATATCACATGTGTGTGTATATATACATTGGTTATTGTATGTGCTTTAGTCGAAGGCTTTGTTGTATGTCATATATTTTATTATATACATGTTATAAATTTTTAAGTTGCAATATAAGTTTAATCTATCTATTATCTTGGTATGTGTATCTTGAACAATGTGAAATCTTTGATCTATGTTCTTTTCTTTTCTCTCTCCCATGTGAACCTATCTTGGTGAATGTGTTTGCTTTGTGATTACTTTTACATCACCCAAAGGTGTCCTCTATATTTATGTCTACCACACATTTAATGTGTTTATTTAAGTGTGCAGGAACCATGTCTCTCTCGTGTTACAGCTCTACATAGCCGTTGAAAAAGTATAAAAAATTGGACTGCACAAGAAGCCATAGCTGAACCTGTGAAGCTGATAGCTACAATACAACTTTCTGATTCTTTTGCAAACGACAAAAACTTCCTGGCGCCTCTTCTATATATACACCCCAGCCACATCAAAAGAAAGTAGAACAGCCTCTCCAAAGAAGACAGCATTTATTCACTAAGTCTCTTCTCTATTTTTCTTAACACTTGTATTCTGAAATCAGTGTTTCATTTCTTGAGTGTTAGAAAAGTGAGGTGTGAGTGTGTTAGAGTGCAGCTCTAAATAAACCTTTAGTGAGTTGTGTTGTAACATAGAGGTGTTCTCCACTTGTTATTGAGGAGCAATAACAAGGGCACGGCTTAGCCAAGCTGTGGTTCAGCAGTAAGCTGTGGTTCAGCAGTCGGTTTCAGTGCTGCTGGGACGAATTCACGGAGTTGAATTCGTGTTCAAGAATCCAGACAGTGATTCTTGGTAAGCACTCCTTTGGTGAGTGTTACTCCTTTGGTGAGTGTGTTGTAATTTTATCTTTTATTTGTTTTTGTTTTGTAATAAACTCGAGCTATATCTAGTGAAACCTTTGTGTGTGGGTGTGATCTTTTATAATTACACATATGTGCTTAGGTAGTTTATTACTTTGATACACACCTTAGAATTGCATGTTTTAGGACTAACAAGCTAAAAACAATTATCTGCAATTCTGTGATTTTTGCTGAACACTTAGAAGCTGCATGTTATAGGTTAACAACATAAAACTGAACTTGCAATCTGTCTAGTTTCAGCCCGCAGTAGTGTTTCAGCCTGGTTCACCTTTTAGTAAGTTTCAGTTCTGTTTTACACAGCTTTTATCTCAACTAACTGAACTTGATCTAGAAACATATCAACTGAAGTTAACTTAGGTTCCTTTGGTTAATTGAAACTAGATCTTCCGCCTAGGTTCATTAACCGAACTAAGTTAAGTGTTTACTCCGATTTTCTCTGTTAAACCACTGTTTTGTATTAAACTGCATAACTGTTCTTAAAGTGGTTAGACGAATTTTTTAAAAAAGTATAATACTCTATTCACCCCCCCCCCCCCCCCTTTCTAGAGTATTTATTGCGCTGCTTCTCGATCCAACAGACCTATCCAAGAGAAATAAAGACATTTACACTTTTAGGGTCCAAGGTCAGGTGTACCATTTCATGCCGCCTTTGATAGGTTCAGATAACTAAATTTACAGTTTTACCTTCATGACACAGAGCATGAGGTGACCAATAGACTTTTAAATTGTCCTAGATTGTATGAAATGTCTCTGTAAAAAATCCTTCTTGTCCTTGAAGACAATCCATATGCAAGATTTTTTAGAAGTCTTAGGCATGAACATGGCCTTGAAGACCATGCAATTCTGTTGTATTGTAACCCTGACGTAGATCAGCGGACCTACAACAAACCTTCAGTTAATCAGGTTGCTGGCATCTTAGTAGATGGCAATGAAAACCACCACAGAAGCATTAAAATATACACCCTTGGTGGTGTTTCTCATAGCATATAGTATTATTACGCATGCTATGACCCTCTCCAATATCCCTTACTTTTCCCTTATGGGCAACTTGGTTGGCACCAGGGTATTATGAAACACGGCATACGGACAAGGGGCAGAAAAAGAAGCAGATCAGACATTAATAATAATGGGTTAGACCCTTTGCATGCATATGATGCTGAAGCTTTACTTGACTGTGAAGAACATGCAATGAATGCTGACATACACAACCCTAACTTTGTCTCCATTCGTGAGTATTACTGCTATAGATTCCAAATAAGAGACTCAGACCAATCATACCTACTCCACTTTGGGAGACTGTTCCAACAATATGCTGTTGACATGTTTGTCAAACTTGAAACACAACGTCTAGATTACTTTAGATCCCAACAAAATAACATCAGACATGAATTCCTTCAAGGGTTTCGATGCTTTGGCCTCAGTGAAAGGGCTTGTGGTCGGTGGGACAACGTGTTGTTCTACCTCTTTCGCTACATTCATAAAGCGGCCAAGGCACACGTGAAAAAAAATAATTGGATGCTATGTCTTTGGTCCAAAAGTTTGGGAAGCCTGACATTTTTTTGACAATGACATGCAACCCAAACTGGCCAGAGGTAAAGCAACACCTTAAACACGGTGAATTATCCCAAGATAAACCTGATATCGTGTGTCGTGTTTTTAGGGCTAAGTTAGAGGAACTAAAAAATGAACTGCTAAAAAAAAATGTGTTCGGCAAGGTTGCTGCATACACATGCGATTGAGTTCCAAAAAAGAGGCCTACCACACGTACATTTTCTACTCATACTTAAACCACAATTTAAATTGTACCGCCCTGAAGAATTTGATTCACTTGTCTGTTCCGAAATTCCAGATAAGTTCACACATCCCCATCTACACAAATTAGTTTTGAAGCACATGCTCCATGGCCCTTGTGGTCATAAAAACCCCTCCAACGTTTGCATGAAAAAAGGAACATGCAAAGACTTCTATCCCAAGGCTTTTTATGATGAAACAAATGTTACGGATGATGCATACCCGAACTACCGCAGGCGCAACAACGGTACTCGGGTAAGGGTAAGGAATGCTTGGTTAGACAACCGTTGGGTTGTACCCTACAATCCTTATTTACTTGCCAAATTTGATTGCCACATGAATATCGAAATATGCTCAACGATCAAGGCTGTCAAGTACATCTACAAATACATTTGTAAGGGCAGCGATCGTATATTGTTTAACTTAGCAAATAAAAACCAGACCGAACCATCTTTTGATAATCATATTCAGGTCAATGAGATTGACCAATATAGGAGCGGTCGCTGGATTTCAGCACCTGAGTCTTTATGGTGCATGTTCAGGTTCCCTATTACTGAAATGAAGCCACCTGTCATTCAAATGCACCTTCATCTAGAAAATTACCAGCCTGTGACCTTCAAACAGAAATAATTCCTCTCAAACGTGTTAGACAATCCATTGAATAAAAGAACTATGCTCACTGAATTTTTCTTCATGAATACAATTGATGCCAATGCACAATCACACAATTGCATTTACTCAGAATTTCCAAATCATTTTGTCTGGTTAATGGACAAGAGAAAATGGAAGCCCCGTGCTAGAGGAAATTCAGTTGGCCGGGTAGTTACTGTGTAGCCTACAGAAGGAGAACGTTATTTCCTGCGTTTGTTGCTCGGTAAAGTTCGCTGCCCGACATCCTATACAAATCTTAGAACTGTTAATGGGCAAATTTTTGAAACTTTCCGTGAAGCTGCTTTAGAGCGTGGATTGTTACAACAAAATGACAGTCAAGAGCAATGCATGTCGGAAGCTGCGATGTACAACATGCCTTCCGCACTCAGGAAACTTTTTGCAGATTTACTCATACATTGTTGCCCGAATGATCATTCTCTTCTTTGGTCGATGTTTGAAACCGACATGTCAACTGATTTTGCCCACAATTCAAAATTGCCAAACAACTTAATCAGGAAACATGTCTTAGAGCAAATTAATTCTTACTTAGTTGGCATGGGTAAGAGCCTTATGCATTACAAAATTTGTTTGCAACCATTTCCAGCTGACTGTGATGAATCACGTGCCACAACAAGAGAGTTGAGATTAGAAAAGAACCTTACTGTTTCTCCTACAGACTTGTCATCAGAAGGATTATTGAATGGTGAACAGAAACATGCATTTAACTGCATCCTTGCATCTGTATATGATAATAAACTAGCCGCATTTTTCATAGATGGCCCTGGTGGAACTGGGAAGACCTTCCTTTACCGTTCACTATTGTCCCATGTGCGCTCAAAAGGGCATGTTGCTTTAGCCACAACAAAGTCTGGTATTGCTGCTTCATTGCTCCCCGGTGGTCGGACTGCTCACTCCAAATTCAAAATACCAACTGATCTGGAAGATGCTTCCACATGTAGGGTAAGCAAACAATCATCTTTGGCTTTGCTTATCAAAGAATCAAAGCTAATATTGTGGAATGAAGCCCCCATGGCAAAACGAACTGCTATTGAGGCTCTAGACAGTTTGTTGAAGGATTTAATGGAATCTGAGATCATCTTCGGTGGAAAAGTAGTTGTCTTAGGTGGCAACTTCCGTCAGACCTTACCAGTTGTGACCAAAGGTACCAAAACAGAAACTATTAATGCCTCATTAATTAAATCTCTATTGTGGCCATATCTAACACAATTACGCCTTTTCTTAAATATGCGCGCACGATTGGATCCAGAATTCACATCTCTTCTCCTAGCCATGGTCTAAAGATACTGACATTATTTCGTTGCCTCAACACATCTGTCATACAAAAATGTCCTTAACCGACGATCTAGACGATTTCATTTCTGTTGTCTACCCTGACCTACACGAGATAGCCAGTATTGGTGTGCCATTTGCCAACCGAGCTATCTTAACAACCAAAAATATTTTGGTTGATGAGATAAATGAGACCATTATTGCCAAATTCCCAGGTCCATCAGTTGAGTACAAAGCATTTGATGAAACTATCAATCCATCTGACCAAGGATTATATGATGATCTCATAAATAGTTTGTCACCTAATGGCTTACCTCCACATAAGCTTATTCTAAAACTCAATGCACCTATTATTTTATTACGCAATATAGACCGAGGGGAGGGTTTGTGTAATGACACACGTATGGTTTGCAAATCTTTCTCAAAAAATGTTCTCCATGCTCAGATTGTGATTGGGGATTTTGCTGGGAAGCATGTGTTCATACCTAAGATACCCTCGCAACCAAACAAGGGTGAGTTCTCGCCAAATGACCTTACAAAAGAACACAATTCCTATACGGTTGTGTTTCGCCATGACAATAAACAAATCCCAAGGACAAACTCTTGACTTTGTAGGTGTCTACCTCAAAGAACTCAGTGTTCTCACACGGTCACTTCTACGTGGCGGCATGCCCGTGCACAAACCGCTTCCCACGTTAAGGTTTTTTATGCAACAACACTTCGATGCATCCACACAAACAAAAACACGTAATATCGCTCTATAAAGAGGTGTTTCATGATTACGAATATCTTTTGTGTATGCCAAAAAAGGGTCGAAAAGTTATATTAGTAAATATTATATTTTGTTGTGCGATTACAAAGAAACATACCTATGGCGTAAAATTTTGTTCCAATCGTCCCACTTTTACATACTTTCTGTTACTCTCGGGCTTATGCTCATGCCTGTCTCTGATGTTTTTTGATGAAACATAAGGTTTCAGTTTGTTGACTTTAATGCACGTGAGTTTTTTGGATCACTTACAAGAATGTGGTTACACTGTTTGCATGCACATTGAAGTTCATTTGAATGATGACACATCGTGCCTCATATCTAAATACCTATGTAGGCCTTGCTACACTCTGTGTTCTTTTGCCAACCATCATCGCTACATAAGCTTCTTTTTGAAACAAAATTAAAATCACATCCCTCATCATTGTATATTTTGTATGTGCTATGCTTTTGTGCACAGAACATGGACAGGCGTTTGTTTGATTCCAACCAAATAACACCTTCATTCAAAAACAAATGGACTGTCGTTGTACAAGTTATTGAGCGCCGCAATGCTAAGAAAAAAGAAAATGGGCCTCTCTACAGGAACTATGTGGTCACAGACACACAGGTAATTGGCTTTTACTACACTTTACTACCTTTACTTTCCTATATGTTTCAATTGCTAATTCCTTGTTATTAACCTCATTATGCCATGAATCATTCCTCGACTTTATGAACAGGGAACCAGAGTACCCATTGTTGTCTTTGATGGAAATGTGGCTCATTTTGCAAACACCCTACTCCCATTCAAACGTTACTACGTTTCGAATGCAAATGTCAAAGAAACTCCAGCACCATACAAAGTACTTGAATACCCATATACCTGGACCCTTTACCGCAAAAACCTTGTGGAACCTTATGATGAACCAGTCCCGCCTCCCCTGCCTTGCACATTCCAATTTGATACATTCGCTGATTTCTATCGCTATGCTGATCAGGAACGCTCGATTTGTAAGTATAACCTAACCTGGCATTCACATCAACCATCAACTCATCCAAACTAACCTGCCATTCACTTTTTCTCAGGTATAGGAGCATTCATAGTTCAAGCTTTACCTGTTCAAGAAGGTGGAACTTCATCTACTAGGGACTTTATTGTGCTTAATGAAGAGTAAGTACCACTACTCATTTTTCTTCTTTCTAATTAAAATGTTCTACACATACAACTACCTTTAAACACAATAACAATTGACCATCATATATTTGAATGTTTATACAGGATGATTCCAATGCTAATGAGGACCTGGGATGATCTTCTGGTTGATACTGATGTCAATATCTACGCAAGATACAAGACACCAACCCTCATTATTGAGTATGGATTAAAAGTGACTACATTTAATGGTACACTACTACTGACACATAAAATCACAAAAGAACTAACTTGCTCCCGCTGAGGCTATATTTTCCACCAGTACTTTGTTACTAATATAGCTGTATTCCAATATAGGTCTTTCACTAAAAACCAAAACTGGCGCTTACATCTTGGAGAACCCGCCCTTGCAAGAACAGCCTCGCTTAAAAGAATGGTAAATCTGTTTGTGCAAACCCAACCTTATCCACGAAAATTGCTATGACTAATACATATAATTTCCCTTTGACAGGTATGTTGCCCATGCACCGGAGATTGCAACACTTGTTCAGAGTGGAGCTTACTTGGATCCTGCCAAACTTTTCCACCCACCTCGTCCTTCTGAAATCTTGCCACTGAATTTTGCCCTTGCATCTATGGAACATGTTGTTACTCATCTAAATACTTTAACTTTCACTCTACTTTAACTTATTCTGATATTATTAAAACCGAAACATTGCAGGCTAAAACAGCTTGGACTAAAGGCATGCTAACTTACCTCTCTGGACAAAGAAAAGTCTGGTTTGAAGCATGCGCAAAATGCTTGACACCCTTGGATGTAGACATAGACTGGAAAATTATGTGCTCAGTCTGTCAAGAATTTACCCGTGTCTGTGTTCGGTAATAATACTTGTTTTCTGCCTTCTGATTAAGAGTTTGAATATTCACGTTGTTCCCAATAATGCTTTTGCATTTGATTGCTTGCTAACATACAAAACTTCACTTACTACACTCACGAGGTTGTCATTGTTTCTACAAGGCATGGACAGATTTCTTTGTTGAGGCAATCATCAAATCCCCAGAGATTGATAAGCTGCTGCCTTTCACAGCCACTGAGTTGAAACTTGCTGCTGTAAAGGTAACTCCTTAATAATACCCATTCTACAATGTTGTCGTGCTACAAGTCTATAATAATTTGCTCACATTTTCTGTTTTCATTGTTCGTAGGAAAAACCGTTAACAAAAGAGATTGAAGAAGCTATCAAAGACAAGCATGTCGTTTGTTTCATGAAATACTTTGACCGTGAATCTCGCGGCATAATGCTTCGCCGCTACCCTTTGGTAAAGATCTATACCAGAGCTGAGATAGAGGCATATGATGCAGATCAGCAAACATGTTCAGGTGTTGAAATAGCATCTAACAACCCTCTACCTTTGGAACACATTGGATCATCAACTTCGACTCCACAGACTGGTGCTACTGAGAAAGAGTTCTTTACGCCTAGCACAAAAGCGGTGCTTGAGGAGGTGTGTACACACAAGTCCGTTGACAACCTCCAAGCAGAACAAACAAGTGGTACTAAACGAATGCTACCCTTTGGAGAAGATACCAATGATGGTGCAACAGGTCCAGCATCAAATACGGTTCAACCTTCCTTGTCCCCTGAGCGTAGTAATGAACTTACTCCTGTCCATGTATCTGACGATCCACTTCAGACTACTCCATCAAAAAAGTCAAGGGGCAAAGCTAAGCAAAACTAGCACCTCTTCGTATTAAGTACAAATCCTTCTGGTTGAAGATATGTTTAATAAATAATACAGCCCGTTTAATAAAATATGTTTAATAAATAATGCATGCAGCCTTGTTTGTTTGTGTATTTGGCTACTGTTTGCATGTTACTCCTATCTCATGCAACAATCATGTTAAAGTATATACCATGCGTCTCTGACACTCCCATAATCTGTGTTCTCTTTTGGCTGTTCTTTTGTTGTAAAAAAACTACTTTGCAATGATGCTGCCATGAATGTTTATTATGTATTATTCCCTTCTTTTTAATGATATCTAATCTGTGATCTGCTTTGATACTTGTGCCTTGCATTTGGGTTTATACGTGTTTTTTTATTTTCTTAACACTTATACTGTAATGGGCAACACCCGTGCAACATAGCTTTTGCATTCTCCATCTTCATCTCCTTTATCCACCCACCTCCATCACCACCTTCCTCCACCTTCCGCCACCCTTTCCTCCCTCCTCATCTTTCCTTCTCCTTCTTCCCTTCCTATCCTTTTCTCCATGGGAGGAGAGAGCACCATTTCCACCACCTCCAGCACTCTCCACTCACCGGAAAACTGTAATAACCACATCCTTTTCACCGATTTAAGTGCCTTTCAACCCACTATCACCTGATTTTGCCCCTCCCATGGTCATTTCCGACCAACCCGTCACCAGCTCTTCTAAAATAATGCAATAACCGCCCCAACCCGCCACCCCCTATGCCCCAAACAGCCGTACACAGCCACTACACGCCGGACCAGCCCTTCCCTCAACCAAAATCCACCACAACCACCATCAAAAAAATGAAATATCCTGTTCGATCCACTCGAAAAAAGAAATTGTTTCTGCTTGAGTCTTCTTCACCGTGTGTGTCTTTTTTTTTCAAGCAAAACATGATCTCGTCCTTTTTCAGCACAATATTTTTTATTTATTTTGAAGACAATTTTTTTTTTTGGTTTTTTCTGTATTAATGATGTTTTAGAGCTGTAATAGTTATGTGTCTTAAGTTATACAATGGTTATGGTGTACTAGAAAAATAATCTAACGGATATTATTCATATACAATTTCAACGGCGGAGATTAGAAACTGGACCATAGCCGCTCTCCCGAATATGAACTCTACCGACAAGTGTACATATTCTAAAGTAGTCCTATTTTTTATATATCTGAAGATCTAAATATGTACATTACAGATTTAAAACTATTTACAGATTCTATTGCAAGTGCTCTTGTGTGGATAAATCAACCCCATTGATCTAATCATGACTTGACAAAATGTTACAAATATTTTGCTTGACAACGCAAATAGCTCGAAGTAACCATGTTTTTGTTGTAAAATTTATTGATAGTAAAACCTTATTTTTTTTTATGATATACTTTAAATATAATAAAAATAATATCTCTTATGTATCTATTTTAATTAATTTGATGTTTGACCCTTTCAATTAAGTTGAGATACATATCCTATATTTTAGGAGCTACTACATGGGATAGTAGTCGATTGGTTTTAACTCCCTTTCCTACTTTATAGGAAATTTACGTTGGAAGGGAAATTATAATCTATATTAATATTTTTGAGTAAAAAACTGCTAATTAACCCGTTTTCCTCCAATTACCCGACCCATACCCGATTTCCTTAGGAAAAAAAACCACAAAAAAAAAAAAAACCAAAAAAAAAAAAAAAAAAAAAAAAAAACACGTGGCCCCTCTTGCAAACTCAACCCCTATCACATTCTTTCCCACTATCACCTTCCAAAAAAAACTCCTCCAAAAACTGCTTCCGATGTCTGGATAAATTATTAACAAAGCAATCACTCTACATCTAGCCACAACCTACAGCTGTGGAAGGCCAAATTCAAGTGAATTTTGCAGTGCCCAGATCGCGAATTTGCAGTTATTTTCATGGGTAAGTGTCGATTTGTTTCTGTGATTGTTTAATATGGTTCATGAATCTAGATGGGTATTTTTCATTTTTCAATTTTATGATTATTAAATTCGATTTTTGGGGTTGTTTACTTTGCTGGGGTTTGGCCACCTGTCTTTTTTTTTTTTTTTTTTGAGATGAGCCTATCTTTTTTAAGGATATTGATTTGGTGTATATAATTATTTTCATTTATTAGCTTGAGATTTCAGATAAAATTTTTAGTTTTTGTTTTTGCAGAAACTTTAGTGAAATCAAGAGTGAATGAATGATCACAATCGGAAGGACTCTCTAATTTGTCGACATTGGAGGTGCTTTGTTTTTTTTTTTTTTTTGTTATTTGTTATTAGTTTTGTTGTTGCTTTTTTCCTGTTCATTTTGGGTGTAATGATAATTGTCTTTGATATCTGAAATAAAATATGCATTACTATTACATTTACTATTTATTTTCTCAGAGTTTTTGATGTCTTATTTGAATTTCGACTTCAATTGATTTTCATTGAGTATTTTTTGTTTAGGGTTCTAGGTTTTAATCTGTAATCACTATTTTTGTCAGTGTTTGTGGATCTGAAAGTGTAACATGGCATCATCTTTCACTGCAGACTGAGTTGTGGATTAGAATATATGCATTCTACAATCAAAGTAAGTAATGCTTAAAATAGCTATATTGGTACTGGATTCATGTATTCTTTTATTTATATGGTTTCAGAAAAATAATGTTTGAAATCTCATATGCATATGTTTATTTTCCCACGAATAAAGTGATTCGGCACCCGCAAAAGACAATAGGTTTATTTCGTGGTTGCAGTTTTTGTTTTTGTTTTTGTGTAGGCGTGTTTTGGTTTTTTTTCTTTACTTTTTTTTTTTACATAGGGTGCTAGAGAACAAGGAAGGATGGAAGTTGGAACATATCTAAATTGACACCATCAATATCAGCAGGATGACTTTTGATATCCCATTACAACACTTTATAAGGCTATGTGCAAAAATGTTCATCTCCGACCCCAATGAGACATAATTAAAAGTAGCGGTACAATTACTGCAAAATGACGGTACAATGAGTGAAAAACTTATAAGTATAATAATATAATTGTTTCATGCAGCACACGGACTGTTACTTCAATTTCATGAGGTGAAGAATGGAGGTTTATCCAGAGGCGTACTGCATCGTGACCACTTACCCGTATGGGGTTCAGGATTGGATGATGCACGTATGTGGCTGTCTAGCTGGGCCCGGATCGAGATACAGATGTCAAAGATGCAGGTATTACTTTGTGTACTTGATTTTTCAATAGATTGTGGCTAATATAATAACCAACTTATATGTTATTATTTTTCAGTTGCGATTAAACACGTGGAGGAGTTGATAACCGGGTGGTGGTGGGGGGGGGAGGAGGAGGGTGGGACGTGTAAGCAAGGTGGTAGGAAGTAAAGATGCCCTAGTTTAATGACAGACCTAAACCTAACCTTGGAAACGGCGCCAGAAAGCTGACGGACATTACCTAGGCTATACAGATCCTAACCGGCAGTGTACCGGGTCAAATTGTAGTGCTAGTCTGGTGAGTCAGGTCGTATTCCTCAGGGAAAACATGGTAATTCTTTTAAGTGGGGTTAAACACCAAGAAGCTATTATTAACTCGATCTAAGTCGCAGTTTTTACTTTTTCCTGGGGTTAGATAGTTAGATCAGTTAGATTAGTTAGTAATGTTAGAGTTAGATGTTAGTAAAACAGAAAATAAAACAAATAAATACTAATATAATATATATTTTTGGATCTAGCCAAGAATTATATTCTCAATCAATATCTTTTAGTAGAAATAAATGAGACAGATCTTTTCCTTTATTCAAGGTGTAAATTATATATGAATCGGTGTACTCCTAAGCTAGACAACTCCTCCTCACACGAGCGTATGAAATTGTCATATGTCAAATGTCATCAGTCCAAGGTCCACAACTGCCCCATGCTAATCTTAGTTAGTCTGAACAGGTACCGAGTACAAATCTACCCCGGATAAAAGAGGTGATTCCGTTCGTCAGACGGCCGATGTTATTCAAGAGGCTCCGGTTGTCAAGCGGATCGATTTAACACAAACGGTGTAGTTTCAATTAAACTGTGATTTTAACATTATTAAGATCTCGAGTACAAAGTTAATAAGATTTGTTTTTCTAGGACAAATCGCTTTGGGTAGGAAATAGGATTCCGTTAATCGACGGCCATTTTACCCTCCGGTTTTTCTATTTTTACTCATATCCCGACTTCTCTGGTCGATTACATCGCCAGTTATATGTGGTATTCATCATGGTTGATTACGTCAATCCGAATATGTTATCGTTACGTTGCAAAATAGAAAAAATTCATTATAATTAGTTTTAATCATGATTACCAGAGTCGATCATTCATTTTACCAAAAGATTAACTAATTCAGATTCATATCTTGGCTAGACATATTTTTAGTTTAACATAGTGATAGATATAAATAAACAACAAAAGTAATAACTTGATAAAATTACCCGTTAAGTGCAAATCAAAGCCGTATTCTCCGAAAATAACAACTTTCTCAATAACAACTTTCTCGTAATTCTCTCGAGCATTACAACAAAGCTACTTTTATTTATAAAACATATATACATACATAGACATATGTATATACGGGTAAAAACAAAATAAAAGAGAAAAGAGATGAAGAAGGGACATGAAGAAGAGGAATGGAAGAAATGGGAGGAGGTGGAGAAGAGAGATCTTGGCCAAGAGTGGCCAAGATGGGGCAAGTGAAATGAATGGAGATGGGGAGGTATTTATAGGGAGTTGAGGAAGGTTTGAATGAGGAGGTTGTAGTTGAGGGTGTGTATATGGGAGGTTGTATTTGGGAAGAGTTCATCTAGTTTTTTTTTAGCATGTGGGAGAATATTTGTCATCATTAGTCTTCACATGGAGGTGGTGAGTCATGTAGGTAACATGTGAAGTTTGTTACAAGGAATCATTGCAAGTAACATGCAACAATTTGGGCCAAAATATCTCCGATTCGTCCCGAGATATCAGCTGTTCGGTAAAAAATTCATAACTTGAGTTGTAGACCTCCGATTGACGTGATTAAAAATGCGTTGGAAAGCTCATTTGAAGATCTACAACTTTCATGAAGAACTCTTCCCATGAAAATGCCTCTAAGTCGGGTCAAATTTCCATCGAAAACAGGTTACGGTAGAAGCGCGTAGGAAAAATAATTTGATCCGTTGAACTCGTAAGCTTGTGGCATTTTCTTCTTTCCCTCAAAATCCATCTTTTAGGCTTCAAAACATGTCGTTACGTGGAATCTTGGTCAATATATAATCCTGCAATGAACCACCAAAATACCAAACGTAAATCCGACCCGACACTCCGGTTACTAAACCGATACAAAAACTAATAAAAAACTTATAAAAATACGATAATTTATATAATAACTACTACTTATACATTTGAATAAAACTTAGTAATTTTGACTTGATTTGATACAATAATGCTCAAAATGGTATCAATATTGGGGTAAAATGTCGTAATAATGATCATAAATTTATCTCTCATCACAACCCCCTACTTAGCTTTTGGTCGCCCCTCGAGCAAAACAAGCGATAAAACAAAATGAATAAGAGATAAATTCATGAAGATATAAGATATAAGGGACAACCAGATGATACAACCATTAGAATTACAACCAAAGCGTTAACCTTAATATAAATGTATAACAGAGCGCGTGTGTGTGACAAGCCTTTTCAATTTCCACTATCCTCTCTTGAATAAATCAAGCAAAACACACAAATATCCATTCAGACAGCCCTAATGACTTTCCTAGGTATAGGCAGGAACAGTTCCACACAAAGTTCTCCCGTGTACTTATTAGGATAATCCCTAAAGCATATCATTCACTTATACTGGGGATAGTCAGAAGATAACTAAGTTTTCAACCATTCTTAAACAAATTTTTTTCACATTTTTTTTTTGATGAGTTTAATTTCACATTTGTAGCATATGCCTTCATTCCCAGCAATAGGACATTTCGTGATAACACCCTAGCTGACTACTATCATCAGCGATCGGGAGCTTTTAAACCTCATAGTGATATAGGACGCTTCGTGATAACGCCTCACTCGCACTCAAATCATTGGTAGCTACAACCGACATATAGATAGTTCATCTTTATTTTAATTCCACTTAACTTATATCCTTTCTTTCACATTCAAACCTTCGATATTCACAAGACACCGCGTTCAAAAGTTAGGTACTAAGTTGTCGCTATTTCTGTGGATAAACCACTAGGACACTGAATGGATACAACTTAAAATTTTCGTTTCAATATCAAAGGCTTACGTGAAGGAATTCATGTTACACAAATATATTTGGAATTACAATGCACTTACGGTTCACGTTGGTTATACACATCCAAATTGATCATTACATCTTCAAATCCATGAAATATATACCTTATACAGTTTATTTTAATCAACTAAATAATGCTCGAAAAATAAAAAACTAAGGGATTTATTGATACAAAATAAGCATTAATGCCATTGCTAGACCAACGACTCCACTCCCCACTTACGAACTTACATTGTCCCCAATGTAAAGTGAGTGTAAATAAGTTGTTGGGAAAGCAATGGTGCACTAAAACAAGTCAAAACAAATACTGGGATGATGAAATGGGTGGGTGGGTGGTTCAAAGTTATGACCGTTGTGTGTGCAAATAAAATAAAAGTGTGTTGAGTGTGACAGTGTAATGCAAAAGGGTAGATAAACACACCACATATACTTTTATTGATTTAAAACACACAATATTCCACAGTAGTTGAATTAATACATGTCACACATTATTTTTGAAATTTATAACAGACTAGTTCATGATATGAAATATGCGACAAAGTATTAACTCTGAGTCTTTTATACCCAGATCCTCAAGGGTTATTTCAAATCGTTCTAACAACCTAAGTCCAAGAAATGATGCATTTGAATTTTCTCTTTTTTCCCTCGGGATTTTTGGATAACCACCTAATCATTCCCGTTATAATGACATTCAAACATTCATCCTAAGACTTGGTGAAACAAAATGAAAATCAATCCTAAGTATTAGCAAAGTATCATCCAAAGTATGAGTAATTATTATATTTAACATTTTTACGGGCTGCCTCCCGGTAGCGCTTTTGGTTAACGTCGTTTGCTCGACCAAAATGATAAGGATTAACTAATATAATATACTAAACAAAACGGGATACTTCTAACAATTACTCACAAAAGCACGTAACAATTAAGCACATAATCCACTAAAAATAAATGCTTAAGGAGTAAAAAGGAAGGATAGTACCCGTCATTGACTACATTTATAGTATATAGCCAGACTTTACCGTGCTTCAGTTTTTAAGGCACTGGTGGTGGGTCATCCTCACGCACCGCATCCTTCTTCAATACCGGTTTCCAACAGAGGTTAGACAATTTCCACCAATCCAAACGATTCTTGACCTTTTCCTTTGATTTTCGAGCTTTGGGTTTGCGAGCTTTCATATTATTGCTGAAGTCATCTTCTTCAATTACCTGCGTGTTAGTACAATCCACAGCAAAAAAAACACAAAGTGTACACACAAGAACAAGATTCTAGTGTAATGCATGGATATTTCAATGAATTGTAAGTGTTGAAGACAACGCTCTCATGATTAACTCCCAAACTTCTCCCTTACTAAAATCGTCAAGAAAACATACATACTTTTTATCCAACTTCATCTTTGTAATAGGGATAGAATGTATACCTCCCTTACCCTTGTCATTAGATGAATATGGTAAAGCTTCCTCGAATGACTGTGTTTCATCATTCTGTACCTTTTTCTTCAAAATATGCATTGGATATGGTGTTGCCTTATCTGGTTGAACCGAGATGAATTTGGGTTGAGCTGGATAAGGTTCGGTTTGAATTGGCCCTTTCAAACTTGGTTCCTTCCAACCTGCTTCCAATTCTGATTATTTCTATTTTTATTTTATTTATTAATATTCCCTTGGGCATGATCAAGCCCTCGTTCAGGTGTTTCATCACTAGTTTCAGTCATTCTCGTATTTCGATTTGAAAATGATACTTGGTCAGGATTTCCCTGACTGATATGACCGCGTTTACTCTCTACTCTTAACTGCCTTTCGTAAGTGTTTAAATCAGGCCTATAAGGAGTGAGTGGGGCCTTACCACTTCTGGTCATCAACTATCGAAAAATAGAAAAATAACTTGAAATAGATAAAACTCCGAATCGATGGTGTTTCATTCTCGATTTCGGCCGCTTTCATAACTCGATTTGACAATTCTTGTGGAACAGAAAATATCGAATAGAAAATAACACGAAATCGATAAAAAAAACCAAATTTTTTTTCTCTCGGTAATTACCGAGTCCACTCGGTATTTACCGAGTGTATTTTTTTTTTTTTATTTATTTTTTAATTGGTATCTTACCAATAGGTAGGTACCAACAAAAATAAACGAACCGCGTTTACTTTCTACTATCGAAAATAGAAAATAACTCGAAATTGGTAGAAGAAGAAAATTGGTAACTAAAAGAAGGTAGGTACCAACGGAAAATAAAAAGAAATGTGATAAGAAGAGTGTTGACTTATCCTCGAAATTTTGAGCTAATACAAGTAGTAACCCTAGACACAAAGAAAGAAATTAGCGACGTTTTCCCGCAACGGCGCCAAAATCTTGACACCGCCTAAACTTAGGAAAACATGGTAATTCTTTTAAGTGGGGTTAAACACCAAGAAGCTATTATTAACTCGATCTAAGTCGCAGTTTTTACTTTTTCCTCGGGTTAGATAGTTAGATCAGTTAGATTAGTTAGTAATGTTAGAGTTAGATGTTAGTAAAACAGAAAATAAAACAAATAAATACTAATATAATATATATTTTTGGATCTAGCCAAGAATTATGTTACTGAATCAATATCTTTTAGTAGAAATAAATGAGACAGATCTTCCTTTATTCAAGGTGTAAATTATATATGAATCGGTGTACTCCTAAGCTAGACAACTCCTCCTCACACGAGCGTATGAAATTGTCATATGTCAAATGTCATCACCCAAGGTCCACAATCGCCCCATGCTAATCTTAGTTAGTCTGAACAGGTACCGAGTACAAATCTACCCCGGATAAAAGAGGTGATTCCGTTCGTCAGACGGCCGATGTTATTCAAGAGGCTCCGGTTGTCAAGCGGATCGATTTAACACAAACGGTGTAGTTTCAATTAAACTGTGATTTTAACATTATTAAGATCTCGAGTACAAAGTTAATAAGATTTGTTTTTCTAGGACAAATCTGCCCCCGGGTAGGAAATAGGATTCCGTTAATCAGACGGCCATTTTTACCCTCCGGTTTTTCTATTTTTACTCATATCCTGACTTCTCTGGTCAGTACATCGCCAGGTTATATGTGGTATTCATCATGGTTGATTACGTCAATCCGAATATGTTATCGTTACGTTGCAAAATAGAAAAAATTCATTATAATTAGTTTTAATCATGATTACCAGAGTCGATCATTCATTTTACCAAAAGATTAACTAATTCAGATTCATATCTTGGCTAGACATATTTTTAGTTTAACATAGTGATAGATATAAATAAACAACAAAAGTAATAACTTGATAAAATTACCCGTTAAGTGCAAATCAAAGCCGTATTCTCTGAAAATAACAACTTTCTCAATAACAACTTTCTCGGTAATTCTCTCGAGCATTACAACAGTGCTACTTTTATTTATAAAAACATATATACATACATAGACATATGTATATACGGGCCCGAAAACAAAATAAAAAGAGAAAAGAGATGAAGAAGGGACATGAAGAAGAGGGAAATGGAAGAAATGGGAGGAGGTGGAGAAGAGAGATCTTGGCCAAGAGTGGCCAAGATGGGGCAAGTGAAATGAATGGAGATGGGGAGGTATTTATAGGGGGAGTTGAGGGAAGGTTTGAATGAGGGAGGTTGTAGTTGAGGAGGTGTATATGGGGAGGTTGTATTTGGGAAGAGTTCATCTAGTTTTTTTTTAGCATGTGGGAGAATATTTGTCATCATTAGTCTTCACATGGAGGTGGTGAGTCATGTAGGTAACATGTGAAGTTTGTTACAAGGAATCATTGCAAGTAACATGCAACAATTTGGGCCAAAATATCTCCGATTCGTCCCGAGATATCAGCTGTTCGGTAAAAAATTCATAACTTGAGTTGTAGACCTCCGATTGACGTGATTCAAAATGCGTTGGAAAGCTCATTTGAAGATCTACAACTTTCATGAAGAACTCTTCCCATGAAAATGCCTCTAAGTCGGGTCAAATTTCCATCGAAAACAGGTTACGGTAGAAGCGCGTAGGAAAAATAATTTGATCCGTTGAACTCGTAAGCTTGTGGCATTTTCTTCTTTCCCTCAAAATCCATCTTTTAGGCTTCAAAACATGTCGTTACGTGGAATCTTGGTCAATATATAATCCTGCAATGAACCACCAAAATACCAAACGTAAATCCGACATTTACACTCGGTTACTAAACCGATACAAAAACTAATAAAAACTTATAAAAATACGATAATTTATATAATAACTACTACTTATACATTTGAATAAAACTTAGTAATTTTGACTTGATTTGATACAATAATGCTCAAAATGGTATCAATATTGGGGTAAAATGTCGTAATAATGATCATAAATTTATCTCTCATCATTTAACATTCTCATTATGCAACAGCAAAAACTCAACCTTGGTTGTACACAAGCTGGCTAAATACCGCTGAAAAACCTGTTTGTATATGGCCATGTCGGATGAAAACAAGCTTGACTCAGGTTCCAATCCCATCCTCCAACATCAACTTGGTATAACGAAGCAACAAACATTCAAATCCCAGATCCATTGTTGCGTAGCCCCATCCCAAGGCAAACATCTTTGCACAAGATCCCTGCCATGAAAAATGCATTTCGAAGTGGAAAAGGTATTGATTATGAATACAAAATGCATCAATCATATGCTTGTAAAAGTTGAACCCAAAGTTAATAAGGTTCCTTAAGCTTAAGCATACGTCATGCGAGTTTTGCTAGAAGGGCCCTGTTCATGTCTCGTCTAAACCCCGTCCCGGGGGGAAATTACCTTCTCCTTATGTACATCCCTCTGTAGAATTGATCAAATTTATCATTTATAAAACCGATTCATTTTTTGCTCGCTTTAAACAAAATATGAGTACATTGGCAAGTCATTCATTAGAGAATTCTTTCTCATTGCTACAAACCATGTTTTGTATCATATCAATCAGATCCAACTACGGCCGAAACTTGCTCGATTTCGTTTTCCAACTACTATCAACTTTATCCCACATCCTAGAATCAAAATACAAACTTGACATCAGCAAATTGCTTCCTAAACACCCAGGCTCAAGTTTAGCTAGCTTTTCAGCTGCGATTTCTGCCATACATGCATTTCCGTGCTCTCTGCATTGTAATATTCCGATTTTCGGGAAAGGGCAGACGTGTCATTTTGCGAAAACGAAATATTGGGTTCGGTTCCTTTTATTCGGAGTTTAAGTATTTGTTAAATTATATATGTATATTTCGATATATATATATGTATATAGTTAAGGAAGATAATAAGATCTTTATCCTTTTTTTTGGGATTTATCTTATTATAAAGGAAGATAATAAGATCTTTATCCTTTTTTTGGGATTTATCTTATTATAAAGGAAGATAATAAGATCTTTATCCTTTTTTTGGGATTTATCTTATTATAAAGGAAGATAATAAGATCTCTATCTTTTTTTTGGGATTTTCTATTTAAGGAGAATAAATCCCCACAATTCTTATAACCTATTAGAAATCAGATTTTTCTCCACCTCCATATACTCTCTGCGTGTGTGAGCCAAAAATTAGGGCTGAGAGTTTTTCAATCGGTCATTAAAGCAATTCTTGACGGTTTTCGGATCGAGTAGTAGCGCGGAATCGTTGTGAAGAAGGCAACATTTTGATTGCGTAAAGTTGAAGCTTTGATAAGAGAAAGATCGGTTTTAGTCATTTGCTTTCTCTGAGTTTTGCTGTTGGAATAAGCTTGCTAAAGGTAAGAAGCTCTTCCTACAATCTAATTGTGGTTTATAGTAGAATAGATCATGTTTTGGATGCATATTGTATCAAGTTTTAAGCTTAGATGATGTTTAAGGATTAAGTTTTGTTTTGGATCTTAAAAGACATGTTTTTCTACTGTTTTTCTGCTATAATTCGAGTAGAGATCGTTAAGGGTTGAAGAACATGTTTTAGGGCTTTTTCTGCGTAGGATGCGTACGCATTGGCTAGCAATGCGCCCGCATTCCTGATGCAGGATTGCTTAGAATAAGTGCAGCAGGGATGCGCACGCATTCCAGAGTAATGCGCACGCATTGCCCCAGTTTCTATGTAATGTTGTTTTAAGCTATGTTTTGAATTTTAAACCTTAATTCATGATTAAATAACATTAATTGAATATGAACAAGCCCCGATTGAGTTTCTGATTCGTTCAGTTAAAACACCGAATGTACTCTTAAAGGGAGTTGAAGTTCGGATCCGTCGGAAGGGCATGAAAGGGCTTGTGCTTTGATGAACTAGGGTTCATCAATGTCTCGTAATTGATAGGATGTGATGTCTAGTTGTCTAAGTGAGGAGTAGAGTCGATAAGGGAGTATTATTCTGAAAACACTTAGGTGACTAGTTAATTCACATTAATAATTACATAAGTGTAGTAAAAGCTAAAACGTCATCTATTCTTGGTTAGGCACTGATTCAAATCGGCGATGTGATACGTTCATAAAAGGTGGACAACGCTACTGGCTCAAAAGGCTGAAGGGTAGTGGAGGAAATCCATCGAACGTATATGCATACCGGGGAGATCCCGGGACTACCGGTACTAATCACCGTAGTTGGCAAGTACATCTCGTGGTGGAATTTTCACCATGCATTGTGTCCTTGAGTAATGATGTAACAAAGATAAGCTAAGTTAGAAACGTATAGTCACGACGTGTCGATGGGCATGTAGTGAACCCTAGATCGAGTCGGTCTCAGTAAGGCAAATCTTTTAATAATAAACCTTAATCATATTGTAGCTTCTACTTACTTTGTACATTGTACTTACCTCAAATGCATGTTTATTTATGTGTTTGGGGAGAGAAACACGAACAAGTAAATGATGAGTTAGAGGAGAACTTTGATGACGCGGCGTTTGAGGACGCCGGAGTTGAAGACTTTGATTAATTATTATTCATTTCTTTATTTATTTCCTAGATTTGGATTATTATTGGATTTTGTAGTTTACTTTTAGTACTTTGGAATTCGTACTGTTTTGGGATTCGTTGGTTTTGTTTCGGATGTAATAACTTTACATTTCCTTCTCTAGTTCTTGAATTTCTATTCTGAGATGTTTTGAAAAAAATTACCCGAGTCTTTTTAGCTTCCGTTTGCTTTTATTTGATACGACGTAGTAGAGGCTTACGTGTAATATTATTTATTTAATATTATGCGTGCCGAACGTTTCGATTTCCGGATAAGGACTCGGTGTCCGGGAGCGGGCGTTATAGATTGGTATCAGAGAGAAGCGTCTTTTAGGCTTTCTTTCTATTAAGATAAGTTCTCTTTAGACCTCTTAGTAACGATTTGGTTTTCGTTGATCATCAGGATGGTGTTCACGAGAACCGGAGCGGGTGCAGAAGCTTCAGGAGTACGTCGAGAGAGTCCTACGCCAGTTGTTAGAGGCGGTTTCGTGAGGCAGAATCCTTCACCTCACCCGAGCCCCACTCCACCCCCTCATACTGCAACCCCTACACCACGATCTCAGCGGAGTTTGTCACCGCGACCTCATCAGGAGCAACACCCACAATGGCATGTGGGAAGTTCGGTTCGATTTTCCTTGGTAAGTGACGCCCAGGTGGGTTTAGTACCGCCACCAAGAAAGTCACCCTCCACCAAGGTACAACTACATCTATGGAGAACCAGGAGAAGCACCTATACGAGTCAACGTAGTGGAGACATTCCACCAGTCACGCCCCCCAAAGAACCAAAGATCTATCCCCACCAAAGTGAGCTACCCTCCTCCACCGGTGTTTTCATCAATGACATCGGACCTTTTACCCTCCTCCAGTGGGTCATACTCCCGACCCTTCTGTACCACCCTCCACCCTGCTTTTGACCATCAACAAGGTCTTGGTTACCCACCCTACGGTTTACATCAACCCCGGCCTCAACGGCAAGAGATACCTTTTGAATACCCTCCGCTTTATCCACAAGCCCCACCAGCTTAGACCGGCACTGAGCAAGCACCACCGATTGACTGGGTATACGAGATTAAGGAGGAACAAAGTTCAAGACTTCTTTGGGAATGTCGAGCATTCAAGGCCAAGAGTGGATAAGGAGTTTTGAGAAGGCATGTAGGAACATACATGTCCCTCGAGACCGAGATGGCACAGTTGGCGGTTAGTTTCCTTTTGGGTGCAAATTTGAAGCATGGATAGATGCTATACTGAGCAAGAATGGTAAAGTGACGGATTGGGAAAGCTTTAAGGCAATGTTCTATAATGAGTATTTTCCAAAGAATAAAGGTCGCATGCATACATGGCAAGTCAATTTCTAAAGCATAAGCAAGGTAATTACATGACAAGATCACAATACACCAACAAGTTTAACGAATTGGGAAGATTCTACCCTGAGTTGATGAAGGTAGAAGAGAGGAAGATGGCCCTATACAAGGAAGGGTTATCGTATCGAGATCTGATCTGGCATGTTGGGTTTCACAAAACAAGAACATGGCCGAGTTGTTGAATAAGGCCTTAGAGGTTGAGACATTCGGGAAGAAGGCCACCGTTGTTATCGGGAGCAAGAGGAATTTTGGAACAAGCCAGGGCAATAGCCGGGAGCACCCCAACAAAATTTCAAGAAGACAACAACCCCTGCAGTGAGTAAGCCACCCACCGGAGCACCTTTATGCTCTAAGTGCAACAGAATCACTCAGGTGAGTGTAAGGCTAATACAGAGGTCACTACTACTGTGGAGATTTAGGACATTTTGCCAAGATGTGTCCCACGAAAGGGAGTTCGAATATTCCGAAGCAAGGAAGTGGGAAAGGCGGCCCAAGTCGCCCAGTTCGAGTCTTTGCAAAGGGATGCCGAGATAGCGAAACCGGACGATAATGTTATTTCAGTACCTTTTGTTTAATTTAATTTATTTGAGTACTTTTATAGCACGATTTAAATCATGTTGTATTTGTATTTAAATAAATGAATTTACATCCTAGGTACAATAATATTAGACAACTTAGCAGTTACGGCGTTGTTTGATACGGGAGCGTCTAATACTTTTGTGTCAACTAAGATAGCTAAGAAGCTTAACTTGCCAATGGAACCTTTAAGAAATACTTTGGAGATAACAACACCTTTAGGGAAGGTGACTAAGGTAACCAAGTTGATACCCCTGGTAGAGGTTCGAGTTGGAAAGTATTGTTGCAAAGAGTGACTTTACGGTTTTGGACTTTTCAGATTTTGATGTGATTCTTGGAATAGATTGGCTATCCGAGAATTTCGTCCCACTTGGATTGTAGAGAAAGAGAGTGACCTTTAAGATACCGGGAAAATCAGATAAGACTTATCAAAGTAACATTTACAAGCCTAGTAAGAAGCGTCACCCTATAATTTCAGTGTTAAGGCTATAAGGGCTTGTCGAAAAGGTTGTGAAGGCTACTTGTTGTACGCAGCTGATGTGGAGCAGGTAAAACCTAAGTTAGAGAGACCCTCAGTAGTCAAGGAATACCCGAAGTGTTTCGGAAGAGTTACCGGGAAACATGCCGGATAGAGAGATAGAATTCGAGATCAAGTTGATGCCAGAGCGGCACCAGATTGCTAAGGCACCCTATAGAATGGCACCGGCTGAATTGAAGGAGTTGAAAGCACAACTCAAGGATATGCTTGAGAGGAATATAATTCAGCCTAGTACTTCGCTGGGGGAGCCCAGGTGTTGTTTGTTAAGAAGAAAGATGGTAGCATGAGGATGTGCATAGACTATCGAGCGTTGAATAATCCGACCATCAAGAATAAATACCCTTTGCCGAGGATTGATGATTTGTTTAACCAATTTGCAAGGCAAGAGAGTGTTTTCTAAGATTGATCTTAGATCGAGATACCACCAATTGAAGATCAAGGTAGCGAGATATACCAAAGACAAACTTTCAAGACGAGGTATGGACATTATGAGTTCTTAGTTATGCCTTTTGGACTCACTAATGCCCCATCTCTGCATTTATGGATTTAATGCAGCGTGTTTTCATGCCATACTTGGATAAGTTTGTGATAGTGTTCATAGATGACATCCTTGTATACTCTAAGGATGAGAAGGAACATGAAGAACACTTAAGGATAGTGCAGGATACATTAAAGGAGAACCAGTTGTATGCCAAGTTCTCGAAGTGCGACTTTTGGTTGAATCAAGTGAGTTTCTTGGGTCATGTCATTTCGGAGATGGCATTAAGGTTGATCCCGCGAAGATTGAAGCGGTTGAGAAGTGGTCCGACCGACTACCGTTTCGAGAGGTTAGAAGTTTTCTCGGTTTGGTGGCTATTATAGGAAGTTTGTACAAGACTTCTCAAAGATAGCTACACCACTTACCCGGCTCACTCAAAAGGATGTGAAGTTCGAGTGGACCAAAGGAGTGTGAAGATGCTTTTCAGACGTTGAAAAAGTGGTTGACTACACCCCCGATTTTGGCGATTCCCGAGATCTTTGATAATTATGATGTCTACACGGATGCTTCGGGACAAGGTTTAGGTTGTGTGTTGATGCAGGAGGGAAGGTAATTGCTTATGCATCCCGGCGAGTTGAAGGTGCATGAGAAGAATTACCCAACACATGACTTAGAGTTGGCGGCAGAGTGTTTGCCCTAAAGACTTGGAGGCACTACCAGTATGGAGTTAAGGCCAGGATCTTCACCGATCACAAGAGTTTGAAGTATTTCTTTACCCAGAAAATCTGAATATGAGACAAAGGAGATGGCTGGAGTTCGTAAAGGATTATGACTTGGAGATTCAAGATCATCCGGTAAAGCAAATGTAGTGGTTGATGCCTTGAGCGAGAAAACCGGTGTTTGCGATGTCGAGTGTTGAAGACGTTGCGAAAGGTTAGATGGGTTGAGAATCCGAAGCTTTGATCGATTGAAGACCGGCGCTTTATGGCACCATTGTTAGCAAGGTCTGAGTTGATGGATGACATTCGGGAAAAGCAAGATGAAGACCCAAAGTTGGTTGACTTGAAGCGAGTTGCAAGGGAAAAGCCTACGGTTGGATATGTGTTAGATAAGAATGGCAATCTTTGGTACCGAGGATCGTTTGTGTGTGCCTAAGGTTGGTGATTTAAGACAGAGAGTCATGGAAGAGGCACATAGGATTGCTTTGCGAGCTTCATCCAGAGCTACCAAAATGTACAGAGACTTGAAGGAAAGGTTTTGGTGGCCTCGATGAAACCGAGATAGCCAAGTTCGTTGCAGAGTGTGATACTTGCCGAAGGTTAAAGCGGAACATAGGAGACCGGAGGAATGCTTAAGCCATTGGATATCCCGCAATGGAAGTGGGATAAGATCACTATGGACTTTATCACCGGTTTACCTAAGACGAGGCGGTAATGATGCGATTTGGGTGATTGTGGATAGATTGACCAAATCCGCTCATTTCTTACCATATAAGGTCGATATGCCCTTGAAGAAAATGACGACACTATACTTGGATAATATAGTGAAGTTACACGGAGTACCTATCTCGATAGTTTCGGATCGTGATTCGAGGTTCGTCGATCGGTTTTGGAAAAGTTTACAAGCGACTTTTGGAACCAAGTTGGATTTGAGTACGGCCTTTCATCCTCGAGACGGATGGACAATCTGAGAGAACCATCCAAACACTTGAAGATATGTTGAGAGCTTGTGTGTTGGAAGTAGGTGGATCATGGGATGATTACCTACCGGTAGCGGAGTTTGCTTACAACAACGGTTATCATGCAAGTATTGGCATGCCACCGCTTGAAGCATTATATGGAAGAAGATGTAGAACACCGCTGTTTTGGGATGAAGTCGGGAAAGACAAATCACCGGGCCGAGAATGGTCGAGCAAGCTAAAGAAAGGGTTCGGTGGTCAAGAAGAATCAAGGCGGCTCAAGATAGACAGAAGAGTTGGGCGGATGTTAGAAGGAGACCTCTTGAGTTTGAAGTTGGTGAAAGAGTTTACTACGAGCTTCACCAATGAAGGGAGTGAAACGTTTTGGACAAAAAGAAAGCTAAGCCCTAGGTGCGTTGGACCTTTTGAGATTCTAGAAAGAATTGGACCTTTGGCTTACAGACTCAAGTTACGTAATCCATGTCGAGAGTCCACAACGTGTTTCATGTCTCAATGTTAAAGAAGTGTTTGACCAAGACGGATATTGAGACTCACTGTTGATCCGGAGGGTCTCCAGATAATCTTTCAGATGCGATGAGACACCGACCAGAATTTTGGACCGGAAGGAAAAGATGATTAAGAGACGGTTGATTCCTTTAGTTACGTGCAATGGAGCAATCATTCACCGGATGAAGCTACTTGGGAAGTTGAGGACGATATGATCAATGAGTTCCCAGATTTTATGGACTTACTGGTATGTTTTAAGTTTTGAGGACGAAACTCCTTTAAGGGGGAAGAATGTAATATTCCGATTTTCGGAAAGAAAGCGAGACGTGTCATTTTGCAAAACGAAATATTGGGTTCGATTCCTTTTATTCGGAGTTTAAGTATTTGTTAAATTATATATGTATATTTGAAATATATATATGTATATAGTTAAGGAAGATAATAAGATCTTTATCCTTTTTTGGGATTTATCTTATTATAAAGGAAGATAATAAGATCTTTATCCTTTTTTTAGGATTTATCTTATTATAAAGGAAGATAATAAGATCTTTATCCTTTTTTTGGGATTTATCTTATTATAAAGGAAGATAATAAGATCTCTATCTTTTTTTTGGGATTTTCTATTTAAGGAGAATAAATCCCCACAATTCTTATAACCTATTAGAAATCAGATTTTTCTCCACCTCCATATACTCTCTGCGTGTGTGAGCCAAAAATTAGGGCTGAGAGTTTTTCAATCGGTCATAAAGCAATTCTTGACGGTTTTCGAGATCGTAGTAGAGCCGGAATCGTTGTGAAGAAGGCAACATTTTGATTGCGAGAAAGTTGAAGCTTTGATAAGAGAAAGATCGGTTTTAGTTCTTTGTTTCTCGAGTTTTGTTTGTTGGAATAAGCTTGCTAAAGGTAAGAAGCTCTTCCTACAATCTAATTGTGGTTTATAGTAGAATAGATCATGTTTTGGATGCATGTTGTATCAAGTTTTAAGCTTAGATGATGTTTAAGGATTAAGTTTTGTTTTGGATCTTAAAAGACATGTTTTTCTACTGTTTTTCTGCTATAATTCGAGTAGAGATCGTTAAGGGTTGAAGAACATGTTTTAGGGCTTTTTCTGCGTAGGATGCATACACATTGGCTAGCAATGCGCCCGCATTCCTGATGCAGGATTGCTTAGAATAAGTGCAGCAGGGATGCGCACGCATTCCAGAGTAATGCGCACGCATTGCCCCAGTTTCTATGTAATGTTGTTTTAAGCTATGTTTTGAATTTTAAACCTTAATTCATGATTAAATAACATTAATTGAATATGAACAAGCCCCGATTGAGTTTCTGATTCGTTCAGTTAAAACACCGAATGTACTCTTAAAGGGAGTTGAAGTTCGGATCCGTCGGAAGGGCATGAAAGGGCTTGTGCTTTGATGAACTAGGGTTCATCAATGTCTGTGTAATTGATAGGATGTGATGTCTAGTTGTCTAAGTGAGGAGTAGAGCGATAAGGGAGTATTATTCGAAAACACTTAGGTGACTAGTTAATTCACATTAATAATTACATAAGTGTAGTAAAAGCTAAAACGTCATCTATTCTTGGTTAGGCACTGATTCAAATCGGCGATGTGATACGTTCATAAAAGGTGGACAACGCTACTGGCTCAAAAGGTTGAAGGGTAGTGGAGGAAATCCATCGAACGTATATGCATACCGGGGAGATCCCGGGACTACCGGTACTAATCACCGTAGTTGGCAAGTACATCTCGTGGTGGAATTTTCACCATGCATTGTGTCCTTGAGTAATGATGTAACAAAGATAAGCTAAGTTAGAAACGTATAGTCACGACGTGTCGATGGGCATGTAGTGAACCCTAGATCGAGTCGGTCTCAGTAAGGCAAATCTTTTAATAATAAACCTTAATCATATTGTAGCTTCTACTTCTTACTTTGTACATTGTACTTACCTCAAATGCATGTTTATTTATGTGTTTGGGGGAGAGAAGACGAACAGGTAAATGATGAGTTAGAGGAGAACTTTGATGACGACGTTTGAGGACGCCGGAGTTGAAGACTTTGATTAATTATTATTCATTTCTTTATTTATTTCCTAGATTTGGATTATTATTGGATTTTGTAGTTTACTTTTAGTACTTTGGAATTGCATCTTGTTTTGGGATTCGTTGGTTTTGTTTCGATGTAATAACTTTACATTTCCTTCTCTAGTTCTTGAATTTCTATTCTCGAGATGTTTTGAAAAAATTACCCGAGTCTTTTAGCTTCCGTTTGCTTTTATTTGATACTGACGTAGTAGAGGCTTACGTGTAATATTATTTATTTAATATTATGCGTGCCGAACGTTTCGATTTCCGGATAAGGACTCGGTGTCCGGGAACGGGGCGTTACATGCATGCTAACAATGCTCCCCATACGAAAAAATCCGGTTCAATCGGCATATTGAGAATAAAATCATAGGCCATATCTAATTCCCCTGCTTTTCCCAAAAGACTAACCATGCAAGCATAATGCTCTAGTCTCGGATTAATACCGTACTTTTCGTGCATCATTTGGAACAACTTTTTTCCAAATTGTACCATCCCAGAATGACAACAAGCAGTCAAGGTGGCTGTGAAAGTCAAGTGGTTAAGTTTCATGCCTTCTTTTTCTGCCATTTGATTAAAAAGTTCAACTGCTTCACTGCAAAACCCATGATTTGCGTAACCGAAAATCATGGAATTCCATGTAGCTACGGTTCTCTCGGGCATACCGAAAAACAATGTCTCAGCAAAGTAAATATGCCCGCATTTCGAATACATATCCACAAGTGCACTTCTTACAAATACATCTTTCTCATACCCCATCGCCACTGCATAGCCATGTATCTGCCTTCCACATCGTATGTCGGCTACAGTCGCACAAGCGGGCAGTAAACCACTAAGTGTAGATGTATTTGGACTGAATCCATGGCTTAGCATTTGTTTGAAGGTTTGAAAGGCGTCCTTGTTCAGGAAATTCTGCACGAAACCGGAAATTACGGATGTCCATGATACTACATCAGGATCAATCCCATCCTCCATCATCAACTTAAATATTTTCCACACCATTAATTCATCGTTTTGTTGTGAAAACCCTGCGATCGACGTGTTCCATGTAACCAAATCCGGATTCAATTTCAGTTTCTTCATTCTTTGAAGCAATTCTAATGCTTCTTTCACATTTCCACAATGTACATATCCAGAAACCATAGCATTCAAGACCACCACAACTTTTTCTTCTACCCCATCAAACACCTTCTTCGCCCAGCCAATTTTTCCACATTTTGAATACATATCAACTAATGAACTGATCACAAACACATCAAGTTCAAACTCATTTTTTAGTACCAAACCATGTAAAGCCTCTCCAATCTGCTGTTCTGAAAGATGACCGCAGGCTTTAAGAACACTAGGAAACACAAATCTACAGGGCCTAACGCAATCCCTTTGCATTTCAGAGAAAACATCCAACGTTTCCTGACAAAATCCATTTCGTGCATAAGACCCAATAAGGGCCATCCAACGTCGAGTATTTGACTCAGGAATTCTGTCGAACACCTTCCGGGCAGTGGATAATTGTTTGGTACATGTATAGAAGGCTATTAATTTGGATGCGAAATAAGTTCAACGTGACAACCCATTGATTATTAGGCGCGCATGGACAGCTTTGCCTGATTGAAGGGATTTAGCATTAGAGCATTTCTGGATGAGCTGTGAATAGGCGTCTGATGATGAATGACGATCCAAAAATCGTCTCCTTCTAATTTAGGGTTATTACTCTTAGTGATAACCGGGGGAAACTCCCAGAATGTGAAGATTGTAACAAGGGAGATTATTTGGGGGTGATTTAGACTGCACTTGAGAGGTTGTTTCTCAAGCTGCCTACGTATCCAATATATGAATTGGAATCAAGTCTCCGTAGTTCCTTAGGGAATGCTTATATAGAGGGGCGTAGGCCCTAGGGTTTAATGTGGCGTGTCTATGAGGGACACTAGTTGTTTGCGGTTTTATGCAAAGCAGTGATAAAATATAATAAATAAAACCGATGTCAACCCCAAGTGCGAAGGTTCGTAGCTATAGTGATGAAACCGGGTCGTATCCGCAGGGACTTGTACGAAAATAGTGTTTTTGCTTTCGATTTATTTTGTAAGGTTGATGACTACGATCTTGGATTAAAAAAAACAATAAAACAAAGAGTTTGAAAATTGAAAAAAAAAATAAAAACTAGCACGTAACAAATCTTTCCGTAACAATTATAATTAAACAACTAGAAGCACCGTTGATCCACCACCCCACCGAAATTAACAAGAAAGACGCACATTCGTTTGCAAGCCTTGGATTATTATCTACTAAAAAGGCGTTTCCTCTCTCGATTTAACACCGTTAACTAGTCCACCTCTCGATGCAACTAACGAATTTACGGAACAAAGATATGGATATAAAATCCTAATCTAACAATATTCTCCTCAACTTTCGCTTTGTTAGAAGAAATATTATCACTCTCCTTCACGGCAATCTATGAATTTATCAACTATCGTATGTCTAAATTAAATCAAACATGCAACACAAGTATAGTCATACACATTGCACATAAACAATTCGAAACATGAAGGAAGAACAAGAAACTTACTAGAACGAATAAATGCAAAAATCCTTGTTTATTCCGGCGATGGTGGCTTCACATTGGTGGTTCTAGCCTCGGGCCTTTAGCCACTCATCTTCTTCAAAAACATCCTTATTTGCTGAATTGAAATTGAAAGAAAAATAAAAGAAAGACTATCTATGAATCTAATTTATTGCTAATTCCTATACTAATTTTATGATGTTTCTGGATGTCTGTTTCTGCTCGAATGGATGCTGCTTATATAGGAGTTTGTGGCCGACATAGGGAAGGATCTAGAAAACGCGTCGGATTAATTTCTGCAGCCTCGGTAGACCGAACCTCTTGGCTCGGTCGACCGAATAGCAAGGCTCGGTCGACCGAGCCTCTTTTTGTATGCATTCACACTTCAGCTTCGTAAAACGTGTTCCCCACTCCACTCTTTCACTCTGATCTGATTTATCCTTGAAATGCTGATCCGATTTTCTTCTTTATTTTGAAATCCTTGATTGAATGACATAAATCTTCTCAATAAATAATATCCCCTTGCATTTCTTTATTTTCTGCAAAATTATTGTTACACCAAGTCATCGAATAATAATAATAATAAAATGTGTAACAAAATAACATTTAATCCCAATATTTCCTCATAATTAAATTATAACCACTCAATAACCATTATAGGAATTTAACGGTTAAAAACACGCTTTTCTCATTTATTTCCCTTAAAAATAAGGTAAATTGTTTAGGGATTAAGTCCGAAAATATAGTAAAATATACCCTAAACAACTCCCCCACACTTAGCTTTTTGC
The DNA here is from genome assembly GCA_026214975.1 of Gentiana macrophylla. Lineage (NCBI taxonomy): Eukaryota > Viridiplantae > Streptophyta > Magnoliopsida > Gentianales > Gentianaceae > Gentiana > Gentiana macrophylla. Next base: position 61,173,862 of record CM047810.1, on the reverse strand, counting down.
TTGTCCCCGAGCAAAACAAACAACGACAAACTATCAAAAACCCACATAATTGGACACGAGATGTAGTCATGCTCACATCAAGCTAGTATCTAGCAAATCGAACTCACTCAGTGATTGTGTGTGCTGAACCCGCTAAACTTCCACCGATCCTCTCTTGATGTATTAAATCAAGCACTAACAAACATCCGGTTAAATAAACGAAGTTCGCTACATCTCAACACTTACCCTACAAAAACTATTTATCAAGAACAAAGTAACCAACTCACATTTAAATTCCTTTACTTGGTGCCAAGGAAATACCTTTCAGGTCTCTACTGGGTTTAGATCAACTTGACTTAGAGTTCCAAAAAGCATATAATTTTTTTTCTCTATCGTCGCGTCTCAAAAGTATAACACTCTCCCCTAAACTTTAGAGGCAATCACCCCGAGATCACTCAAACCTATCTTGTCTAAGGTAAACCACACTCCCCAATTGGGGCGATATCCAAATGGACTCGAGGTGATAGTCGCAAACAACTTCCGCAATTTAATTTTTCAAAATTTTTCTTCTTTTTTCAAACTCTTTGGAAACTCCCGTCAGTATCATTTCTAACACATTCAAGACTTTTAAGGTTCTCAAGAACACTAAGGTACTTAGATTCTAACTGTGAGTAGAGTCACGAGTTCCCAACTTTCATCAACACTAAGTAAGTGGTTATCTCTGCGGCGAGAATTGGCTATCCCTTAACTAACCGAAGACTATTTTATATTTTTGGTTCCTCATCTAACAGTTCGTGTAATTGAGGTTCAAGTGAGTATCCGATCTACCAAACCTATTCTTAGAACATGATATGACTATGATAACAATTAAAGGTGCCAAATTACAAAACTAGCATGTCATTGAAGTTACTCGGGACTCACAAATTTTCAAAAAATTTTATCAAATTTTCAAAGGAGCAAAACTAGATAACATGTAAAACAAACCAGTAAAACAAACCAATAAACCCTCCCCACACTTAAGTTACATGATGTCCCCAGCATGTGCAAAATAAGAAAAACTTAGCTGGTTGTAATTCGAAAGTTGCAGTGCGGAAGTGGTCGCGAGTCGATCCATAAATGCTTGAAGAAATCGAGAGGTCGTGGACCATCCACCGTAAACGATATCATCCGAAAGCTCACAATCGCTATCGCAAATATCCTCGCACACATAGGGAAACAAGACGTACCTCGGGGATAGGGGCACAAAGATGATAGACAAGGCAATATCATGGAACAAAGCGAAAGCAATGCAAAAATTGATAATAACCGAATCTATGTGAAATATGGTGCACAAATGTAATATCGAGAGATCTTGGGTACATACATGAGGAAATAAAAAGAAACAAACAGGGTCATGATGTGGGCAATCGTCCAAGTACTGAGATCCATAGTCAGAAACTGCTAGGTGGAAAATATTAGCAACCAACAAGAGAAACTAAGCAAAAATAAACTACAAACAAAAAGAATAAGATATCTAGGTTACCGTCCTAGTAGGGCTTAATTATAGTCGGGAGCTCGACTAACCACTAAAAACTCAACCGGGGTCAGGCCAGTGAAGCCTCATCCCGGAATTATTCTCGACCTTCTCGGGGTCAACAGGCTGGAAACCACAGGAACAAAGTCTCGCCAACGTCTTGGCCATATCATCAAACTTCTGTATCCACTTCGTACCAATGATTCTTCTCTTCTTCTTTTTAGGTTTCTGTTTCTCAAGCCGAGGTGCAACATCAGGGAGCATAACATCATCAAAGAACTCACAGAGATGTAAATCATCGGGTGCCGAAGGATCGGAGCTGGCTTGACCAGGGACGTCGTTCAGATAGAAAACCACCGGTTGTTCCTTTTGTTGACCAATATAGTGTTTTAACCGATGACCATTTACTCTGAACAACCCGCCCTGCTTATCTTTCAAATCGACTGCTCCACTAGGGAATACCTGAAAGATTTCAAAGGGGCTAGACCAACGGCTGCGTAGCTTACCATGAAACAGATGTAACCTGGTATTATACAGTAAAACCCACTCGCCCGCTTTGAATTCCCTAATCTTGATTTTCTTGTCGTGAAGCAGTTTAGTCCTTTCATCGATTCTCGAGCTCGTAGGCCTGGAGTCTCAACTCATCAAGCTCCTGCAACTGCAATAATCGCTTTTCTCTGCATAACTGGCTATCGAAATTCAAGAATTTAATAGCCCAGAACGCTCTGTGCTCAAGCTCGATTGGTAGGTGGCAGGCCTTGCCATAAACCATCTGAAATGGAGACGCGTGCCAATAGGAGTCTTGAAAGGCATCCCAGAGGCCCGAGCACATCATCCGATTTCGACTCCAATCCGTCCTACTAGAATTCACCGTCTTCTCAAGAATGTTCTTCAGGCTTCGGTTACTCACTTCAACTTGTCCACTCGTCTGAGGGTGATAGGGGGTAGCAGTTTTGTGTTTTACCCCATATCGTTCTAAGATCTTTTCTAGTGGAGTATTGCGTAAGTGAGTTCCCACATCACCGATGAGGGCCGTGGGCACCAAACCGCGTGAAAATATTTTTCTTCAGAAGTTCTTGACCACCTTGTGGTCGTTCAGCGATGTTGCTATCGCCTATACCCACTTTGACACGTAGTCGACGCAGACTGAATGTACTTGTTCCCATACGAGGATGGAAGCGGTCCCATGAAATCAATACCCCATACGTGAAAACCTCGCATTCTTGGATGGGGTGGAGGGCATGTCCATTCGCCGAGAAAGTTTACGGTGCGTTGGCACCGTCACACCCTTTACAAAGTTCTCTGTATCCTTAAAAATTGTTGGCCAGTAGAAACCGGACTGAAAAATCTTCGCAGCAGTCTTCCCAGCTCCATAATGACCTCCCACAGGTCCACCATGGCATTGCTCCATAATGTCCCTCTGCTCGAACTCAGGGACACACCTACGGAGCAATCCATCCTTACAACGCTTGAAGAGAATGGGATCGTCCCACACATAATAGTTCAAATCCGAAAAGAATTTCTTCTTTTGCTGATATGTCAGGTCAGGGTCCAGATATCTGCCGCTCAAGAAGTTTGCAAAAGGTGCAAACCAAGGAGAACCTTTTCCAACGACGGCAGGAGCAACCTCGCACACATCAATGGTCATGAGTTGCTCAGTTGGAAAATCAATTCCAATCTCATCCGACTCTACACGAGGATCGCCGGTCACCGAGACATGTGGTCAGCTACCACATTCTCGCTACCCTTCTTGTCCCGGATATGAACATCAAACTCTTGTAAAATCAAGATCCATCTCAACAAACGAGGCTTGGCATCAGCCTTGTTCAACAGATACTTCAATGCAGAATGGTCTGTCCAGACCGTGACCTCCGACCCAAGCAAGTAGCTTCTAAATTTATCCATGGCAAAAACTACTGCCAACAACTCCTTCTCAGTTGTTGCATAATTTACTTGCGCTGGGTTTAAAGTGTGACTAGCGTAGTAGATGGGTCGGAACCTTCCGTCCACTCTCTGACCTAGCACCGCGCCGACTGCATAATTAGAAGCATCACACATAAGCTCGAAGGAGCTTTCGGTCAGTGCTATAAGAATTGGTGAGGTAACCAACTTGTCTTTTAATTCTTTAAACGCTCTTTCACACTCATGGGTGAAAATAAACTTCACATCTTCTCTTAAGAGAGATGACAAAGGCTTGGCTATTTTAGAAAAGTCTTTGATGAATCGCCTATAGAAGCCGACATGACCCAAGAATCCTCTTACTTCTCTTGCATTTTTGGGGTATGTCATTTTTTCAATAGCTTCTACCTTCGCTTTGTCGACCTCAATACCTTCTTTGGACACCTTGTGTCCCAGAACAATTCCCTCTTCCACCATCAGGTGGCACTTCTCCCAATTTAAGACTAAGTCCTTCTCTATGCACCGGGACAAAACTTTTACAAGATTGTGTAAACAAGTGGTCGCTGTCCCGAACACAGAGAAGTCATCCATAAAAATCTCCATCACCTTCTCCACTAAACCATCAAAGATAGCCAAAGATACATCTTTGAAATGTAGCCAGGTGCGTTGCGAGAGACCAAATGGCATTCTTCGGTGGCGAAAGTTCGGAGGGGCAGTGAAGGTAGTCTTTTCTTGATCGGTGGGGTCGATAGCTATCTGGAAAGTATCTGAATAGCCATCCGAAAAACAATAAAATTGCTTGCCACTAAGCCTCTCAAGGAGCTTTGGTCAATGAATGGCAAGGGAAGTGGTCTTTTAGAGTTACCTCATTTAGTCTTCTCGTAGTCGATGCAAACTCTATACCCAAATGACTTGCCGTAGGGCAATCTCTTCCCCTTTTCATTCTTCTCTCGATAGTAATCCCTCCTTTCTTTGGCACCACCTGAGTGGGGCTCACCCATTCACTATCGGCTATTGGGTAGATGATACCCATGTCAAGCAATTTGATGATTTCCTTCTTAACGACCTCCTGCATGTGAGGGTTTAGCCTTCTCTGAGGCTGTCGCACCTTCTTTGATCCCTTAATAGTCCTGATCTTGTGCATATAGATATCAGGGCTTATCCCCTTGATATCTCCCACTTGCCAACCAAAGGTGAGGATATTATCTTGCAGCACTTTGATAAGCTTTTCTTCCTCCTTTGGTTCTAACTTAGATGAAATGATCAAAGGGAGCTTATCACCGTCCCTCAGAAAAATGTATTTCAAGTGTTGAGGCAAGGGTTTCAACACTAAATCTGATGGTGGCTCCTCCACACTTGGTCTTAATTTATCGCCCTTAAGCTCCAGATCTCCAAGCTTATCATAAGGGCTCTGAAGCATCATGGTCTCCCAGCAGACAGGGGTTTCATCCCCTTTTGCAAATCTGGCTATGTCACCATGCCTCTTCCTCATTTTCTTTCTTACCGTCTCATGGTAATCAGAACTTTCCTTTTCCTCCTTCTCAATCTCTTCTAAAAATTTCTTCCACTCATCATCAGTCCAAGTTGCAGATTGTTTATTGAATTCTTCCTCATCCCAACTACCCATGAACACTTGTTCATCATACTCATCAGTGAAATCGTCCTCAATAGCTAAACAAGTGTCACTGGATGCGTGCTTCACTGCATTGCCCACATTGAACTTTACACTCTCATCCTCCAAATGTAGGGTTATCTCGCCACTGTAGGAATCTAGGCAGTTGCAAGAAAAGGTCTTCCAAGGATCAAGGGGGTTTTCTCATCATTGGTCATGTCCATGATTACCCAATCAGCTGGGTATATGAAGTTCTCAACCTTGACCAACACATCTTCTACAATTCCCCTTGCATACTTCACACTTCTATCTGCAAGTTGAAGAGAAATAGGTCTAAGAGTAATAGATTGATCCAATCCAAGAGATTGGAAGATTGAAGTAGACATCAGATTGACTGATGCTCCCGAATCGCATAAAACATTGTGGAAATCCCTGTTCCCGATAGTACACGAAATCGTGAATTTACCAGGGTCAGGACACTTCACAGGGAGTTTAGTCTGGCCGATTGCGGAGCATTCTTCATTCAACACTATGTGCTCGAGCTCTTGAAGCTTCTTCTTCGAACTCACTGCGTCCTTTATAAACTTTGTATACTTTGGCATCCCTACCAAAAGATCAACTAATGGAATGTTTGCCTCAGTATTCTTGAGCAAATCGATAACCTTCTTATACTCCTTATCGATTGTGTAATGACAAATTTGTTCTTGCTAGGTGGGTAAGGAGATCAACAAAGTCCTCCTCAAGGTGAAGTTCTTCTTTCTTTGTCTTATGATTGATTGCTTTGTCTTCCCTATCTTTCCACCTCACATGCTTCCCGAACTCAACTTAGAATCCGACTTCTTTTGGCAGTATTCTCAACTCTCACATTTCTTTCGAATTTTCTTTTTCACTTGGCTCAACAGACGCGTCTAGCATCTTTCTCGAGGAGAAAAAAATCTTCCCCTCGCCGCCTCTCGCGCGAGAGGGGCTATTCGCTTCCTGGGTTGGCCTGACCGCCAACCGCTTTCCCACTCCTCGTTTACGACATTCAACTCATCTTGACCATAGTTCCATGGTGCACCAGATCGGTGCAAGTATTCGGTCATTCTCGACCACGTTAACCCCTCGGGGGTTCTTCTCGATAAAACTCGGCAAATGACCTTGAGGTCGATTTGCTTGTCGCCCGAAATCATCCCATTTGCACCTCTAAATTCCTCACTGTACTGGTCAAAGTACTCAATGCATTTGCCAACTGAGTGTTGGCCGTGACTTGCTCACTCAACTTTTGTTCTAAGATCTGAAATGATTGATTCTGATTTTGATTTTGATTGACCGGTGGATTATTGTTCCATGCCGGTCGAGAGTTGGATTGAAAATTGCTCAGATTAGGCCTAGGGGCCTGAAACTGATGGGGATTTGCTACCCTAGAAGGGTCACTCCAGTAATTAAACCCTTGAGTGTTCTGATTCTGACCCAAAGGTCGATAATTTTGAGAACTGAATGCATTCACCTCCTCTGAATGCAGCAATAGATGACATTGATGGAATGTGTGCCCAATAGTATCGCAATTTTGGCAAACAACATTGTTTTGCACAGCTTTGACCTGAGAGATCGGGTCAAGCTGGCACTGATTACTGCGATGGCCTTGGCCATGGCAGTTGTCACATACAAGACTTTGAACATTCATTGCCGCCACTTGCTTCTGTAGTGCGGCTAACTGAGCCTTTAGAAGTGTGGTCTCATCTACCTCATACTTCCACTGAGTCGAGCTCTTACATTTGGATGCACCCTTATAGGTAGGGGCATAATTATACTTTGCAATATCTTCAAACAACGTCCATCCTCTTCTTGGTGTCTTTCTCGAAATGCACCTCCAGTGAGAACTATTCACCATTCCTTAGTCAATTCAGTCCTAACCACTATAGAAAGTGTTGACCAACCTTTGTTTATCCAAATTTATGGTGGGGCACTTTCTCAAGAGAGACTTAAATCGTTTCCATGCACCGCAAAACGATTCCCTCTCGGTTTGCACAAAAGTGAATATCTGATTCAGAAGATGAGCCGTCTTTGCAGGTGGAAAGTACTGGCTCAGAAATTCTTTCTCCAACTCCTCCCACGAAGTAATGGAGTCGACTGGTAAAGATTTATACCATTCTTTCGCTTCTCCCTTCAGTGAGAAGGGAAAAAGTTTCATCCTCAGGGAGTCCTCAGTGACCCCTTTGATTAAAGTAGTCTCGCACGATTCTAGAAATGAGTGAATGTGATCGTGCGGGTCCTCAGTGGAGAAGCCATGGAACGTGGAACCTCTCACCAAGTTGATTAAAGAAGTTTTGAGTTCGAAATTATCAGCCGTGATTTCAGGAATCACGACTGCAGGATTTACTTTCACAGTAGATGGCATGGCATAGTTTGCCAATGTCCTTTGATCTGCCATTTCCTCAACTTGGGCTTCTTCCTCAACGTATTCTTCAGGATCGTTTGCCTCGTCCGTCGATCTGGCGAGTCGAGCCAAACGTCTATTCGGTCGAACGATGGTTCGCTCTAGCTCCGGGTTATATAAAAGTGGTCCCCCGTGAGTTCGAGTTTGCATAAACCACGTTTGAACCAAATGTTCGGGTCAAAACAAATTTTTATTTTTTTTATATTTTTTTTTTAAATTAGTATAATCCTTTAATTAGACTCAACAACTAAAAACTAAACTAAAACAGACTCGAAATAGGCTCGAAAAGCGCAAATAAAACAGAATAGAATACTGTAAGACTATCACAGAACAGAAACAGAGAAAAGAAAAAAAAAATTAAAATAACTCTCGGTCGACCGAGAGGTCAGGTTCGGTCGACCGAACTGAATTTTTTTTTTTTTTTTAAATTTTATTTTATGAAATACGCACCGGAATTAGCAACCGTCCAGAAATTACAGAGACTGAAAACGAAAACTTTCCGTGCCAAGTCCCTGGCAACGGCGCCAAAAACTTGTTTGCGGTTTTATGCAAAGCAGTGATAAAATATAATAAATAAAACCGATGTCAACCCCAAGTGCGAAGGTTCGCAGCTATAGTGATGAAACCGGGTCGTATCCGCAGGGACTTGTACGAAAATAGTGTTTTTGCTTTCGATTTCTTTTGTAAGGTTGATGACTACGATCTTGGATTAAAAAAACAATAAAACAAAGAGTTTGAAAATTGAAAAAAAAAAAAAACTAGCACGTAACAAATCTTTCCGTAACAATTATAATTAAACAACTAGAAGCACCGTTGATCCACCACCCCACCGAAATTAACAAGAAAGACGCACATTCGTTTGCAAGCCTTGGATTATTATATACTAAAAAGACGTTTCCTCTCTCGATTTAACACCGTTAACTAGTCCACCTCTCGATGCAACTAACGAATTTACGGAACAAAGATATGGATATAAAATCCTAATCTAACAATATTCTCCCTCAACTTTCGTTTGTTAGAAGAAATATTATCACTCTCCTTCACGGCAATCTATGAATTTATCAACTATCGTATGTCTAAATTCAATCAGCATGCAACACAAGTATAGTCATACACATTGCACATAAACAATTCGAAACATGAAGGAAGAACAAGAAACTTACTAGAATCGAATAAATGCAAAAATCCTTGTTTATTCCGGCGATGGTGGCTTCACATTGGTGGTTCTAGCCTCGGGCCTTTAGCCACTCATCTTCTTCAAAAACATCCTTATTTGCTTGAATTGAAATTGAAAGAAAAATAAAAAAGACTATCTATGAATCTAATTTATTGCTAATTGCTATACTAATTTTCTGATGTTTCTGGATGTCTGTTTCCGCTCGAATGGATGCTGCTTATATAGGAGTTTGTGGCCGACATAGGGAAGGATCTAGAAAAAACGTCGGATTAATTTCTGCAGCCTCGGTAGACCGAACCTCTTGGCTCGGTCGACCGAATAGCAAGGCTCGGTCGACCGAGCCTCTTTTTGTATGCATTCACACTTCAGCTTCGTAAAACGTGTTCCCCACTCCACTCTTTCGCTCTGATATAATTTATCCTTCAAATGCTGATCCGATTTTCTTCTTTATTTTGAAATCCTTGATTGAATGACATAAATCTTCTCAATAAATAATATCCCCTTGCATTTCTTTATTTTCTGCAAAATTATTGTTACACCAAGTCATCGAATAATAATAATAATAAAATGTGTAACAAAATAACATTTAATCCCAATATTTCCTCATAATTAAATTATAACCTCTCAATAACCATTATAGGAATTCAACGGTTAAAAACACGCTTTTCTCATTTATTTCCCTTAAAAATAAGGTAAATTGTTTAGGGATTAAGCCCGAAAATATAGTAAAATATACCCTATACAGTAGTCAACGTGTTCCCTAAGGAAAAGATTATGGTTAGTAAATCCCCTTGATTTTAGGAGATAAATATGGTATTCAAATATTAGCGTTAAATGATAAAGATTCACACCTTTATTATTCATGATTTTATAATAGTTATCTGGTTATTAGTCAAACGGGGTATAAGATCAAAGACAAGTCATTCCAGGGATACGCTGGAATGGCGGAGCCGGCCCGCCGAAGGCTGAACTCCATTCGCCACGGGACCGCTCAAGCCTGAGGACCTAGTCCGATCTAGGAGATCGAGGGGGATCGCCTTGCCGACTACTAGAAGTGTAGTACCCGACTTCTTTCCAACCTATTAGAGATCGGACGATCCGAACCGATGGTGGTCGAACACACAGGGATTAGTGATGGCAAAACGAATAGGCGAGCCTCCTGGGCTCGTTCCTAGGGGGTCGAAAGTGGTTTATTTACCTAAGTCAAGTGTTGAGCCTCCAAAGAGGTGCCACGTGGATGAGTCCATTTTCTGGCAGCATCATAAGCCCCCAAGATCCAGCCGATCTTGAGTGGGTCGGTTCGGATCTATCATGGTGGCTCGGTACGAATGTCTTGGGGTGCAAGTTCTGAAATTAGACCAGGGAGTCGCACGATAGTTATTCCGGGAAACGAGGCGTCACTACCTGTTTGTGGCCGTTTTTCGAGGTTAGTCGGGAGTTACGCGCTAGTTTTATTTAAACGACAATTCATTCGTGGTCATATCTCTTTGATATTATCTGGTACCCTTATCCTTACGCCTTTTTTTCTTCTTATTACGCCTATTTCCATATGTCTGATTTGTTTGGAGAGGAGCCACTTACTCCAAGGTCAGAGGCAATAATCAGGGAATCCTGGACTAGGTCTGTGGTTGTTGAGGAAATTCCTTGGGTCCCTCCTCAACCGCTAATTGTTACTCCGTCGGCGCCATCATCAAGCACCTTCGATCCTTCCTTTAGGTGCAAGATCTAGAAGGCCACTCACGATATTATGGGGGGTCATGGGTTGTCCACGGTCTTGGCACAAAGCAGTGTGGAGAGTATATCTGTAGAGAGTACAAAATAAATCATGAAGAGTTTGCTCCCAGCAGAACCCCGTCCATTTGCTTCAAATCCTCTGGGGGGCTATATTGCGGTTTATGAGGCCCAACTGAAGGCGGGTCTAAGGCTACCGCTGTGCCCTGCGTTGGTAGCGGTGTTGAGGCATTATGGATTGGGGGTGGCTCAGCTAGCCCCTTTAGGAGTGCGGACTGTGGTAGGTTTTATTATACTTTTTAGAGTGGCTGAGGTACAGTTCTCCATAGGATTGTTCCGATCTTTCTACCGTCTGTCCCAGAGTCCGGGACCGAGGGGGTGGTACCATTTTTCCCGCCGATCTGTGCTTCCAGAAATGATGCTTGAGGGTCCTAAGTATGGCACATGGCGGGGGCGTTTCTTCTTTGTCCGAGATCGGGGAGATTCCAAGCTGGGCCGTTGGAACACCAGTACCTTAGGGACGAGTGCCTACGGCTTCCCGACTCTACCAAGGTAGATGCTATTCGGAACGCGGGGGTTGTTCTACGGCTGCGCGAGCTGACGTCCGAGCTGATCACCGCGGCATGGCTGGACGACGCCGGACTTGATCCTTTTCACCGTCTGGATGACGTCTGTCGTGAGTTAGGTAAGATCTACTTCTATTCGGTTTCCTATGTGATGACGATATGTAACTTATTTTCTCTCTTGTAGTGTGGACATTGGCCGGTCTCCTGGCCCCCGACCCGGGAGTAGGGGTATGACCTTCAATCCTCAAGGTGGTCGAGCCCACCGCTCCTAGAGACCGCCACTCGCCGGTAAGGGCGGTAGGGTCACTCGTTGGATCTCATACTGCTCACCTGTTGGCCGAATTCAAGGATGACGTTCTGACAGGCCTTCCTTGGTCTCCGAGGAATGTGGGCATTCCCCTCGTAACGGTGAACGAGTGGGAGGAGGATGAAGACGATGAGGAGGATCATGTGACTCCTTTAATAAGCCGATCTTCCCGCTCTAGGCCAGAAGTTATGTGTTCAGAGGAGAGAAGGGAAAAGAGGTGCCGAGCCGTCGCTGGGCTAGGCTCGAAAGATCTTGGAGTTGACGGATCGGGAGTTCGTCACGAAGAGGTCAGGGCCGACCCCTCTGCCTCATGCCATACGGCCGACGAGGTCCATGATTTCTCTCAGATGCCTCTTATGGAGTTGACTGAGGCCGGCTATGCGGCCATGAGACAGGTAGTTCTATCTTCCCGTCCACCTAATACCTACCATGTTTTGTTTGAAATATCTTGACCATGCTGTGCCTTCTCAGGCGACGATCGTGGGAGAGGAGATCTTCTGCCACCTAGTGTGCTCGGCAGCCGACCAGCAGAAGAGAGCCTTAGATCTGAAATCAAAAGACGATCGCATAAGAGAACTTGAAGAGCGTTTGCGGATACAAGCAGAAGAGACCAAAGAGTTAAGGTCAGAATATGAGATTCGCCTTCAAGAGTTTATGAACGAACATGTAAAGAGGGAGGCAGAGCTGAGGGAGCATGTTACGAGGCTTCGGGGGGAGCTTTCGTCGGCCGAGGCTGCTGTTCGAGACTTTCCTGTTCGTCTTAGGGAGGTTTCCGACCAAGTAGTCGGCGTTTACAAATCTTCTCCTCACTTGGTCGAATCTTTGAAGCGGTTGCTGAGTCCTGTAGTGAGGGCTAGTTATACATAGGGAGTAGATGATTGTCGGGTTCATCACCCAAGCCTTACAATCGACAGTTTGGCCCACCCATCCTTGTATGCTCCTGACGCTGAATCGGACTATTCTGTTCAGGTGAAGGAGTTTCAAGCAAGGGTGGATCTTGAAGCGAAATACCCTCTATGAGGATAAAGCCTAGTTATTAATTGTAGACTTTTTAACTTATAGTTGTATTTAATGAAAAAAAATTGTTTGACTATTTAGTTTATGAAATTTTTGATGAAATTTTTGGTTTATTCAGTTAGTGCCCCCCTAGTACGGCGTGCCTGTGATTATTCAGGAATGACGTACTAGTGTGTTTTTAAGTTTGATTGTGCAATCGGGTTGTGTTAAAGTAGTATGGGCAAGGCCAGTTCGGGCTGACGACTTGCTTAAAGAGGTGGGTGAGCGGGGCTAGGCTTGTGCTGACTTCTCACCAAGCAAGGCCAGATTAGACTGACGACTTGCACAACATATATAACGGGTCGTCAGACTAGTGCTGACTTTTCGACGAACGAGGCCAGATCGGACTGGCAGTTTGCTGAAAGAAAGTAAATGGCAGAATTCGTAACAACATACTTTGAGGGTGGCAATAATAGCAACATTATAGAATAATACAAGAATGTAAAAAACAGATAAGTAGAGTCCGATCGTAGAGCACCTTTCACGGATAGAACCTTCGTAGGTTTTGGCGTGCCAGCTTTTGGGGATGGTTTTTCCCTGGGAATCTGCTAATTGATAGGCACCTTTTCCATGTACCTTTACCACCTTGTATGGTCCCTCCCAGTTTGGGTCTAACTTGCCTTCAGGGCCTTGTTTGATAACTGCGTTCTTTCGGAGGACCAGGTCTCCCTCTTTGAAGTATGAGTGCTTTACTTTTCTGACATAATACTGGGAGATCCTTTGCTTATACCTTGCCATTAGAATGAATGCTATTTCCCTGTTTTCCTCTAGGTCGTCCTTTGCATGTCTGATTTCTGCTTCCATATCCGTTCTGTCTTGAAGCTCGAGCCGCGGCGACGGCAGTCCGATCTCGGCAGGGATAACAGACTCGCTTCCATACGTCAAGGCGAAAGGTGTTTCTCCTGTCGCGGAGTTCGGGGTTGTTCGATAGGCCCACAGAATGTTCGGCAGGTGCTCTACCCAACTCTCTCCTTCTTCTTCGAGTATTTTCTTTAGACCTAATTTGATCTGTCTGTTTGTTTGTTCGACTTGCCCGTTGGCTTGCAGATAGCCCACTGAGGTAAAATGCTGGGAAATTCTCAACTCTGCGCACCAAGATCGGACACCCTTATCATCAAACTGTGTTCCATTGTCAGATATTAGAGCCTTTGGGATTCCATATCTACACACCACATTCTTCCAGATGAACTTATGAATAACCTTTACGGTAATAGTGGTGAGGGGCTCAGCTTCCACCCACTTAGTGAAGTAATCCACAGCTACTATAAGGAACTTGAAATTGCCCGGTGCTCGAGGTAGGGGTCCGACCAGGTCGACCCCCCATTGGTCGAAAGGCCAGGCCGCGACTAGGGGTGTCATCTGTTGTGAGGCTAAATGAGGTATGTTGCTATGCACTTGACATGGCTTACATTCACGGATGAGGTCTTTGGCATCTTGTTGCATGGTCGGCCAATAATAGCCGAATAGCCTGCACTTGCATGCTAATGTTCGAGCCCCGGATGGTTTCCACAGATTCCTAAGTGAATTTCATGGAGCAAGTAATTCCCTTCATCCTCGGTTACGCATCTGAGCCATGGGGCGATGAAGGATTTCCTATAAAGTATACTGTCGAAAAGCGCGTACCTCGCTGCTCGGAACATCATTCTTCTTGCTAAAATTTTATCATTCGGCAGTATGGCGTCTCGGAGATAGAATACTATGGGGTCCATCCAGGTATCCTTTTGAGTGATGGGTTGAACTTTCTGGGCATCATAGCTTCTTTCCTTCAGTAATTCTACCAGTTCTTTCTTGCTAGGTGTGAAATTGGAGGCTATTTTTGAAAGGGCGTTGGCTAGCCGATTTTGAGATCGGGGTACTTGCTCGATAAGGACAGTGCCGAATGCTTTAAGCCGAGAGTTGGCTATGGCTAGATATTTTTTCATGGGCTCCTCCTTGGCCTCGTATTCTCCTTTCACATGATTGACTATCAACTGGGAATCGCTACACAAATGTAAATTCTTTGCTCCCAACTTAGCTTCCAGGTTGAGTCCAGTGATCAGCGCTTCATATTCGGCTTCATTGTTGGTGGCGGAGAATCCGAACCGAAGTGCGTAGGGGAATTCTTCACCTTTTGGGCTGATGAGCAGAAGGGCCGCACCTGCTCCCTCTTTATTATAGGCCCCATCAACGTACAATGTCCAAGATTCGTCTTCTCCTCGTGGTTGGTTATGTTCAATAATGATGGCCGTTTCTTCGGTAAGAAATTAAATCCGCTAATGCTTGTGCTTTGACGGCCGTTCGGGGGCGGAAATCAAGATCATATTCGGCCAATTCAACTACCCATTTTGCCAGGCGTCTAGACATCTCCGGTCGGGATAGGATCTGTCGAAGAGGTTGGTCGGTGATCACAATAATTGGATGAGCCTGAAAGTAAGGTCTCAGCTTTCGGGAGGCGTGTACCAGAGATAATACTAGCCTTTCGGCATCATAATATCTTACCTCCGGCCCACGAAGTGCCTTGCTAACACACTACAAAAAAACAGCAGTTTTGCGACGGCATTTTTGCGACGGAACTTATTTCCCGTCGCAAATTTACGTTTGCGACGGATATTTTAATGTTTGCGACGGGACACTTGGCGGGACCGATTTTTTTCACTTGGCGGGCAATTTTGCGACGAAATTTTATCATTTTGCGACGGACCATCGAATAAAAGTTTTATTAAATTATTTTATTATTCTAAATTTAGATAAACTTTGCGACGGACTTTAATTGCCGTCGCAAAACGGAGTTTTCTAATGAATTTTTATTGTTTGCGACGGAATATTTAATAAATTTTTATAAATTATTTCATTATTATGTATGCACATGTTTGCGACGGAATTAGGTTTTTGTTTGCGACGGACATTAGTTTCCGTCGCAAAATGGCGGATATCAGTCGCATTTCCCCCTTTTCTTCCTCATTTCACTTCTTTATCTCCTCTTCTCTCCCGCCGCCCCACCCCCCTCCTCCTCGCTGAAGCTCTTCCGGCAACGCCACCTCCTCCCACCACCGCCGCACCACCCACAGTATGCTCTTCCCTCCCCTCCCCCCCTCTCCCCTGTGACCCGATTTCCCCCTCCTCCCCACCGCATGCATATGTATGTGTATATTTTTTTTTTATTTCGTTTTATATATATATATATATGTATGTATGTATATGTATATATATATATTGTATATGTATGTATATTTTTTTTTATTTCGTTTTTTATATATATATATATGTATGTATATGTATATGTATATTGTATATGTATATGTATGTATATTTTTATGTATGTATGTATATGTATATTTTATGTATGTATGTATATGTATATTTTTATGTATGTATTATATGTATATTTTATGTATGTATGTATATGTATATGTATATGTATATATATATGGTATATGTATATTTTTATTTAGTTTTTATATTTTTTATATAGTGTATCATATGTAGTATAGATTTATAGATATATATGTGATGCTATGTGATGTTTGCATATAAAAGAAACTGATTTAAGAGAAAAAACTAAGGATCTTATTGAATGTTGGTTGTGGTGATGCTATGTGATGTTTGCTCGGTTGGTGCTTGGTGATGGGTGGTTTGGGGTTTTGATTGTTTTGTGTTAGATTTTGGATGAAAGTTCATTTTTTTGATGAACTTTTGACCTATGTTTATCTCACTTTATTACTATCAGAACGAACTCAAAATCAGTTGGTCTAAGAAGATAAAATGCTCATAATATTCTGAATTAGTTTCCCTTAAATTTTCAGCTCGTTTGGGATTCAACCCGACATTCAAAAACACCACACAGCCTAATTAGCTCCCAGCCGGACAGTTTTGACTAAGCAGTTTGTGACCAACTTTTAACTATTATAAAGGCCTCAAACCAGAATGGTTTCTCAATGAAAAATGTACCCCTATATGCAATATATAACACATCAAAAATTCAGCTCATTCCAAGTAGTATAGGGTACTCAAAAGTTCGACACAAAACCACATCAGAAAGCTGTAAAACAGATTTTCAATATCTGATGCGTTTTTGTTTGACATGGTGTGTGATGTGTGATGGATGAAAATGAGATCTGAAATATGCGTTTTGTAGCTTGCATTCTGAGCTTTCCAACCATATAAAGCAAAATTTGGTGTGCAGCTATACTTACCTAACTTTTTTTTTTGCGCAGTCCACATACTTTGTCTTTGCACTTTTTACGATTTTACGAAGAAGGTGTTGTAGTTACTCGGCTTAGCAAACAAAGAAATTGCTTGAGGTCGGTGTAGTTAGAGGTGCTACTTTGCAAATCTCAATAGTTAGGGGATCTATTGCAAACCCCGTGATTACGAGATCTACGAGAAAATCTCGCTTTCCTTGCACATATTATTAATTAGTATAAACGCCTTTTTATTATAATTGCATTTAGATTAGTATAAACGTCATTTTACGTGTCAAATAGATGTCGGGTAGAGGTAGAGGTAGAGGTAGAGGTAGGCGCGTAGGGGTAGTTCCTTGCACCTTGGATTGCCGGTTTTTATAGTTATTTTTTTTTATATTTTTTTATATAGTGTATCATATGTAGTATATATTTATAGATATATATGTGTTGTAATTATAAGTTAGGAAAATGCTTACTTATGTGTATTAGTTAGATAAGTTAGGAAAATGCTTAAGTATGTGCAAAGCCGGATGTTGGTTGAATTGGTTGAATTGGTTTGTTGAATGCTTAAGTATGTGCAAAGCCGGATGTTGGTTGAAAATGCTTAGTTTAGAAACCGGATGTTGGTTGAATTGGTTTGTTGAATTTGGATTGAAATGATGATAAGTATGTGGTTGAATTGGTTTGTTGAAAAGGGTGCTGTTCCTACCCGTTTGGAAAATGGTACTGGGGGGTACTTTGTTATACGGCAAAGCCTCCGAATTATTTTGACGTCGAACCTTTGACCATGAATTAAAAATTTAGGTTAAAGTGTTGTTAGTTTCATAGTAAGTTGAGTAAAACCTGAGTTTGCAAAAGTGTTGAGACAACCTTCAAAGACTATTGTTAGTCTCATATTTTGTATGATATGATGTGTAGGATTGAAAATGAAGAGAATAGAACGGAGTTGGATGTACGAGAGGTTGGATGCTAACAAGAAATTTAACCCGGTATTTGTGAATGGAGTGGAGGAATTCATAAAACATGCAAAGCAGTTAGATTCGTTTCGGGCAAATAATGGAATGATGAAGTGTCCATGTAGTAAGTGTAAGAACACTAAATTTTCAATCGAACATGACGTGAGATTACATTTAACTAAATATGGGTTTTATGCAAACTACTATGATTGGGTGTGTCATGGTGAAGAGTTTCCCATTCCGATCAACGTTCAAAGAAGAACGGAGTGTGAACCCTTATCGTGACATGGTTAATGACGACATTACGTGATAGGATTGATCACGTAAGAGAAGAATTTCTTAACCAAGAGGAGAACAATGAGACACCAAACCACGAAGTTGCATCGTTTTTGAAATGCTGAAAAGCAGAGGAACTCAGATGTGATGGAAGTAGTGTCTCCATCTTGCAAAGCGGCTTCTAGGTTGCTCACTTTGAAATGTGATCACAACCTCTCTCACAAATGCGTTGACGGGGTTACCGGTTTGATAGGAGATATTCTTCCAAGAATAACTTAATGACCTCGAACTTCTATCAAACCAAAAAGTTGTTAAAGGCATTAGAGCTACCCCATGAGAAAATACACGTGTGTCCCGCGGGGTGTATGTTAATTTGGGAGGAGGACGCGAATCGGACAAGTGTCGGAAGTGTGACCTTGATCGATATAAACCAGCAAACGAACGCAAGAGGTCAACGTGTGCCTAACAAAGTGATGACTTATTTCCCGATTGGACCTAGACTCCAAAGGTTGTACGCCACGAAACATATAGGCAAGGAAATGAGGTGGCACGCGGAAAACCCAGACAAGCGGTATAATGGCCCACCCAAGTGACGCTGAAAGCTTGGCATTTTGACCAAATGCACCCTGAGTTTGCTAAGGAGCCTAGAAATGTGCGGTTAGGACTTTGCACTGACGGTTTTGCACCTTTTGGTAATTTTGGGAAGAACTACTCTTCTCGGCGATCATGGTTACACCATACAATCTTCCGCCTGGTTGTGCATGAAAAGACAGCTTTATATTCTTATCGGTGCTTGTACCGGGGCGAAAAATCGAAAGGAAACCTCGATGTTTATTTGCAACCATTGATTAAGGAGTTGAAGCAAATTGTGGGAAACAGGGTTGTTTACTTACGATGTATCCACAAAACAGAAATTTTCATATGAGGGTCGCACTAATGTGGACTATCAATGATTTTCCTGCGTATGGCATGTTATCCGGTGGACTACGGCCGGTGTGAAAGCTTGTCCCTATTGTGGTGATGGAAACAAGTCGCTCGCTCAAACATAGTGGTAAATGCACTTGGTTTGATTGTCATCGGCGCTTTCTCCTGAAGACCATATTTTTCGTGACCGATAAAGGTTTTTTGAAGTCCAAACAAGATGAACACGCGACTCCACCCGTAGATTGAGTGGTGAGGAGGTATGGGGAATTTGTACAACACCTACCAAGCATCATTGATGGCTCGGTTCGGACTTGAAACGGCTTAAAAACTCCAAGAATGGTTGGTGGAAAAGAAGCATTTTTGGGATCTTCCGTATTGGAAAACATTGCCGCTCGACATTGCCTGGATGTGATGCATATTGAGAAAACTTCTTTGAAAAACTGATTGACACGGTTATGGACGTTAAAGGCAAGATCTTGTGGTCCAAAATCGCTAAAGATTTGAAAGAGCTTTGCGAAAAGCGCCCGATTGTACACTTGTTCTTGACAAGCGTAAAAGAAAAGTGTTGTGTGAATGGGTCACCAAGTTGAAATTCCCTGGACGGTTATGCTTGGACCTGAGTAGGTGCGTAGATCATGATGAATACATTCTACGTGGTTTGAAAAGCCATGATTGTCACGCTTTTATGGAACGTTTGTTGCCGCTTGCCTTTCGAGAATTGATTCCGAAAAATGAATGGAATGCATTGACCGAGATAAGTCAATTCTTTCGAGACTTGTGTGTTTGCGCTACACTAAAAATAGAAGACGTGATTCGCTTTAGAGAATAACATTGCCGAGATTATTTGCAAGTTAGAGAAGATTTTGCCTCCAAATGCGTTTTTAACTCGATGGAGCATTTACCGTACACTTGCCGTATGAGGTCGAGTTGGTGGTCCGTGCAATATCGATGGATGTATCCATTCGAAGGTTTTTGAATCACTTAAAACAAAAGATTGGTAACAAAGCTTTAGTAGAGGATCAATATGCAATGCGTATTTGTTGGAAGAGATTTCAAACTTCGTTCTATGTATTACGATGATCATATTGAAACAAAAGCAAAGAATCTTCTTTGTTGGTGAGACTTCGCATCGCAATCGTTTCGATTTACCTGAGTTATTCCGTGATCATAATGGTACAACAACCGGGAAGTGCAAGACGAGGTTCTTGGATAATAAA
The DNA here is from genome assembly GCA_026214975.1 of Gentiana macrophylla. Lineage (NCBI taxonomy): Eukaryota > Viridiplantae > Streptophyta > Magnoliopsida > Gentianales > Gentianaceae > Gentiana > Gentiana macrophylla. The sequence continues at coordinate 61,154,067 of CM047810.1, read as the reverse complement.
GAATATGACTTTGTGCACAAGTACGTATTGGCTAATCATAAATCATGAAACCGTATGAATCTGTAAGTACCTCATTACTACATACATACAATGCTTAATGCTTTTTTTCGAACAAATATACATTAATCGACAAAATGATTCATTCTTAGATTGTTCGAGCAATTTATTCGTGTTCAACAAATTCAATTGACCTCGATGTATATTTGGAATAAACATGAACATGAATTTACCAAATGGTTTGGACAACAAGCATCATTGTTGAATGATGATTTGCTAAAAGCTTTGGCAAGTGGTCCTTCTCGTCAAGTCAAAACTTGGAAACGTTATTCGATTAATGGCTACAACTTTCGGACATTCAACCGGGCAACCGATATTGGTAAATCTTCATCAACAACGGAGTTTGTGTCGATTCCACGGAAGGTGCCGACTATTATGGCACTTTAAATGAAATCATTGAGTTGGTGTATTATGGACATTCGATTTGCCTACAAAGCCGTATTGTTCAAATGTGATTGGTTTGATAATTCTGAACGGGGCATGAATGTGCATAAAGATTATAAGATAGTTGAAGTTCATCGTGGTAGGAAATATGGCGCTTATGATCCATTTGTTCTGGCTTATCAAGTCGAGCAAGTCTACTATGCTCCATATCCAAGTTTGAAAAAGACAAAGATCAATGGTCGGTTGTTTTCAAAACAAAGGCAAGATCGACTATCGATGCTCCCGTCGAGGAAACCGTTTTCCAAGAACAAGTGATCAATGATGTTTCCGATTATCTTGATCCTCTTAACATTGTCCACCAAGATCTTGATGTCGATGTTGACTCCGATGTTGGGGATAATGACTTGGATGATGATGAGATGGAGGATTTCATTCAACAAGAAGATGGAGAGGAAGAAGAATCGGTTGATGATCTAGATCTCGATGAAGAGGAGGAAGAACTCTTCCATTCTAGTAGTGATAGTGAATAATAATGTATTAAATATTTTATTTTGTCATGATAGTGAATAATAATGTATTAAACATTGTAATTTATTATTAATTAGTATAAACGCCTTTTTATTATAATTGCATTTATATTAGTATAAACGTCATTTTCTGTGTCAAATAGATGTCAGGTAGAGGTAGAGGTAGAGGTAGAGGTAGACGCGGTAGGGGTAGTTCCCCTTCCCCCGGAGCGTCTTCCTCCTCACTGCATGGCGAGTTTGGATGATGAGATACACCGGATGAGCGAGGAGGATTTTGGTGTCATTGTCAATGGTGACCTTGGATTGCCGCTTTTGATCCCGAGGAAATGGTAAGTTAATACATATCTTGCTTTAATTTGTTTGTATTTTTATTTATATTTTGATTAACCAAATATATTAACAACTTATTGTTTTCAATACGACAGTGTTTACCGACAACTATGTCAAGAAAATGGCCAAGAACGCCATAATCGGCTTTTCACTTTTGCCACCACGTGGCATAATGCCACCCAGGAGCGGCGAGGATAGGTGGTGGAACGATTTAGGTACGCTGTTCATATAAATATAACTATATATAAATATAACTATAATTATAACTATACATATAACATATATATATATAACTATGTTGCGGTCATTTCGACTTTCGATTACGCCACGGCGCTGGTTAGTGGAAGCTTTTGAGCGGTATGCTATCAACAGGGTCCCCGATTATATGTATCGGGCTCAAACAAACCCCGTGCTCGGCTTTGGATGACCCGGATATTCTCCGTCGATTCGAGTGGATTGGGAGTCCCGTAAGCAATTATTCAATATTTAATTAACAATACTTGTTTTATATATATATATATATATGTACTAACTTGTTTATCTTATGTCGGAATAGGCGTTCCAGGAAACATCTGCGAAAAAGAAGCTAAACCGAGCTTCTGGATCCGGTGAGGAAGGGAAGATCCCTGGGACACATGCTATGGGCAGACGCGGCGTTATCGATTTCGCTCGGGCCATGGAGGACAATAGAGAGCGCCCTATCGATCGGTGATCGGTGAGTAGTTCAAGAAGAAGAAGTCGGGCAACTTCGCCTCGAGGAAGTTTGAGAAAATCATGGTACGTTATGTATTCTAAATATTATATATACATTATATATATATCATGTAATTATTGTTACTAACAAATTTATATCATACTTTGCGGGACGTCTTCACCTCAAGAAGGCGAAAGCCCAGAGACGCGACTGACACCCCCTCGCAGTCGGCCAGTCGCGTCTTTTATTACGGCTTGGTGGTGGTTACGACAAGAAGGGAGAGTTTTTGGCATGGGGTCACCGCCTCCATGTACTACGACAGCCTCGCTGCTTGCCGACACTCATCCGCCGAGACATACTCTCGGCATAATCACCCGTCTCACCCAGAGATGGCGAGAGAGAGAGACAGACTCATCACGAAAAACCAAAGGCGAGGTTGGAGGAGCTAGAGAGAGAGACGAAAGCGTCGGGATGACAGACTAGCGCAGATGGAGGCGTGGATTACCCAAATAGTTAGGCGAAGATCCTCCTGAGGATGCAACCCGGCAATCTGGCAAAGACAGAGATGACCATTCGATCATGGACCCTGAGAGGTGACGTGGGTTTAGGTAGTACAAATGGGTCCGACTGGGTGACATTGTTTTGATACATTTTTATTTATTTTGGCTTATCGTATCCCTTTGACGTATTTTTGACATTTCCCTTTGACGTATTTTTGACATATCCCTTTGATATCGTATTCCCGCTTATATTGTTGTTGTTGATAGCCGGTAGCAATTGTAATGCTACCGGGAAAATAAGGCTGTTTTGCGGTGGTGGTTTGGCATGTCTTTGCCAAAACAACCATAAGTTCTGCTTAATTTTATTTTTTGCGGAATATATCCGTCGCAATATGGTATTTGTGACGGAAAAGGCTCATTTTGCGACGGATATGAAAAGATCTAAAATAAATAAATTATTTAATAAAAATAAGTGGCGACGGATTATACATTTTTTTGCGACGGATGATACATTTTTGCGACGCAATTTTACATGTTTGCGACGGAATATTTCCGTCGCTATTTGTTATTTGCGACGGACTATACATTTCTTTGCGACGGAAATTATAATTAAAAATAAAATAAATATACGTTATTATCCGTCGCAAAAGCCGTCGCAAACAATTTGCGACGGAAAACCCGTCGCAAAAACGGGGTTTTGCGACTAAAAATGCGACAAAGAAAATTGTCAGAAATCCGTCCGCAAACTAGGGTTTGCGACGGAATAACCCTTTGTTTGCGACGGTAATCTTCCGTCGCAAAACTGCTGTTTTTTTGTAGTGACATAGAAGATTGGTTTTTTTAGTATTATCCTGCTCTTTGATGAGGACAGCGCTGATGGCTTCTCTGCACGCAACCAGGTATATGAATAGGGTATCCTCTGGTTGTGGTGATGTTAATGTGGTCAGTTCGGCCAAATATGTCTTTAGGTCTTCAAAGGCTTGCTGGAAATTCTCATCCCACTTGAACGGGTTAACTTGCTTTAGAATCTTGAAAAAGGGGAGAGCTCGCTGCGCTGATTTTGACAGAAAACGTCCGAGCGCGGCCATCCTACCTGTTAATCTCTGTACTTCTTTGAGGCTTCTTGGTGTCGGAATAGTTCTTAATGCGTCTACTTTGTCTGGATTGGCTCTGATACCTTCTTGCGATATCATGTATCCTAGAAACTTTCCGGTCCGAACCCCAAAGGTACATTTTTTGGGATTGAACTTCATCTGCGAGGCTTTAAGTACCTCAAAAACCTCTCTCACATCTTCTAGGTATTGTTCCAGGGACTTGCTTTTGATTAGCAGGTCATCTACGTATACTTCCATACACTTCCCTATCTGATCTTTAAATATTCTATTGACAGCTCTTTGATAGGTTGCTCCAGCGTTTTTGAGGCCGAACGGCATGGTTCGGTAACAATACGTGCCGAACTCCGTGATGAACGAGGTCTTTTCAGCATCACGGGGATCCATAATAATCTGATGGTACCCTCTATAAGCATCCAAAAAACCGAATATCCCGAAACCTATGGTCGAATCAACCATTCGATCTATGCGGGGCAGAGGGTAACAATCCTTCGGGCAAGCTTGGTTGAGATCGGTGAAGTCCACACATATCCTCCAGTTGCCGTCCGGCTTCTTTACCAGTACAGGGTTTGCAAGCCATTCGGGGTAGTTCACTTCTCGAATGATGTTGACTTGAAGTAGTTTATTCACCTCCTTCTGCACGGCGTCGATCCGTTCTTGGGCGAAGTGTCTCTTTTTCTGTCGGGCGGGCTTCCGGGATGGGTCTGCGTTTAGTCGGTGCAGGGCTAGACTTGGGGATAACCCTGGCATCTCCTCTGTTGTCCAGGCGAATACCTCCTTAAACTCTTTTAACAAGGCTACTAGCCGTTCCTTGTACGTGCCGGGGATCCACATCCCCACCTCTACGGTTCGATCATCTTGTCCTTCCCACAGACAGACCGCTTCTATTTTGTCATCTGAAGACCAGGTTTCCTCACGTTCGGGCAGTAGTTCTTCGATAGAGATCGGCGCAGTTCTACCACCCCCGTGCGCTTCGAAAGCAACGCAGCTGCTTATATGACCTATGTCTCCTACGATCTCCACAGGGTTATTATTGGCTACGAACCTTAGGCTATTATGCGCGAGTGACACGATGGCTTGCAAGGCAATCAACGGAAGGCGTCCTAATACTATGTTATAGGGAGACGAATCCTTAACTACCATGTACTCAACGGGAATAGTTCGGCCCAATGGAGGTCGGCCGAAGGTTGTTGAAAGGACAATGGTGCCCTCGGGATACACAGGTGAATCGGCGAGGCCGAACAAGGGGGTACTTGTTGGAGTTAATTCAATGCTAGCCAAATGCATTAGAAGTAGAGTAGAGTGGTACATGATACTTACCGCACTTCCGGTGTCAATACAGATGCGCCTTACCAAGTTTTGTTCCACAACGGTTTCAATCACAAGACCATTGCTGTTGGCTTCCATATGAATGGGATCAGTGGCATCGTACACCATTTCCTTGAAAAATCTTCATTTTTTCCAGGGTGTCTGGGTATAACCGTCGTGTTCTCTGGGGACAGTATTTACACTCTTCATCTTCAGGCATGTTCCACAGACGAGTTGTTTACTAGTAGAGACCATCATTCTAGCGCCAATTGACGATCCAAAAATCGTCTCCTTCTAATTTAGGGTTCTTACTCTTAGTGATAACCTGGGGGAAACTCCCATAATGTGAAGATTGTAACATGAGAGATTATTTGGGGGTGATTTAGACTGCACTTGAGAGGTTGTTTCTCAAGCTGCCTACGTATCCAATATATAAATTGGAATCAAGTCTCCGTAGTTCCTTAGAGAATGCTTATATAGAGGGGCTTAGGCCCTAGGGTTTAATGTGGCGTGTCTATGAGGGACACTAGTCCACGTGTTCCCTAAGGAAAAGATTATGGTTAGTAAATCCCTTTGATTTTAGGAGATAAATATGGTATTTAAATATTAGCGTTAAATGATAAAGATTCGCACCTTTATTATTCAGGATTTTATAATAGTTATCTGGTTATTAGTCGAACGAGGTATAAGATCAAAGACAAGTCATTCCAGGGATACACTAGAATGGCGGAGCCGACCCGCCGAAGGCTGAACTCCATTCTCCACGGGACAGCTCAAGCCTGAGGACCTAGTCCGATCCAGGAGATCGACGGGGATCGCCTTGCCGACTACTAGAAGTGTAGTACCCGACTTCTTTCCGACCTATTAGAGATCGGACGATCCGAACCGACGGTGGTCGAACATACAGGGATTAGTGATGTCAAAACGAATAAAGCGAGCTCTCTAGGCTCGCTCTGTAAGCGCCAAAAGTGCTTTATTTCCCTAAGTCAAGTGTTGAGCCGCCAAAGATGTGCCACGTGGATGAGTCCATTTTCTGGCAGCATCATTGAGTGAAATGAGTGGAATTTGATATGAAAGGTATGAAAACACATTTGAGTATTTCAAGCACATTTGGAGGGAGTCGGAGGATATGAAACAATGATAGTTGTATGTTGGCGAAACGATCGGAGACATTCAACCGGAAAAGACATAGGGCCACCGGATTACCGGTTCAACCAATAAACTCACTACATATAATTAACAGTAGTTTTATGGTGGTCCAGGACCACCATGTCATACTTGTCCTCCAATAGGATTTCTTAAAAGAGGGGCAAATTTGTAAAAGCATGGCATTTATATTTTACACGGTGGGCCCCGTGTGTTTTCCTGGATTTCTATTGGTCCTGGATCACCAAGTCATACTTGGTCCAGGACCACCATAAAATTTCCGTATAATTAAAAATAGATGGTCACATCACTTTTTACTACTGACACCACATTACTTCCGGCAGTAAAAAAAATGATTTCCACACCACGTTCATTTTTAATAAAAGGAACGACATTGCCACTGGCATTCGTTGTTTAACACCAACGTCAACGAACACCTGTGGCACCAACGTTCCCTTTATAAAAAGTGTCACAACTTAGAAACGTCAGTCCACTGACTTTTCATCGGCGTTTGTTAACACCAACGTCACCAGTGACACCGACGTTTTTTCATTCCGAAAAAATAATCAAATAATGGATGTCAATAGTAAAAAATGGTGTGCCAATAGATCTCATCTAAAAATATAATGATATATTGAAAACATAAGAAAAAATTATAATATGACGTCCAAAATCCTTCCTAAAAGATCCCGACAACCAATTTACAAACAAAATATTAAAAAAAATGTAATTAAATTATAAAGAAACACTACAAATCCAAATCACAAACAAAATACAAATGAAATAGGTAAATTATAAAGAATCACTACAACACTAATGAATTTTTACAGTTTTTATTCCTAAATGGAGAAAACTTGAAATAATGAAATGACTAATAATTAATGAATGAAATTATGGGTTTTGCGTTTTGATGTGATTATAAGAAAGTAAAATATTTATTTTGTTTTTAAAGTTAAATCCCTCCGATATAAAAAATAAAAGACCGGTTAGACCAATAACCGTTCGGGTCACAGTTTAGCGGTTCAAACGACGGTTTTGAGCGGTCGGTCTTCTTAACCAGACATGTTTCATGTCCAGGTCACTGGTCCAGTCCGGTCCGGTTTTAATGACTATAGTTTGTTAAAGATCAAGTGTTTACCGTTGTACAAAAATCAATTGGTGTCAGTTGATGCGCTACTTTATTTCCTTATACATTAAGAGTGTGGGCAATCTGTCCCAACACCCCCCTCAAGTGTTGACAATCCGTCCAACACTTGCAATTTTTTAATTCAAGAGTGTGGGCAATTTGTCCCAACACCCCCTCAAGTGTGGGCAATCTGTCTCAACACTTGCACAAATTTTTTTTTTATAATTAATGTTCCAACCAGGGTTCGATCTCACGACCTCTGGCTCCGATACAATGTTAAGAATCAAGCGTTTACCGTTGTACTAAAACCAATTGGTTGTAGTGAAGGAGCAACTTTATTTCTTATACATTTAAGAGTGTGGGCAATCTGTCATACATAGTTGTATGAAACAATTTATTTATCATTTCATATGTTAAAGTTAAATGGAAAAACCATAGTGCCGATGTATTGTACATTATTTGTACCACATCGGTTCTACCCGATGCATCACACCCTTTTTAGGGAATCGACCATGTGAAATTCGATTCTAGAGTCAAAAATCGACTTTTCGCAGATTCCATTCAAAATCGATATTCGGAAGGTCGATTCTTGGCTTTAGAATAGATTATCACAGATCGATTTTATTGTGATACACATGTCATATGATACATCGGTAGAGTCATGATGATATATATAAGGACCCCTACATATACCGTGTAATTATTCGGTGGGAAAATTACTTTTTTTGTTTCTTATTTTTCTTCATTTTATCCAAAACTTAGTCTATTGACATTTCTAGTAATTAACTATATTATTTTTTGTATATTTTTAAGACACTTGACATTTTACCTATCGTCAGAACCGTTAAGTGTCCAAAAAGTGGTACAAAAATACTATCTACGTCCTAAAATGTAAGTTATCATATATTTTTTGATTTGTCACACAATATAAATCATTCTACATTACCAATGCAACATTTATTGTCCATTTCTCTATCTTACACCTAATTTATTATGAACCCAAAAAAATTTCATTACCTAACAACTATTGCATTAATGATAGTCAATGGTATTTCAGACATTAACTTTCAAATTAATGACATTCAACTATTTTCTTAATTTGTGTGAAAACTCCTAAGATGACTTATATTTTGAGACAGAGGTAGTACATAGTTAAGGACAAAAAATGACACTATGAAAAAGTAAAGATTAATTTCGCGATGATAAAAAAATAAGGGATTAAAAGTGCTGTTTTATTATTATTATTATTTATTTCTCGACAAAGACTAATGCGTCGCATGACACAGATTGTTTTACGTTTCCCTTAAATGTCCTAAAAGTGTCAAAAAAAAATTTATTTTTGAAATGCCAAAAATGTTAATATGAAAGGTAGATAGGTCAGTTTTGAAAAAAGTAAATTAAAATGAGGGATCAGAAGTGTAACTTCCCTCCTACAATAAAAAGTGTAACTTTCCACTTTAAAAGAGCATCTGGATCTTTAAACTGGAGTATGATGGTTCAAACCTCGTAAAATTGAGACTTTTTTCAGTTATTTGGTATAATAATAATCTCATGACTCTGGAACATATGGAGTTGGGACCATTCTGTTTAGGGTTTAACCATTTTTATTAATTTCCTCAAAAGTTTGATTAATTGTGGCATCTTTGAAATTGAAGACGATGTTATTTTCTCAGTGACCAAATAGACCGCTTCACAACCTACTTGATGGCCTCCCATAATCCATGACCATCCCTGTGATGCACAACCATGCACATGAGGGAACAAACATATAACACTCCAATCTTTAGGACTAATAGTTGAAATAGAACTCCAAACGAAGATCTTTCAACAGTAAACCCCTCGTCATGACGTGATGGTACAATTTCCCTTTTTACACATCATTTTTCAGTAACATAACATTTTATATAAGAAACAAAGTTATAAAAAAAAAAGCGTTGACAGATAATATGTTATATATTACATTAACACATTGGCAAAACCAAACAAGAAAATGCATGGCTTACTTTGCATGTACTTTATGTATTTTTCTGTACACTTTTTCTATATCAATATATTATCATATCAAAGATCAACATGTACACTCTTTCTGTACACAAGATCTGTATCAAAGAACCGTGATTAAAAAGAAAAGAAAATAAAAGAAAAAGCACATATTCTAAAACTTTGAAATATTTGAGTTTCTTTGAAGATTAGAAAATGAAAACCAAATCATTTTTTCCCTTGAATAATCTTTCAAAGAGGAAGTAGATTGATTTAAAAGATAGAAAACAATTTCAAAACAAAAAAAAAAAAAAAAAAAAAAAAAAAAAAAAAAAAAAAAAGGAAAAGGATGAAGAAGATAGAAAGCATTGGTTTTAAGAATAAAATAACTGTCACGATAATTCAAACACAATAAACGTCATAGTTTAATGTGTCATTGAAACCACTCATAATGTGACATCAATGCCTATCCTTAAATAAATGTCACATAATGAAAGGTATATTGCCACATTTTGTCATGTCAATTGTTGTGACATGATCATTGTAACATCAATATTAACCAAGAGAAAACATTATGGCCACAACAACTTGTTTCATAACATACAGCTGACACAAGATACTTTTACGCGATTGATAAGATAAGTTTCACTAACTATACTTAATGGTTTAAAAGTGTCTTGCTTCAACTCCATTGTGATGCTCCTCCTATTGAGCTTCTTCGTTGTAGCAAATAAGATCTACTATTATCATTTGCAATAGCAAGTTATGTCATCATTTATCTGTGAAATAATTCGGTACATGATCCCTTACAAACTAAGGGTACGTAGGTAGCCATTTCGGCTCAGCTCATACTCATAAACACAACATTTCCTTCATCTTGTTCTTCAAGATCTTCATCTTGTTCTTGAGCATTATTGGAGAAAACACTCATTTAAATCCAGTTATCCACATACACATCTGCTAAAATTTATTGGTGATTTTTTCGATATCATCACTACAGAACTGAATTTGGATGCATTTCCACATTGTTGTTGTAGTTGTGTCTGTCCATAGAAGGCCATCTGGGATGGAGGTTGAGTATCATGTCCTTTAACAGAGAACTGAGGCCATATATTATCTAAGTTTTGTAGGTGAGAGAACAGTTTTGTGTATGATGGTCTAGGTGGCTTGAGCATGGTTGCTGTGAAGGTATCATATTGGGGTCCTAGACTTGTGAGGAGAAAGTAGACATTGTCTGAGTCATGGATTGGTTTGCCAATGGCAGTCAAACTGTCATACAACCCTTTGATGTACTGGACATGATCATTGATGTTTTTATCCTCTTCTTTCCTCATGTAAGTATTATGTTGCTTAAGATTGAATTCCCTTTCTTGGGAGTCTCGGGCATAAGCATTCTTTAGGGCATCCCAAATAGCTTGACCAGAGTCTAATCCAATGGACAAGCCAAGTGATTCTTCTAACAGTGATCCAATAATCCACCCTTTCAATAACTCGTCTGACTTTCTCCAGTTGACATATTCAGAATTTTGTGTTTGTGCAGCAGTTTCATTGCCTGATGTGCTTGAATTCGATGTGGAGAACTTCTCAGGTACATGTGTCTCCTTAGTCGGTGGCCTATCAGGTCTTGGCTTTCAGCCAATACAAAGGCTTGTTCTCGCCATAGTTTTTTGACGTGAGTTTTAGAGAGATAAAGCTTGCTACGTTTAGTGATAGGGTCGACATGGCGTTTAAACACCCATCGACTCTGATACCATTGAGAAAAACGAGAATTAAATGAATGGTAATAGTTTTTATTCAACTTGAATTTCTGCTGCCATGGTTTGATCTTTTATTGTACAAGAGATTTCAGCCTAATTGGCTCTATAGATAGACTTTAAAGAAGATAAATACATTGATTTAAACACCACAAATGCCTGTGAGTAGATAAACCCTAATGCACCTAGTCACTAAGCCTATCCATGCTCCTTACAACTCCTGATCACAGTTATTTATTTGGCTTTGTGTTGAAATTATCTTTAATTTAGAACTGTATTGGCTTTATCTGATAACCTAGTCCTTGTCTTGCAAGTGTTCGATGAAATGCTTGTATGCAATATCAGGTCTTGTATGAGAGAGGTAAATGAGTTTTCCTACAAGTCTCTGATATTGTTCTTTTCTTACAGCAATATTACCGTGCACTAGTGGATTACCTGGTCTCTTTGGAGAGATATAGTCGGTTTTCACCCTAGCATGCCGCTTCCTTCAAAGAGTCCAAAGACATACTTCTCTGTGAGACTGATATACCCTGGCCGCTTCTTGCAAACATGTTCTCCAAATCACAACCCTCATTCATAATTTCACTCATTAGTTTCTCCAATCTATCTCAGGAAATATTAAATATTATATTAATTGTTTATACGTTACTTGTGTAACATGACACATTAATTGTATTGTATAAACAATTAATATATCATAAAGTAACTCTATTTTGTCGTATTATGTAATAGCCGACTCTAGCAATTAATACTAGCCGACTCTAGCAATTAATACTCTACTCCTAGCACTTTTTACTTTACTAGGACCTTTCTCATTCATGCTTGTATCTATTTATACTCATTCCTTTATCATGAATAAACAAGTTGAGTTTACTCAAGTATTATTGCTTTCTCAAACTCTCTTCATGGTATCAGAGACATAGTCTTCTTTAATCCGCTACAAAATTTTCTACCTTTTCAAGAATGTCTTCATTATCCGACGCCTCTTCATCCTCAGTAGAGTCCCAGCAGCCTCAGCAGGCTGGGGTCACTGAAAACTATTCTTTTACAAATCACAGACTTGATGGCAACAACTATATACTGTGGTCAAGATCTATGAAAATGTATATCTCAGGCCAGAGCAAGATGGGATACTTGTCTGGCTCCAAACCTGCCCCTGCTGAAACTGACCCCAAGTTTGAAGCATGGGATACAGAAAATAACCAAGTCATGACCATCCTCACGAGGTCAATGACAAAAGAGATCAGTGAGAACTTCATAATGTATGACACTGCTAAGGATATATGGGATAATGCCAGAGACCTTTACTCAAAAAAGGACAATACATCTGAGGTCTATGAACTTGAAGCCCAAATCCAAAATTGAAGACAAGGAGATCTGTCTGTAACTCAGTACTTCAACCAACTATCTGATGACGGTCAAGTTATAAAAATAACTCGATACCTAAATAACCAACTAGCAAGAGAACTAGGTTCAATCGTAGTATAGCTAGATAGAGTCGAGGTCGATCCCACAGAGACTCGGCTTAAATAAGTACAACGTTATTAAACTAAAAATAGATTAAAGGCGGTCTCCGACCAACAATAACATAAAAATAAAGGTTGACACGATAGAAAACACAAAGACTAACAATACGACAGTAGACACTAAACACTTATTTTTATGGTTTTATAAGACTCTAACAAACGGTATTGATTACGCTAGTAGTAATTACTCCCCCATATATGTATATCTAATCCGAGACAGAAAAGACATTAAGGTTGATTATATTTTGGCTACGGGAGCCATCCCCTAAACTGGATCTAATTCGTGGACGGATAGAAGATCCCTATGCTTAATTACGAATCCTTCCTTGGACATGATAGAACATCATATAACAAGCATGCTATACCAAACTAGGGATGCCGATCTAAAATCGTCACCTCGTCTAGGCAACCACCGTGGACGGGTTGGCACACCTCCTAAACGATCGGCTAACTAATGTCCTAGCAACATGACAATTTTCACAATATATCATATTAATTACGAGAACGATGTAACAAATTGGCCAGATCCATTACATGTGTATATGAAAAACAGAAAGCACGACGTAGCCGAAGTCGTTCACAGAAAATTACTAGAATCTTGATGGCTAGATCTAACCATATAGACCGTGGTAGATCTAAACCGGTGACTCTAGAATTTGCTCGTAAAACGCCTTCGTACGGCTTAGATCTTACATGAATATGGGTTTGTTAATTAACTACATCACGAAATCAATACACAAACGACTACTCCATAACGAAATAAAATAGATCTACGAATAAAAACGACATATTTGGATAGACATTACCCTCGTAGACGGAGGGTCCTCCGATCTTTCAATGCAATCTCTAATCGATGAATCCATCGCCTCCGTGATGAAGAAACATAATATAAAATAAAAAGAACTATATTGATGAACTAAAAGTATTGTAATATTGTGTTTCTAGAGTGTTTCTATGGTATGTAAGGCGTGTGATGCATGCCTTTATTTATAGGTGTTCAAGCTAATTAAGAGATATACTTCAAAATATCAAACAAATAAGAGATAACTCCCGGCCGATCTTGTAAAAATAAGGTGCGCCCCCCCTAAATGCGTGTGGAAGTTGGCGCCACTCTTTGATTAGTTTGCCGGCTTTTGTCATGCTTTACTCCTCTTTTTGTGCTTATCCGATATTTATCTTCAATGCATCTTGAATTTATCTTGAGATTAAATTCTTCTTTTTGTATTTATCCTCCATAATTATCCAAATCTACAAAAATAGATATTTATCCCAAAATAAATCATATTTAATTAATAATGGATAAATACCAAATTATATAATAAAAACGGATAAATACAATGAAAACGGATAAATACCAAATTATATCTTATTAATCACATAACATTAAATAATAAATATAAACATGTGATTTAATATAAAATATATATTATAAATCCCGATTTAAGGACAATGTTGATGACTTTTACGGGTGTAATTTGACCGTCATCAACTACCCCCCACTTAGACTTTGATCGTCCCGAACAAAGCATCAATAAGTCATTCCCCAAGACACATTTTCCGCGGTCAAATCATACTTATACAAGAAACTCGAGTCAACTCATACCACTTATGCTCATAAGGTATCTATTATTCACTACTCGTCATGAATCGAAGTGACGTGTGCATGTGCATTTAGTTTTATCTATTCGTGGCAAGATTAAAGTTTATGCTAACTTCGCATTCTTAACCTACCAACATCAGAATTACCTCTTCTTAAGCCTCGCAATGGGTAAAGACATGGTGCAATAAGCAAGAGCGTCATCCATAAGGTTTTTGAATTTTTTACATTTTCATAGTTTCAAGCTTTAACACCTCTCAAGAAAGAAACTTGCTTTAAAAGTAAAGTATGCATTGCAAGAATCCCTCTCTCACGGATTAGTGGAAGCATTGAATATTACCACAAGCACGGGGCTACTTTGGTAATGTTACTACAAGCCCAGTGTTTAACATTTTGTCAAAACACAGATTATTCTCAAGCTTATTACTCCGCTTTGATGGCTAGAAGATAAGAATACATCAGCAGATAAATATCGACTCTAAGTTTGCATAACCAATCATCTACGCAATGTACACATAATTCTTCTTAGTTATTATAATTTGTGCGGTATTTGTCGATTCACACACTAAGTAATCGAATAATAAATAACTACTTGCAATAGTTGGCATGAATATCCTTAAATTTACATTCACATAAGTATAAAATGATCATGTAATCATGCAACTTGGTTCATTCCCTATCAATTCTATGTATAAGAACTCACAATTCTAAGGGTACGAGATAATTAATTTGGCATTTGTTCAATTTTTTTCATTCATTTTTTTTTTCACCGTTTCATTCAATTGTTCAATTATAGTATCATGGCTAAGTCTCCTACCCCCCACTCAAACTTGGCATTGTCCCCAATGACAAAGGAAAAGGAGAATTTAAGAAAAAGACTTAGCTCTGGAAACGGCTCTCAAGTAGATGCAGAATATAGTATTAGTCCAAGCACGTTGTGGAGAAGCAAACGAAAACCTGTTTAAGCAAACCAAACAGAAACTCCACGAAACCGTTAATAACATGTCATTGGAAGTTATAAAATAATGTGGCAGTAATTAGCTATAGAATATCCAAAAACAATTTAAGCCACTTTATTTCATACAACCAACGACATGTAAAACCAAAGAGTTAAAACTACAAAACTCACATGGCGGCTATCAAGGAAAAAACCTCGTTTATTCCGAACTTAGAATCGGAACATGGCGAGATGAAAAAAAAACCTTAATGAGCCTCATGCTACTTTATTCAAAGCAAAAACAAAAACAAATCTAAAAGAAAGTTTTAAGAAATAGTTCTATGGTTATAGTCGTTAGCTCGACTGTACTCACATGATGGTCTAGTTGTAACTAGGTTTTCCTAGAGTAAGTACTTCTTCCTCCCTATCAAATTGATTCCCGAGGTAATGCTTTACTCGGTGGCCATTCACCAAAAAAAGTCTTTCGATCATCCAAGTGACTTACCTCTACTGACTCGGAAGGAAATACTTTACTCACTTTATAAGGACCAAACCATCTTGATTTTAACTTGCCCGGAAGAGTTTCAAGCGCGAATTGTAAACAAGAACCATATCACCCACCTTAAAGGTGTGGTCAAGGATCTTTTTATCATGGGATCTCTTAGTGCGCTCTTTATAGATCCGAGCATTCTCGTAAGCTTCAATGCGAAACTCTTCTAGGCGAGTCAGTCAATTCCAACAATCTCTTTTCTCCGGCTAAACTTTCATCTAAATTCAACATACGCGTAGCCCATAAGGCACGGTGCTCAAGTTCAACCGGTAGATGACACGCTTTCCCAAAAACAATCTGGTATGGGGACATACCTATGGAAGTCTTATACGCAGTCCGATAAGCCCATAAAGCGTCATCTAACTTTAACGACCAATCTTTCCTTGTTGGGTTCACAGTTTTTTCCAGGATGCGCTTAATTTCTCGATTAGTGACCTCAACTTGACCACTTGTTTGAGGATGATAAGCGGTAGCTAACTTATGTCTCACCCCGTACTTGGCCATTAACTTCTCAAACGGCTTATTACAGAAATGGCTCCCATTATCACTAATGATGGCACGAGGGATTCCAAACCGCGTGAAGATATTTTTCTTTAAAAACCGCAGTACAACTTTTGCATCATTGGTCGGTGAAGCAATAGCCTCAACCCATTTAGACACATAGTCGGCCGCCACCAAAATATAGCGGTTTGAAACAGATTTAAGTGAAAGGTCCCACAAAATCAATTCCCCATACATCAAAGATTTCTGGTTCTAGGATACTCTTCAATGGAATTTCATGTCTCCTCGAGATATTGCCCATCATTTGGCATGAATGACAGGATCTAGCATATTCGGTGTGCGCTTTGTAAAGATTTGGCCAAGAAAAAACCACATTGGAGAACTTTAGCGGCTGAGCAGCTTGTCCCCTCCATAGTGTCCTCCCGCTTCATAAGTATGGCAATGTTTAAGTATATCGAGGAATTCACTCTCAGGAACACATCTTCTAAAGATGTTTTACGAGCAACGCTTTAAAAAGATAGGGTTCATCCCAATAATAGTGTTTAAGGTCCGCAAAGAACTTCTTCTTTTCTCTTTGGTTCAAGTCCAGTGGCAAATATCTCCCGGATAAATAATTCACTCAATCTTTAAACTATGGTTGTTGCTTCTCACCTTAACAACCTCACCTTGCAAAGATCTTTGCCGCGCAATCACTATTCCCTAAAGTGGTAGAGATGGAGGATAATTGCTCGTCGGGGGCTTTTCTAAGCGTGGTGTGAATGCCTCCTCAGCTCTTTCTCATCATCCCTAACATCTTCTATATTTTCCTCGTTCTTTGGGATTGTTGGAGTAAGCTCATTTTCACTTCTAATCATTATCGCATTCACATCCCTAGGGTTCCTATCGGTCTTGCTCGGAAATCCCTAGAGGTCTAGTTGACATGATTGTTCAACTAATTGTCCTATTTGATGAGAGAGATTCTCGACTAAGGCTTCTTGGTTGGTGACTTTGGCATCATTCTTTTGATGATATTGGTGAAAGTTTGTAGCCAAGTCGATCATGGAATTTGCTAATTGATTCACAATTGTCGGACATTGTGTTACTCATCTTTTCAAGTGCAACTTCCCAACCGTAAGTTTGAGCTTGCCGAGGTACATAAGTGTTGTGTGGTTTTACCCCTTCATTTGGATCACTCCATCGAATTCGTGTTGGTCATGATTTGGTTTGTAACCTTCATAGTGATTACCCTGTTTCCTAATGTAATTGGCTTCTTTAGTACCCGCATTCTCTAATGGCTTAGTCGCTTCCGTCCCTTTTCCAGCCTCTACTGCATACAATTCTCTCATGCATACCATCCACCTTATCATTTATGAGCAATAGAGTATTTAGGATCTTATGCGATACATCCTCCTCAAGATTATCGGCCATCTTCACAGTTGCTATTTCACCACCTCCCCATTGACTATTCATTGCTATTTGCTCCATCTTTCCTCGTGCCTCCTCAGGAGATAAAAGAACAAACGCTCCATTGCTGGAGGCATCTACTCTTATCTTCTCCGTATCTCTCAATCCATGGTAAAAGGTTTGCATTAAAATCCATAGAGGGATATCATGATGAGGGCACTTCCTCATGGACTCCTTAAAACGTTCCCAAGCTTGATCAAAACTCTCTCCAGGTTGCTGCTTGAATCCCAAGATATCTTGGCGTAACTTAAAGGTCTTTCCTATAGGGAAGTACTTATTCATGAACTTTTGTAGCAGTTCCTCCCAGGTCATGATTGATCTAGCCTCTAAAGAGAAAAGCCATTGCTTAGCTTTATCTTTCAAAGTTAAAGGGAAAAGTTTCAGCTTAATGTTATCCTCAGGAACTAGTTTTGGCTTCACGGTACTAACGATCTCCAAGAAATTCATCACGTGAATGCCAGGATCTTCATTCAGGATACCATGAAAAGTGGAATAGTTTGTCACCATTTGAATGACATTAGGTTTCGGGTGATAAACTTCAACAAGATTTTTAGGCACTACGATAAGCGAAATGAATTGTTCAATGGTAAAGCGCCGCATAGATTTGCAAAGCACGCCTTTCCCATGCAAACACAAAATTGGTTAACAAAATTTGCATTATTAAAATTATTTTTATTTACCTGGCTGGCGTTATTCAGTAATGCATCCATGTCTGAGTCAGATTGATGTGCTCCTTCAGATTTTTCCTTGCCTTGCTCTTCGATTGGATCCTCGGGAATCCGGGTAGCTTTCTTGTTTTTTTTTTTGTTTTTTTATATTATTATTTTTTTTTTTTGCAAGACAAAAACAAAATTAAACAATTAAAATACGCCAAGGCTACTGCCTTAGGCGAGACTCTAAAATAGACAACAATAGAAATAACAAAAAAATAAACAATTAGAAACTTTAAAGGCTAATCCTAGACTCAATAAATAAAAACTAAACTAAAACAGACTCTAAAAATACGAAAAATACAAAAACACAAGGCATAAAGCTGTGTAAAACAAAACAATGCGAAAACTCCTGATTTGTTTTACGACTCTTTACAAAGTTAATTCTATGTTATAAAAACTAATTAAACAGACTTTATTCACAATATTTACGAATCTACTTTTAATAAAATAAGCTATACTTAATTTAATGACACGAGTCCCCGGCAACGGCGCAAAAAACTTGATGACGGTCAAGTTATAAAAATAACTCGATACCTAAATAACCAACTAGCAAGAGAACTAGGTTCAATCGTAGTATAGCTAGATAGAGTCGAGGCTCGATCCCACGAGACTCGGCTTAAATAAGTACAACGTTATTAAACTAAAAATAGATTAAAGGCGGTCTCCACCAACAATAACATAAAAATAAAGGTTGACACGATAGAAAACACAAAGACTAACAATACGACAAAGAGACACTAAACACTTATTTTTATGGTTTTATAAGACTCTAACAAACGGTATTGATTACGCTAGTAGTAATTACTCCCCATATATGTATATCTAATCCGAGACAGAAAAAGACATTAAGGTTGATTATATTTTGGCTACGGAGCCATCCCCTAAACTGGATCTAATTCGTGGACGGATAGAAGATCCCTATGCTTAATTACTTAATCCTTCCTTGGACAGATAGAACATCATATAACAAGCATGCTATACCAAACTAGGGATGCCGATCTAAAATCGTCACCTCGTCTAGGCAACCACCGTGGACGGGTTGGCACACCTCCTAAACGATCGGCTAACTAATGTCCTAGCAACATGACAATTTTCACAATATATCATATTAATTACGAGAACGATGTAACAAATTGGCCGGATCCATTACATGTGTATATGAAAAACAGAAAGCACGACGTAGCGAAGTCGTTCACGTAAAAATTACTAGAATCTTGATGGCTAGATCTAACCATATAGACCGTGGTAGATCTAAACCGTGACTCTAGAATTTGCTCGTAAAACGCCTTCGTACGGCTTAGATCTTACATGAATATGGGTTTGTTAATTAACTACATCACAAAATCAATACACAAACGACTACTCCATAACGAAATAAAATAGATCTACGAATAAAAATGACATATCTGGATAGACATTACCCTCGTAGACGGAGGGTCCTCCGATCTTTCAATGCAATCTCTAATCGATGAATCCATCGCCTCCGTGATGAAGAAACATAATATAAAATAAAAAGAACTATATTGATGAACTAAAAGTATTGTAATATTGTGTTTCTAGAGTGTTTCTATGGTATGTAAGGCGTGTGATGCATGCCTTTATTTATAGGTGTTCAAGCTAATTAAGAGATATACTTCAAAATATCAAACAAATAAGAGATAACTCCCGGCCGAACTTGTAAAAATAAGGTGCGCCCCCCTAAATGCGTGTGGAAGTTGGCGCCACTCTTTGATTGGTTTGCTGGCTTTTGTCATGCTTTACTCCTCTTCTTGTGCTTATCCGATATTTATCTTCAATGCATCTTGAATTTATCTTGAGATTAAATTCTTCTTTTTGTATTTATCCTCCATAATTATCCAAATCTACAAAAATAGATATTTATCCCAAAATAAATCATATTTAATTAATAATGGATAAATACCAAATTATATAATAAAAACGGATAAATACAATGAAAACGGATAAATACCAAATTATATCTTATTAATCACATAACATTAAATAATAAATATAAACATGTGATTTAATATAAAATATATATTATAAATCCCGATTTAAGGACAATGTTGATGACTTTTACGGGTGTAATTTGACCGTCATCACTATCTAAGGCATGGCAACACCTAGATATGTTGGAAACTCACCCATGGAAGGATGTAGAGGATGCTACCTTATACAAGGATATCATTGAGAAGAAGAGGGTATTCAAGTTCCTTACAGGACTGAACTCATCCCTTGATGATGTTAGAGGTAGATTTCTTGCCACTAAACCGCTCCCCAACCTCAAATCTGTGTTTGCTGAAGTCAAACATGAGGAAAGCAGGAGAAAAGTAATGCTGCAAAGCAACCCTGCTGATCACTCTACTGATAGCTCAGTAATGATGGTGGTCAGGAAGCCTACTGAGGTCACTGAGACTTACAGGAAACCTACTGAGAAGACAGGAAAGTGGTTCTGTGACCATTGAAAATGCACAAATCACACCAAGGACACGTGCTGGAAACTACATGGTAAGCCTAATTCTTCTAAACCCTCCAAACCAACCAGGGAGAGTCAGGGCAGGCATGTCAGTGAAGAAGGGAACAAAGATACTACTTTGGATGCTCAGTATTCTGCCTTCAAAGCCTTCATTGCTCAACAAAAGGAAGTTAGTTCTATCACTGACATAGCTGCACATGCTAAAACATGTATATTCCACTCACCTCTTAGTATTGATACTTGGATTGTTGATTCTGGGGCATCATCCCATATGACTGGTAACAAGAGGCTCATATCTCACTTTAAGCCCTGTCATCAGATCCACAATATTAAGATTGCTGATGGATCTACTTCATGTGCACAAGGTTTTGGAAATGTTAAACTTACTGATAAGATCTACCTACAGGATGTCCTATTTGTTCCAAAATTAGATCAGAACCTTATATCTCACAAGAGACTCACTAAAGACCTAAATTGGACAAATCATGTTTAATAACAATCGTTGTATTTTCCAGATCTTTCTTCACAGAAGTGATTGGGAGAGCTAAAGCCTGCCAGATCATTATTGTCAACCTCACTTGAAGATAAAAAAGTGAAGACCTAAATCGCCTCAATGACTGTAACCAAACTTTAGACAATATCATGTTATGGCATTATAGACTAGGTCATCCAAGTTTTGGTTATTTAAAATATTTATTTCCTGAGTTGTTTAAAGGATGTAATCTTAGTGACCTTCAATGTGATATTTGTCAGTTTGCCAAACTTACTAAATCTGGCTATACTAAAATATCTTACCTACCATCCACACCTTTCACTTTAATCCATAGTGATGTTTGGGGACCTTTAAGAGTTAAAAGTATAACAGGAAAGAGGTGGTTTGTCACCTTCATAGATGATCACACCAGGATCACATGGCTGTTTCTGATGAAAGACAAATCTGAAGTTGGAACCATCTTCCAAGAGTTCTCTAACATGGTATCCACTCAATATGACACTAAGATTAAAATCTTAAAAACAGATAATGCCCTGGAATACCATGAGTCCAACCTCAGCACCTTCCTGAATGATAAGGGAATTGTTCACATCAAGAGTCACAGAGAGACACCTCAAAGAAATGGGGTTGCTTGAGAGGAAGAACAGCACTTACCTGAGATGGCTCGATCACTCATGTTCACCACACATATGCCTAAATACATGTGGGGTGAAGCTATATTAACAACCACATATCTGATCAACAGGTTACCCAACAGAGTGTTAGGGTTCAAGACTCCCATCCAAACCCTACTGACAACTCATCCTTGTCCTCATCTCATTGCTGACTTGCCCCAAAAAATCTTTGGATGTATTGTGTTTGTCTATATTCATGCCCAACATAGAAGAAAACTTGACCCTAAAGATCATAAGTGCATTTTCCTTGGTTATACCAATGACAGGAAGGGCTACAAGTGTTATTCTCCCACTGATAAAAGATTCTACCACTCTATGGATGTAAAATTCTTTGAAAAAACTCCTTAATACAGCAACCCTACTGACACTGTCACAAATGGGAACCTGATTGAAACAGAAACACTTCCCTCTTCTCATAGTCCTCTAACTCCAACTGCGCCCTCAGTTGAGGAATTTGAGGCTTTGATCCCTATACCAACTCCTAATATTCAGCAACCTCATGAGACTCATCAGCCTCCTGAATCTGAACACCTTACACCTCATCGAACCTCAAAGAACTTGTTGATACTCCACAACCTCCTGCACCTGCTGATATACCTCAGCAACCTACTGATACTCCTGAACCTATTGATATTGATAACAGACCCATTGCTGTCTGAAAGGGAAAGAGATCATGTACCGACCACTCTATTCATAATTATGTGTCATATGATCACTTGTGACTGGTTTTGCTATGTTTACACAGATTTGGATACTCATTCCATTCTTAAGAATATACAGAAGCTCTCAAACATGACAGTGGAAGGTCATTGTCAAAACTGAAATGATCGCACTTATTGACAACCATACTTGGGACCTCACCACTCTCCCACAAGGAAAGAAGACAGTCAACCAGAATGGCTATTCACCATCAAGTACAATGTCGATGGTACTATTGACAAGTACAAAGCTAGGATCGGTTGCTGTGGGCTTCACTCAAACCTATGGACTTGACTACAAAGAGACATTTGCACTGTGGCAAAGCTCAACACACGATCAGTCTTTGATCTCCTTGCTATCCAACTTGATCGCCACTCCACCAATTGGACATCAAGAATGCCTTCCTAAATGGTGACCTCACCGATGAAGTCTATATGATCAGTATTCTCCCGTTTTACCAACACCCACACTAAAAGGAAAGTTTGTAAACTGAGAAAATCTCTATATGGCCTGAAGCAGTCCCCAAGAGCATGGTTTGGCCAACTTACTACTGTGGTTAAAGCTGCTGGATATCATCAGTGCAACTCATATCACACCATGTTTATCAAAACAACCAACCAGAGAAGATCCATCCTTATTGTCTATGTGGATGATATCATCCTTACTGGTGATGACCCTGCTGAGATCCACACATTGAAGACCCTACTGGCAAAAGTGTTTCAAGTTAAAGATTTGGGCTACCTCAAGTACTTCATTGGCATGGAAATAGCAAGAAACAACCAGTATATCGGGCCTCACGGAAGAACTATGTCTTTGGACCGGTCAAGGAAATCTGGCATGCTAGGGTGCAAACCAGCTATCTCTCTAGTAGGCCCCAGTAATCCACTAGTGCACGGTAATATTTCTGTACGAAAAGAACAATATCAGAGACTTGTAGGAAAACTCATTTACCTCTCCCATACAAGACCTGATATTGCATATGGAGTTAGCCTTGTCAGTCAGTTCATGAATTGCCCTACTTAGCACCATTGGGATGTTGTCTACAGAATACTAAGATACTTAAAGTCAACTCCTAGCCAACGCTTACACTTCACTAAGTCTACTGAAAGATCAGTGAAGGTCTATACTTGATGTCGATCGGGTCAAGGTGCCATTGCCATATAGACAGAAGATCCACCACAGGCTATTGTTCATATGTATGGGGTAATCTTGTCACCTGGAGAAGCAAGAAGCAACCTCACGCTTCTGTAAGCAAAGCTGGCTGCACTCAGGCGCTTTGTTTTGGGCATTTGTGAAGCACTGTGGCTGAAAAGAGTCCTTACTGACCTTCAGCAACCTATCATCCTCTACTGTGATAATAATTCAATATTATGCATGGCAGAGGATCATGTTCATCATGATAAGACAAAACATGTGGACATTGACAGACATTTCCTTAAAGAGAAGATTGATGCCCAGATCATTCAACTTCATTATGTTCCTCAATGAGACTGCATCTTCGATATTCTCACCAAGGCCATTCCACCGCTTATGTTCAGCAGACTAAGTAGCAAACTTGGTTGTATTGACATATACAACCCAGTTTGAGGGGGGTGTGTGGAAATATTAAATATTATATTAATTGTTTATACGTTACTTGTGTAACATGACATATTAATTGTATTGTATAAACAATTAATATATCATAAATTAACTCTATTTTGTCCTATTATGTAATAGCCGACTCTAGCAATTAATACGAGCCAACTCTAGCAATTAATAATCTACTCCTAGCACTTTTTACTTTACTAGGACCTTTCTCATTCATGCTTGTATCTATTTATACTCATTCCTTTATCATGAATAAACAAGTTGAGTTTACTCAAGTATTATTGCTTTCTCAAACTCTCTTCAAGTATTATGCCTTATCTCATATTTTGCTGCTGAGCTGTGTGTTTATCTTTATTATGATCATCTATTGTGTCAAGATTAGGTAATCGCAAACATGTTCTCCAAATCACAACCCTCATTCATAATTTCACTCATTAGTTTCTCCAATCTATCATTTACCTGTGGATGACTTTCATCGCCTGAAAAAAAATGCGTATATTTTCCCATTAGCTTCAATCCAGCTACAACCTGGTTCTTTCTTGATACCATTACCTTCCATTACTTCCCATTGTTCAACTGCATCACCCAATCTTCCTGCATCTTTATACATATTCGAAAGCGTAACATATATCGTTGCATCGTTCGGGTCTAACTCCTTCAAGCAATCACTACATACTCCCCATTTCAATGTTGCCATAATATCTACATGCTGCAAGTAATGGACTCCATATCGGCCCAATCAGGTTAATTGGCAGTTGTTTTGTTATAAAGTTTAGAGCTTTTTCAAGTTCCACTGATCTGCTGCACAAATCAACCTTGCAACTGTAATGTTTTTCGTCCGGTGTGATTTCGTAGTCTTTTAACATCGAGTTGAAGAATTTTTCACCTTCTTGAACTAATCCAAAATGGATACAAGCAGAAATCACTGCAAGAAAAGTGGAACTGCTCGGGTTTATTCCTTTCTTTACCATATCGTTATACAACGAAATAGCCTTATTTGAATATCCATATTGGGAGTAAACTTTGATCATAATGTTCAAGGACACTACATCTGGGGAACAATATTTGGTTAAAGATCTTTTCGGCTTCATATAAACTGCCAGAGTTTCCATAAGCTTCGATTAACGAGCTCGCAACATGAAGATTTCTGTCGTATTTAGCTTTGATAATCTGACTATGGATGTGTTTATTTATCATAAGTGAGGGCAATGAAGAAGAAGCATTTAGTACAGTCAAAAATGTGTATTCATCGAGTGATAAGTCGTTGACGTGGCCTTTTCTAGTGCTATTCCAAATTCTTAACCGACAAAGGTATCGGGTCAAATCAGAAGTGCTAGTGTGGTGAGTCAGTGTCGAATCCTCAAGGAAACGTATGGTAATTCGTGAGTGTGGTTAAACACCAAGAAGCTATTATTAACTCAATCTAAGTCGTAATTTTTCTTTTTCCTTTTAGTAACCTTAAAACAAGAAATAAATGCAAAAACTAAAATGTATATATATATATATACATAAATATATATATAAATATATAGAAATACATATATATATATATATATATATATATATATATATATATATATATATATATATATATATATATATATATATATATATATATATATAAATATATATAGGTACCAATACAATATATAAGATATAAATACTAGTAATATATTAGAAACTAGCCAAGAATATGTCATCAATCAAGATCTCTTTTAGTAGAAATAGATGTGCTTGATCTTTCCTTATTTTAAGGTGAATCAATTATATATGAACCGTGCACTCCTAAACTAGACAACTCCTCCTCACACGAGCGTATGAAAATTGTCA
Organism: Gentiana macrophylla; assembly: GCA_026214975.1. Classification (NCBI taxonomy): domain Eukaryota; kingdom Viridiplantae; phylum Streptophyta; class Magnoliopsida; order Gentianales; family Gentianaceae; genus Gentiana; species Gentiana macrophylla. The sequence continues at coordinate 61,128,120 of CM047810.1, read as the reverse complement.
TATGTCAAATTGTCAATAGTTCAATCTCCACAACCGCCCCATGCTAATCTCGCTTAGTCTCGAACAGTGCAGTACAAATCTACCCCGGATAAAAGAGGTTATTCCGCTTTGTCGACGGCCGATGTTATTCAAAAGGCTCCGGTTGTCGGCGGATCGATTTAACTTTCCGTGTTAGTTTCAATTAAACCGTTGATTTTAACATTATTACGATCTTGAGCACAAATTTAATAAGATTAATCTTTCCCAAGACAAATCGCCCGGTAGGAAATAGGATTCCGTTGTCACGTTTTCACTCGGCCATTTTTACCCTCCGGTTTTTCTATCCTTTATCTCATATCCTAACTTCTCTGGTCAGTTCATCATTAGGTTATATGTTGCGATTCATCTTGGTTAATTACGTCAATCCGAATATTATCAATACGTTGCAAGATAGAAAAAGATTCATTATAATCGATTTTAATTCAATTTTAACATAGTCATCATCTATTTCCCTAAAAAGATAAACTAATTCAATTTCATATCTTGGCTAGATATAGAGTTAGCCTAATATAATTATAACTAATATATAGATACTAATAACAACAAACAAACATAAATACATTAAAAAGTTACCAGATTACAATTGTAGTGTCAGAGCCGTATTCTCCGGAAATAGCAACTCCTTTAGCAACAACGAACCTTGATAAACCTTCTAAGTACTAAAACGATACTTATACTACATTATTATTTCGACAGAGTGTCGTTTACGGTATTTACAGAACTACAAACTAGATTAAGATAATATATATATATATATATATATATGATATATATATATTGGTACAACTCCCTCAAGCCGCAAATGAGGAGTATTTATAGAGTGCATCACAAGGCCGGGCGCGGGCGGTGTAGTACCGCGCGCCGCCGGTGCTACGAAGGAGATTCTCTCCCGACAAATTCCCATGTGTTTGGTGGCGAGAGAGATTCCGGCTCGGGCCGGGTTTTTTGGTTCGGGCCGGATCTTGAAAAATATCTTTCTTCCGCTTTTATCTTGCTTCGGTTTTAATTCTTCGCTTTTCCATCACACGCACTCAAACAATCAAAAACACGAGCCACAGTAATTTTGATCATAAAACTATAAGTTTTACTAAAATTATTACGATAATATCTATTTATAATGATTTTGATTTTTTATGTGTTTTTAGATATATTTTTATAGAATTTATACGATATTATCGTAAATACGATATAAAAAATCATATAATATGGTTATATTTTTAACATACATCAACTACTCCCCACTTAGCTTTTGATCGTCCTCGAGCAAAATAAGCGATAATATATAAACTGTTATAATGCAAACAATATAGTTCTTCTAGACTAAATTTCTAACTTAGTAACGCATGCTGTCAACATTATAATCATATTAATTTTATCTATCTAAGATTATTAAAAAAAATAAAAAGTGTATATAGCTTAATAAATTAGTTATAAAATATTATCTAAATGAAATTTTACATGAATTACTTAATAACTATAAAATAAAATACTTAGAATAATTTTGTAATCGCACTATATGAAATTTCGAATCAAGGACTAAGTCAAGTAGTTGGCAAAATGGCTTATAACGCTCGTGCTCGTGGTGTTTGGCTAATCGAAATGATAACAAAGGGAAATCAAAAGAAAATAGAGGCAAGTCGCACGACGTGCTTACACCTTCAACTTTTGATCAAAAATACCTTGATCAAGAATATCCTCGATGGCTCGCTTTTTTTTTTTTAACAACAAACAAACATATCCGAACTCATTACCGTAATCGACTATCTTACAAGTGTCATGAGGTGAGTATGGATACATCATCACTTAATTATTCCAACTTTTTCTTTTCTAGAGAATAACACTTTTCTCGAAAATGATTGCCTTCCGAATAATATTTATTCCAATCTCAAAGATATACCATTATTGAATTTCGATGTCGCCACCGCTATTCATAAGTACATACTAAACTTATGGATTTCAAGGAAATGTAGACCAATTTAAGTTAAGGGTCGGTTATATCTAGTTAATCATAATGGCTAATTTCGAGTGAGGTCTTGATCACTCGCAAGGTGAGGTGAGGACAAAATTGGAAATTACGCTCGGGTAGGCTTATTTGGCCATAGCTAGTCAAAGTAATGCCAAAATCTCATCATTCCTAATCCGATTCCAAATTCAAACTTGTCTTGAAAAGAAAATCATTCTAAAATTTTATTATAATAATTAAAAGTAACTTTTGTCTAATTTCATAAAAAAATAATATTTCATACTATTTATCTAGGTATACATACTTAAAATCTTGATAAAAATCTAACATAGATATAAATAATATAGAAATAATATATCGAGATTACTTTACTTAATTAAAAATTTATTCTATCCAAATATATCATTTTTATTATAATGTTTATATATTATTTCGCTTATTTCCTTAAGATTGATTAAACTAAGTGCATCAAGAATTGATATATTAAATTCATTTTATTTACTAACCAATCTCTACTCCCCACTTACGAATTGGCATCGTCTCGATGTGTAATGAGTAGTAAAAGTTGGTTTAGGAAATAAAATAAATTTTATAACGGGTGAATATTGTTACGTGTCATATAGATTAGCGTTTGTATAACATAGCATATAAAAAACACAAACAAATATATTACAATATTAAAAAGTACAAGTTAACTACTAAATACTACTAAAAACTAAAAACTGAAACTAAGTTAATCTAAGTTATGATTGAACTAATTTATTCTAAGTTAATTTATTCTACCATTATTATGACCTTCGATATCGATATTCTTTCCTTAAACCAACATAACTATCTAATTTTCTCCACTTGAAGATCCTCCCGAATATCGATCGGTAGTAGCCCTACCTCGAGGTAAAGCGAGCCGGAAAATACTCATCTGTCGCTTCTTTCCGGTACCCTAGCCAAACGAACACTTATTCGAAATCACCATGCAAAAGGCATAGGTCGACGGATCGGTCTGCTTCCAAATGCAAAACTAATACCGTCAATCAATATTCCCAATCTATAACAAATTTCCTCCGCTCGTTATAGCATACAACAAGAATAATTCATCATCACCGATTTCCAAAAATCATCGCTTGGATAAACTCATGAATTGATGAAACGCTTCCAGTGTTCTCAAATGGGGAAGTAAAGCGGCAAAGGAGAGACATCTCTATCCCTATCATAATGTTGGAATAAAACTTGATAAGATTCCTAACATTTGTTAATAAATCCTTCAATGTATCGAGTCTCCACCGATACTCATAATGACTAGAGGGTGATGTTTGACCGGTGGTATATGAAAAATTTGATTGATTATGGTAGAAGTAAAAGGAACAACAATAGACTCTAATGGTAACAGATCAGAATCGACTTCTACAAGATTAGCCTCCAAGTAAGTACCGAGTAAAACTCTCTTACCATTGTAACATTAATTCTTCCTCTGGGCATACGACAAAAATAATCCCACCCATCTCAAGTCCATTCTTATGAATGCCCAATTATCCACTTTTCGGTAATTTAGACCTCTTTCAACCAAAGACCGTGATTGGTTGAAATTACTCAAAAAGGGTTTGGATTTGATTCATTCATATAATTGTAAGGAATGGGGTGGAAAACGGATAATGCGAATTAGTGAGTATGGAGTTTGGGGTATGCGGAGGAGAATAATCATTAATCGATTTAACGATCGGACATTTTATAAGAAAACGAGAGACTTAAGAGGTGAATTGGCAAGTTGAGGAGTGAGCCTCTCGCTTCCTTTTATAGAAGTGCCGTAAATAGATAAGAAACAACTCGAATGAGGTCGGTAGAACACAAGACCGGGCGCGGGCGGTGCAAGATCGCGCGCGCGCCGGTGCTACAAAGGTTTCGGTCATAGATTTTTGCATTTCAGATGTTCTATCAGTTTATTCTGTGTGAATGTATGTAATTTTACCTAAAACAGGGTGGAAAATTCTAATAATACGTAAACAACGAAAAAACGTAAATCACTGTAGTGTACTAACCACAGAGTACATCAAATCGCCTAAATAAAAATCAAACCAAAGTATATCGTCGTACATCGTAAAATAGGAAAAGTTTAATTAACTACTCATCTCCATCATAATCTTCATCTTCGCCATAAGATGAGTCAAAATGAGCCGAAAAAGATCCAAACATACTAGAAGTAAAATCAACCCCTGTGAGACTGAGTCGTACTAAAATCATAGTTAAACTGCTGTGGATCCACCGACGCAGAAGCTTGAAATGTAGCCTGAGTTTGCCTCGCCGCCATCGCCACCGAACCTTCCAATCCAAACGAGCCGAGACTCTGCCACACATCTCGCTACCGGTTACTCCTCCCATGCCCATGGATGCATCAAATGAACTCAGAAACATACTACTACCTCGTCCTACATGATGACGGCATATAGTCCCGGAATAAAACGGTGGTGGAACAAATGGAATCCAATCTGCATAGTATATGGGTCAGCCGACTCGAGGATAACGTGTAGAAATCTCTCGCATATCCGGGTTCTATTGCACCGATGAAAGCTCTGACCTCTTTGGCCAATCCTAAGGTCTTCACCCACTTTCTATTCTCGCTCACAAGCTAAGGCTATATTAGCATCGGGCCTAGCTTGAGCTTGAATCATATGTCAAACATAGCCTCTACTTGGCTATTCGCCCTGAAATGGCATGCGGCCGAGGTGATTGCCTAGAAACTTAAGATGTATGAATAGTGAGATGGTCGTGGTGGTTGTTGATGTTGTCATGTTAGGATTATTGTAGTTGATTCTACCAAAGAGTAAGGCGCTTAGTTTCGCCAATGAGTGGAGCAAAAGGTGACATAATCCTATCTGAGGGTAGTACTGGTACTTCATGAAGATCACACAAGGCAGAAATAAGACTAGGGAACGGCAGACGTCCTCCTCGAGTTCTATTCTTTAAAAAATCACATGCCTTGAAACTTCCCTAGATTTATTGGAATGTCATGCACCATAGCCCAGGCCAAAACAATATCCTCACGACCATAAGCACAGAGATGAGTCGAAGGATTAACATTATATCCTATAAATTGCTTGATAGCCCTGATGTCCCTTATACACTGTCCATAAGGAAACCTATTATCCTTCCAAACTGCTGTGGAATCAAAGGCAGCCTGAGCTTCAAATGATTTAGCTAGTAGTCTACCAGGCAGGTCTAAATTCCAAACAGTTTGATGATCATCATCCTCAAGTATCTCAGGTAACCCATAAAAAGAATTTATCACGACAGGATTGAAGGAAACATTAACTGTCCTAAGAGGGATACTTTCTAGATCATCAAGAGCAGCCCTATCATAAGTAGATAAAACAGAATAAAATTCGGCTACCATTGTGACATTTATGTTATTAGTGCGTTCCATCGCAATTTCCATCCATTCCCTATCTTGGAAGATTTTTTTCACTTCTTCTCCTAAACAGTCAAAATCCATACCACGCTCTAAAGTGACCCGCACTTACATCGAAAAATCCATCATAGGCATTTTTAGCTTCCATACTAGCGGTTTTTTCAAAAGAAACGGCTTCTTCAAGTTCGATTATGGTCGCGGTTCATGAACTGGTACTACTACTGTGGTTATCTCGGTTTTCTTTTCTTAGAGCTTCTCCTAGATGATGAGGCCATCTACGATATTGGTACGACAAAATAACAACCAAAACAACAACAAACAACAAACACAAACAAGTACTTAGACCAAATTATAGGAAAAAAATTAAAATTAAAATTAAAAGCTTGATAAAATTGAAATGATTGATATATATATATATATATATATATATATATATATATATATATATATATATATATATATATAGTTACCACAGAGAGCTAGAAAGAGTACATAGTTGCCGGAATAAATGGTGGTGCCACTAAATGTTGAGAAAAGAGAGGAGCTTTGCTTGAAAAAATTCTATCCTTTTATGCCATGGTGATGAATTTGTGGAGTGGAATGGAAGAGAAGATGATTAATTAAGTAATTTGAGATAGAAAATTTGGTGAAAAGTGATGAAATTTTTGAAGAGGGGAAAAGGGGTGGGGGTCGGCCTCCTTGGTGAAGAAATGAGGAAGATGAAGATGAAAGTGTGATATTTTTAGGTTATAAAGCTAATGAATCGAATCGAACTCCTATCGACTCGAATCGTTAGTAATTACTTGATTCTCCTTTCTTTTTTTCTCTTTTTTTTTGTGTGTAATAATTTAGATTGTATCATAAAATATTTTTATAAAATCATAAAATTATTTAATGCTAGAATAAATTATTACGATTTTTATAAAGGCTTTTTAAAGACAATATTTTTGGTATGATAAATTTTAATTCTATCATATAAACCATATATGATATAATAATAAGTTTATCATAAATTTTTTATGACATTTTTGAGAAATAAAAATTAAAATTTAATCTAATTCTACTCCTATCATCCTTAAATCTTCGAGATTTCTATAATAATGGTCCATCAACCTAATTCCTAGAAATGATGCGTTTGAATTTTCTCTTTGTTGTCCATCGGGATTTTCGGATAACCACCTAGTCGTTCCCATCTTAATTACATTCAAACATTCATCCTGAGATTTGGTTGTGCTGTCCCCACATTTTCCATTATGTTCACTTTTGCCACAAATTCTACATCTCTTTAGAAATCTTGCCCTTCTCTTTATAGCACTTCTTGAATTTCCATTACAAAGATCTCTTTCTCTCGATTTCAGTACGCCTTTGTTCAAAGTTAGAAACTAAGGCTTCTATTCTAAAGGCAACATCTTTATCTAAACCTAATTTTAAAATAAAAATAAAAACTTCTATTCTAACTATAAAAGGCATTCCAGCTTCTTTTACGCTCTATCCGGTAAAAGACGAAACTACTTAAATTGCATAAAAAAGTGGATTTAGAAAGATAGTATCCGTAATCGGTCCGAGTTTAGAATTCTCGCTTCCTTAATCCACTGGAGGTCGTTAAGCAATAATATTTCTTCTGCTTGAGGTATCCTTCGCCTTCACGAATAATTTTACCTCGTGACCATTGGCTATAAAAGTTGTTTTTCCATCAGCTTAGTTCAACACCTCAGCACTTATAGACTTTAGTTACGCCGTAGGGACTCGGCCCATCTAGATTTAAGTTTTCCGAAACAACTTTAAACGTGAATTGTACAAAAGTACTCGATCACCTACATGGAACTCACGATTATAGATTTTCTTATCATGGAAAGCTTTCGTATGCGTTCTTTGTGATTCGAGCATTTTCATAAGAATCGAGTCAAACTCCTCCAGCTTACTAATCAAGTAATCTATGATCACCAACAACTTTAGGATCAAAATTTAGGAATTTAATAGCCCATAAAGCTCGGTGTTCTAATTCAACAGGAGATGACATGATTTACCAAAACTAATTTATACGGAGAACAACCAATTGGTGTTTTAAAAGTCGCTCTCAGATGCCCATAATGCATCATCTAGTCTAACTCGCCAGCTTTTACGATTTGAGTCCACTGCTTCCACGATTCTTTTAATTTCTCTATTAGACACCTCTACTTGTCCACTAGTTTATGGATGATAGGGTGTTCCTAGCTTATGAGTTACACCATATTTCTCAATTATCTTAGTAAATGGTCGGTTGCAAAAATGTGAACCCCTATCACTAATGATAGCCCTCGGAGTGCCATATCTTGTAAATATATTCTTTTAAGGAACCTTAACACAACCTTGGTATTGCTAGTGGGAAGAGCTTCACTTTCTACCCATTTCAAACATAATCGACCATTACAAGAATAAATCTTTTTCCAAACGATATAGGAAAGGTCCCATGAAATCTATACCCCATACATCAAATAATTCACATTCTAAAATTGGTTGCATAGGCATTTCATGTTTTTTCGATATATTTCCCCATTTTGACATGATTTACAAGATTTTACATATTTATACGCATCTTTATATAGTGTAGGCCAATAAAAACCACATTGTAAAACTTTGAAAGCGCTTTTCCATCCTCCATGATGACCTCCTGCCTCACGATCATGACAGAATGATAAAACACTTAAAATTTCATTATCAGGAATACATTTTCTGATTATTCCATCCGAGCATCTTCGGAAAAGATCCGGTTTCTCCCAATAGTAAAAATTTAAGTCGTAAAAGAATTTCTTTTTTCTGTGCCAAGTCCAATGAGACGGGATGTAATTACAGGTTAGATAGTTAACAATATTCCCAAAGCATGGTGAATTTTCTTTTAATGGTATTCTATCTTTTAATAATTGCATGGTTAAGGAGTATCGATCCTAAAAGTTGTTCATCCGAAATGAATCTCGTATTTCATTTCCTCTTCCTTCATCATTTTCCATTCTACTTAGATGATCTCGCTACTACATTTTCACTTCCTTTTTTATCCTTGATTTCTATATCAAATTCTTGAAGTAATGTAATCCATCTAAGAAGACGTGGTTTAGCATCTTTCTTACTTAATGATACTTCAAGGCTGAACGGTCTCAGATAAATAATAACCTTAGATCCGACAATATATGATCTAAACTTTTCTAAGGCAAAGATTACAATAACAGCTTCTTTCTCTCAGTATTTGCATAATTGAGTTGAGTCGTTTAGAGTGTGAGATGCATAGTAGATTGCCTTGAGTACTTTGTTATGTCGTTGACCTAAGACAGCTCCTACAGCTAAATCACTTGAATCACACATAATTTCAAATGGTAAATTCCAATCTGGTGCTACCAGTACTGGTGTAGTAATCAACTTAGCTTTCAGGGTCTTAAATGATTCCATACATTTATTATCAAACTTAAAAGGTACTTTTTTTCAAGCAAACGACTTGTAGGCTTTGCTATTTTTGAAAAATCTGCAATAAATCTCCTATAAAATCCTGCATGTCCGAGAAATCCTCTCAAAGTTCTTAGATTGACTGGTGGTGGTAATTTTTCAATTACTTCGACTTTAGCCTTATCTACTTCGATACCTACTTCATAGATTCTATGACCCAGAACAATTCCTTCTGATACCATTAAGTGACATTTTTCCCAGTTTAAAACTAAATTGGTATCCTCTCAGCGTTGTAACACTCGTTCTAAGTGTGATAAACATTCGTCGAAAGAATCTCCATAAACACTAAAGTCATCCATAAAGATTTCTAAGAATTTCTCGACCATGTCAGAAAATATTGCCATCATACATCGCTGAAATGTAGCTGGTGCATTACATAAACCAAATGGCATTCGTTTATAAGCAAAAAGTTCCATACGGACAAGTGAAAGTGGTTTTTCTCTATCTCCTGCCGCAATGAATATCTCAGAAATATCCTGAATAACCATCTAAGAAACAAGAATATTTATGTCCACTTAGTCGCTCCAACATTTGTATGCGATGAATGGAAGTGGATGATGATCTTTCTTAGTATGTTCATTCAGCTTTTCTAAAATCAATACACATTCGATATCCTCGTAATTTCCTTGTCGGAATCCATTCATTTTTATCATTTTCTTTTATCGTGAAACCTCTTTTCTTTGGTACCACTTGAGTTGGACTCACCCATTCACTATCCGATATATGGGAAAGATTATCCCCATTTCTAATAGCTTAATGACCTCTTTCTTAACAATGGATTGTAAATTTGGGTTGAGGCGGCGTTGTGGCTGAATACAAGGTTTAGCTCCCTCATTTAGGATGATCTTATGAACGCATATCTCAGGGCTAATTCCTTGAATATCTGCCACTGTCCATCCAAATGCTTTCTTATGATTTCTTAACATTCTAAGTAATTGATCTTCATGTTCATTAGTTAAGGTTGATGAAATAATAATCGGTAGTAGATTATCGCCAAGAAAAGCATACTTAAGATTTATAGGAAGTGGTTTCAATTCCAGATTCCTTGGTGGATCTTCTACTGAAGGTTTTAGAACTGGTCCTTCTAGTTCTAATTCCAAATACTTATGCCACGGATGTTTAGAAAACAGCCCCTTATCAAGATAAAGGATCACTTCTTTCATTTCAGTATCATTTTCATCTTCTTTATAGATAGATAATGTTAAACATTCCTCTAGCTTATCTTCATAATCTTGCAATTGGTCATCACAGAATGTAGATATCTCATCTATAAACGAACATGATTCTGGTGATTTGTATGGATGGTTCATAGCTTTGAAGATATTGAAGGAAACTTCATCTTCATTAACTCTTAGTATCAGTTCTCCTTTTTGAACATCGATTAATGTTCTTCCCGTAGCTAGAAATGGACGACCTAGAATAATTGGTGCTGAATATCCTTCTTCCATTTCCATTATTACAAAGTCCACTGGAAAGTAAAATTTGTCTACTTTAACCAACACGTCCTCGATGATTCCCTTAGGATGTTTAATTGATCTATCTCGCCATCCGAAGGGTCATTTCAAAGATTTGTAAGCTCTCCTATGCCTAGTTTCTTATAATCCTCATAAGACATGAGATTTCTACTTGATCCAAGATCACATAGTACTTTCTTAAACAGAAATCCTCCAATCTCACAAGGGATTGTAAAACTACCTGGATCTTTAAGTTTAGGAGGCAACTTATGTTGAAGTATTGCAGAGCATTCTTCATTAAGGCATATATTCTCATATTCTTCTAACCGTTTTTTGTTTGATAGGATATCTTTAAAAAACTTTCCATAGGTAGGCATGTTGATTAGGGCTTCGATAATGTGGATATTGACATGAATATGACGAAAAGTATCAAGGAAACGAGCATACTTCTTATCGCTTTTTATCTTTTAATTTGATCCTTAGGTGGGTAAGGTAAAGATTCCAAATCTATAACCTTTGGTTCTCAAGTTATACCTCTTTTCCTTTTCCTTAAATCTTTGAGCATTACTTGTCCGCCATGTTTCATTCTCATGCGATTTTTCTTTGAAATATCTTCAGACGATTTTCCTTTTTTTCGGTTATTGGCAAATCTTCCTTCTTTTCTTCAAATTTGTTTTCTCTAACATGTTCCTTAAATAAGGTTCTCGTGTCTTTATTTGTTGGATCTCTTAGAATCCTAGGATTTTGACCCATTCTTCATTCTTATTTTCAGTTCAACTTTACTATTTTGTCTCAAGAAATCTCCAATAATTTCTTCTTCATCAAGAAATTCAAGTTCGTCCTTTTCCTTTATAAATTTACCATCTAAATCATTTTCTACTTCATTATCTCCTGAGTTTTCTGCTCCAAAGATCTCCACAAAGTTTTCTACTTCTCATAATAACAACATTTACCTCTCTCGGTTTCTTTCGGTATTACTTGGTAATCCTCCTGAGGTCTAGTGTTTTTACGCTTCTCCTTCTCTACTCAAATGGTCTTCCATATTCCTTATTGATGCTTCTATAGTTCTCATTCTCGTATCATGTCCACTCATGGATGTTTTCAACGTACTCATATCCTTAGTGATCATCCCTATAGAAGTTATCATAGTTTCTACATTTTTAGCTTGAGTAGAAACTACACCCATCATATTTTCCATTAATTTCTCCCATTTATCAACTCCTTCAGTTGAGTTGAACTTTGAGTGACCGGTATACTTTGAGTAGTATGTTGCGGATAATGATCTAGGTAATGATTGTAGGTTCCGATTCATGGTATCTCCTTGATAAACTTGATTACTATATGAATTCTTATATTGAACCGATACGGTGGTTGTCCTTGCTTACTAGGGTTTTCGGACCAACGATAAGTAGGGTGATCTCTTCTAGTAGCATTAAACGAGTTTGAATACGCGTTGTTCAAATTCTTATGCCGTTGTAAAAACTCACCTCCTCCCTTGAATATCCTGTTGGTTCTTCAACCGCTAATGGCACATTATCCTGCTTTTGAGTATTCAAAGTGGGTATACTATTTTCTGAACTTAGATTTTTGTTTGATTGTAGACCATCAAATTTCCTACTTAAATTCTCCAAGTGTGCTAGAACTTCCGTATTAGATGTATATTCTCCTGCAAATGCTACTTTTCTTGTGCTAGAACCGGTTTCCCACATTCTGTTATTTTTGGAAATCTTTTCTATGGCATCGTAAACTAATTGGGCTTCACTCATCATTAAAGAACCACCACATGCATGATCAACGCTCCAGACGTGAGTCTTTCCTCGCCATTGACGTAAAAGTTGGATTTGCATATCTAAGGAATAACCATGATCGGACAGGCTCTTAATAGTTTCTTAAATCTCTCCCAAGCATTCCCAAGCGCTTTCTTCAGATCCTTGTCTAAAAAATTAGCAATTTCGACTTTTAATTCCAAATTTCTACCAGAGTAAAATATTGCTTTAAGAACTCGGTTTGAATCTCCTCCCAACTTGTCAACGAATGATGCGGGAGTGACATAAACCAATCTTGTGCTCTTCCTTTTAAAGAAAAAGGAAACATAGACATCCTTGTTAATTCACGATGAGCACCTTGACTTTTGGCTGTATTACACAATTCTTCAAAAGATAGAGATGATGATGTGGATCCTCGCCATCTTCTCCTAAAAATTGGGCTCTTGTGTCAATTAAACCAAAAGATGAGATTTTATTTCGAATTATTCGCTCCTTCATTTGGTAAAAGAATTGGATTATTAGTCTGATTTCTTCTCACGGTCTGATCACAGATAGGTCTCGGGTTTGGTAGGTTAGGATTATTATGATTATTCTGGTTCCGATTTTGATTATTTCTATTATTAGGATTTTGATTATTTGGTATTGGTAGATTCTGATTAAGGTTTTGTCCATGTCCTTGGGCATGTACAATACCTTGTTCAGGTGTTTCATCACTGATTTCAGCCATTCTTGTTTCTCGATTTGATGATGATACGTCAGGATTTCCCTGACTAGTATGACCACGTTTACTCTCTACTCTTAACTGCCTTTCGTAAGTATTTATGTCAGGCTTATAAGGAGTGAGTGGGGCCTTACCGCTTCTGGTCATCAACTATCGAAAACAAAAAATAACTTAATAAAAACAGAAGTAAAAAGATTGGTAACTTACCTACACGGTAAGTTCCAACGAAAAATAAAAATAAATGTGATAAGAAGAGTGTTGACTTATCCTCGAGAATTTTGAGCTAATACAAGTAGAAACCATTCGAACACAATGAATTAGCGTCGTGTCCTCGCAACGGCGCCGAGAAAAGCCGACGTGGCCTTTTCTAGTGCTATTCCAGGTCCTTAACCGACAAAGATTGTATCGGGTCAAATCAGAGTGCTAGTGTGGTGAGTCGTGTCGAATCCTCGTGGAAATGTATGGTAATTCAGAGTGTGGTTAAACACCAAGAAGCTATTATTAACTCAATCTAAGTCGTAATTTTTCTTTTTCCTTTTTAGTAACCTTAAAACAGTAAATAAATGCATGAAACTAAAACAGATATATATATATAGATACATAAATATATATATAAATATATAGAAATACATATATATATATAGATATAAATATATATAAGTACCAATACAATATATAAGATATAAATACTAGTAATATATTAGAAACTAGCCAAGAATATGTCACTGAATCAGTATCTCTCTTTAGTAGAAATAGATGTGCTTGATCTTTCCTTATTTTAAGGTGAATCAATTATATATGAACCGGTGCACTCCTAAACTAGACAACTCCTCCTCACATGAGCGTATGAAATTGTCATATGTCAAATTGTCAATAGTTCAATCTCCACAACTGCCCCATGCTAATCTCAGTTAGTCTGAACAGGTACCGAGTACAAATCTACCCCGGATAAAAGAGGTTATTCCGTTTGACAGACGGCCGATGTTATTCAAAAGGCTCCGGTTGTCAGGCGGATCGATTTAACTTTCCGGTGTTAGTTTCAATTAAACCGTTGATTTTAACATTATTACGATCTTAAGCACAAATTTAATAAGATTAATCTTTCCCAAGACAAATCGCCTCGGGTAGGAAATAGGATTCCGCTTGTCACGCTTTCACTCGCCATTTTTACCCTCCGGTTTTTCTATCCTTTATCTCATATCCTAACTTCTCTCGGTCGGGTTCATCATTAGGTTATATGTTGCGATTCATCTTGGTTAATTACGCTAATCCGAATATTATCAATACGCTGCAAGATAGAAAAGATTCATTATAATCGATTTTAATTCAATTTTAACATAGTCATCATCTATTTCCTAAAAAGATAAACTAATTCAATTTCATATCTTGGCTAGATATAGAGTTAGCCTAATATCATTATAACTAATATATAGATACTAATAATGACAAACAAACATAAATACATTAAAAAGTTACCAGATTACAATTGTAGTGTCAGAGCCGTATTCTCCGGAAATAGCAACTCCTTTAGCAACAACGAACCTTGATAAACCTTCTAAGTACTAAAACGATACTTATACTACATTATTATTTCGACAGAGTGTCGTTTACGGTATTTACAGAACTACAAACTAGATTAAGATAATATATATATATATAGAAGTGATATATATATATATTGGTACAACTCCCTCAAGCTGCAAATGAGGAGTATTTATAGAGTGCATCACAAGGCCGGCGCGGGCCGGTGTAGTACCAGCGCGCCGGTGCTACGATGGAGATTCTCTCCCGATTAAATCCCGTGTCTTTGTCGCGAGAGAGATTCCGGCTCGGGCCGGGTTTTTTCGGTTCGGGCAGGATCTTGAAAAATATCTTTCTTCCGCTTTTTTATGCTTCGGTTTTAATTCTTCGCTTTCCATCACACGCACTCAAAACAATCAAAAACACGAGCCACGATAATTTTGATCATAAAACTATAAGTTTTACTAAAATTATTACGATAATATCTATTTATAATGATTTTGATTTTTATGTGTTTTTAGATATATTTTTATAGAATTTATACGATATTATCGTAAATACGATATAAAAAATCATATAATATGGTTATATTTTTATCATACATCAGTCGTCTTGAACAATCTTCTTGAAAGGTACTAAAGCTGATTCAATAGTCTAAAATTTACCAACGGGGATGATTGATGCATGATGTGGGGGGGAATAACTAATCACTCATAGCTAGATCTAATCTTTATAAACTCATAAGGATATAATTGTGTTTGATCTTGCGCGTTATTGTCACCACCATAATTTACTTCTATGTTCAATAGTTGGTCGTAGACCGTAATCGTGACAGTTCAATCTAGTTAATTTGTGTTTTTACGAGTCTCTGTGGGATTTGACCTTGACTCACCAGTACTCTTCTACGATAGACCTAGTCATATTGCTTGTAGCAGTCCATTTGGCTGACATCATGTGTGTTTATGTTTGCTCTTCTTTGGCAGTTAGATTGTGATTTTACTACTTATAGTAAGGGTCATATAGATGCTATTGTTCGAGATAAAAATATGAATGAATGGCGTTTTACGGGCTTTTATGGTAATCCAGTGGTCGAGGACAGAGCTCATTATTGGGACTTATTACGTCGGTTACACTCTCATTTTACTTTGTTCTGGGTTGTTGCAGGCGACATTAATGAGATGTGAACTGAGCAGGAAAGGCCGTATAGGAGGCCTTTCCAGAAAATTTTGGCCTTTAAACGTGCGCTCACAGACTGTCAGTTATAATATTTGGGCTTCACCAGAGCGCCATTGACATGGTGCAATCGTCATTTGAAAGGGGTGCCTACTCGGGTACGGCTGGATAGGGAGGTGGGGAACATGGGTTGGCACCCCATTTTCCCAGGCATGCAATGTACCCCTATTGAGTTCTAGATTGGACCACGAGCCATTATTGATCTCAGAGACCAATCTTTTCCGGAGCGGGATGTGACGTGGAAGCCAGTTCCGTGATATGACACCTTTTGAATTCGGGACACTGAGTTTCAATCGAGATTCGGCTCCACATGGAATGTGATATCCCGTACCTCCGTAAAGGGTATAAAAGTCTTTTTACGATTTTTTGTATGTCTCAATAATTTGAATGGACTATGTTTTAATATAATAAATAGAGTCAAGATAAATGTTAAAGGATAATTAGTATTTTAAACGTATACCTTTTAGTTAGGGCAAAATGGTAAATGTACTACCCTCTATATATACCCATCTTTAACCCCAAACCCTCATTTCACTTTCCCTCCCAAGTCTTTCCTGCAGCCGAGAGAGGTAATTACAGTATTTTAAATGTGTAACTTTTAGTAAGGGCAAAACGGTAAATGTACCACCCTCTATATTTATCTTTAACCCCAAACCCTCATTTCACTTTCCCTCCCAAGTCTTTCCTGCAGCCGAGAGAGAATAAAAAAAGAGAGGAAAAAGAGAAGAAAAAGAAAAGTGAAGGAGAAGGAGAAGAAATAATTTCCGTCTCTCGGATCAATCCAGCCGTCGAAATCACAAACCAATTACACCAAAATGCTTCTCTTTATGAGAACTTAATTTTGATACAAGTTTCACTCCGATCGGGTAAGAGTTTCGAAAACCAATTTTCTAGATCTGTAAGTATTCTTGGTGTTTTTCTTAGTTTTCTTTTGATGCTTTAAAGGTTGTAGTAATCTTAGAAATCCGTTTTGGTGTTAGTTTTGAAGTGGTTGCTTAGATGCTTGGAGCCTTGCTTGTGAAACTAGATTTTCTTGGAGTATTTTTGAAGAGTTCAGATGTAGCTATTTACTTCAAATATGTTATTTTGGTGTTTAGATGTAGTTATTTACTTCAAGTATGTTATAGAGTAATTTCATATCACTTTGGCTTGGATTTCATGTTATATTAGTGTTTAGATCTAGTAAAATGTTACAAGCATGTTGTAGAATAACTTTTGTATTACTTTTATATAGATTTGGAGTAGATTTAGTGTTTAAAATGGTGAAGAAAACATGGAATTCTATCATAGATTGTTGGCTGATTTTCTAAGCAAAAATGAAATAGAGAGTTATGTGGAATGTTGTAAAGTCAAGTGTACGTGTTCTAGTGGCTTTGGCTCCGCACCGTGTCTCATGGGAGCATTTGAACACTCTACATTTGGCCTTACGTGATGTTGATTTGAGTTCAATATCTTACATGTAACATGACGAAGTTAGGGGTTTTGTTTCTGGTGTATTCGACTCAGCACCTTGTGGAGACCCTCTGCAGGGAGATACTCGGGATCACCAGAAGCCTTATTCCTTATCCTCATGGGTATTGGATTAGATTCCAATATTTCTGTGCAATGTGTTGGGTAGTGTAATGTAGAGTCCGTCTAAGGTTTAATGGTCCTTAAGAAGCCTTTTTATGTGCAATGAACTTTGGTGGTTAGATTAATAGTTTAAATACGTACTTGATGAGTCTAAAATCTAAAAATGTTAATCCTTGGCGAGACATGTTTTCTTATCGCTGCATGTAATTATTACACCTCCACACTTTTAGATACTTGTGTCGGACTCGTGTAATATTCCACACTTTTAGATACTTGTGCCATATGAGGTGCTGAATATGTCATGATGCAGTCTTCACCATGCAAAGTGTCCTTGGATTAAAATGTAACAAATGTCTTATTTGATTGAGTCTACTAGTAAGACTAGTAGAGTGTTATAAGTGAGTGAAACATATCTGTTGTTACGTTTGTTTGACTTGCCCTGTGATATTATTATTGTTATTATTATTATGATGATCCTTGTGATATAACATGGGTAGATTCGGTGCTTCTACTCTTTACTAAGTATGTTTGTACTTACCCTTTGTATGTTGTTTTCCCCACCCCGAGAAAGTGGTTTTGTTGTAGGTTGAGTTCGAGATCGCTTAAGAGTGGTTTCCGGAGTTTCAGCTGTTGAAATCTATCTTTCTTACTTTCTGTTGTATAATGGTATAGAATCTCCCTTTTTCTTTTGCAATAGATTAAGACAGCTGTACATTTGGTTTGTAAAGAATGGTTTGTAATAGTTGAATGAATATTCAACCTTGTGTATTTTTTCTTGGGATATTGGTTTTAGTTGCAGCCCCATGTTACTTGTCGATCGTTGTAGTGATCTTTTAAAGTTTTTCCCGAGTCTTTGTTTTCGTTTTCCGCTTGTTCTCTGTTATTGATGATATCAGACTTACGTATATAATCGATTTATTTTAATTATATACTTGCCGGACGTCCTTTTCCGGTTAAGGACTCGGTATTCGATCAGGGTCGTCCGGAAACCCCGAGGGTTCTGATGCCCTAATTTCACATTTGGTGAATGTTCGTAGGGAGTTGAAAGTTTGGAGCAAGACAAAACACGCGAACATACGAGCGAACATTAATAAAAAGGTGGAGGAGTTGCGTATCCGTGAATCACCTGAGTACTCGGTAGATAAGGAGAGCGGCTTTTTGATATTGACTACTGGTACACTTTAGATGAGGAATATTGCATATGTATATAAGAAACAAAGTTTAAAAAAAATAATTATGGCAGATAAAATGTAGGCAAAACCGGACAAGAAAATGCATATGATTACATAAAATGCATTGAATACACACAAAGTAAGTTTACTTTATTACTTGTTTTGCATGTACTTTGTGTATCTTTTTGTACTCTTATTCTATCAATATAGAAATCACAAGATCTGTATCAAAGAACCGTGATTAAAAAGAAAAAGCACATATTCCAAAAACATTGAAATATTTGAGTTTATTTGAAGAATAGAAAATGAAAACCAATCATTTTTTCCATTGAATAATCTTTCAAAGAAGAAGTATATTGATTTAAAAGACAGATTGCATTGGTTTTAGGATAAAGTTGCACAATCATTTTAGCACAATAAACGTCACACTGTGATGCGTCACTAAAATCCCTTTGTTGTAGTAGCACATCGCTATTATCGCTACAATAGCAAGTTGTGTCCTCGTTGTCTGCGCAATTATCAGGTTCCGTAGAACACGGGGGTTGAGCATCACAGAAGTCTATACTTTTCGCTGAAGCACATTTTCTATTGCTGTAATAGCAAATGATGTCATCGATGTTTTCACAAGAGTCGGGTTCCGTAGTACAGTAGGGGTAGAATTGCATTTCACAAATATCGGTTTCAGTGAGAACTCGACTAGAATATCCGTGGATAGTAATTCGCCCTTTCATGTTGTCAAGTACTACAAAAATGATAGCAACAATTTTCATGCTTAATCAAACACATATGTGCGTATGAATGATTCAGAGAGCATATGCAATATATTGTAAAACAAGATAAAACTGTAAAGTAGAGATGGAAAGCATTTAGATCGATCAATCAGTACATATATATATTCTCTGTTCACATATATAGGGGCGGCTATAAGATTTTTCCAATGTTGGTCAGAAATTAGTCAATTTTTTTTTGTCTTTTAAACATAGGTTTGCATATTAGACTTTATAAAACTAATAATGGGTCAAAATGTAAAAAAACCCCGAAAATTCAATAAGGGTATATTTGTCAAAAGAAAAATATATTTATTTTCCTATTAGTTACTAAGACCTAGAAGATTTAATTAAAAAGGATTTTTAATTAATTACATTAAAGGGATATTAATTAAGGTATTTAAAGGAAATAATACCAAACTTAATCCATTAGTCGATATGTTCATTATTCTGAATTCTGAGAGAGAAGGGGGCGACGCATCAGAGGAAGAGAAAACGAGAAGAACGCAATCTTTCAATCCGGGGCCGATAAGTTGAGTTTTTGTGCAGACGATAGTAGAATATTTTGATCACCGCGAGGAGAGGATCGTTTCTATACAAACGGTTCGATAAATGGTAAGAATTCCCTTTTAGCCCTAGTTAGATTTCCTGCATTCTTGAGGTTAAACTTGTGTTTCTGAGTTTGGGGTGTTGTCTAATCGTAGCTCGTAATTGATTATCGTAGGAGAATCGTAGAGGAGTTTGGTGATGAATATTTCAAGCATTTTACAATCTTTTGATTCCGTTTTTGCTCGCAAAAGATCAAAGGTAAGGGGTGTTCTTAAACGGTGTTTGTGTGCATTTTATGCTGATAAAATTGCAGCTTTGGGGTTGGTATAAGGTTGGAAACGTTTGGAGTAAGTTACGGATCGTTTCGGGGTCGAAAAGGGGTTGATTTCAAGGTTCAACCTTCAATGTGTGCACACATGATGTGTAATGTGCGCACACTGACAGCCCAGAAACTTGGGATTTTGCTCTACTCGACCAATGTGGGCACAATGAAGTGCGATGTGCGCACACTCTGGAGGCTGAATGTGAAACTGGAGTTCCAGGCAGGTTGATGTGAGCACACTGGAGGGGTAATGTGTGCACATTAACCCAGTTTTCCCTTTTAATGATATTTTTGAATCTTTGATTGGTTTGCATGCCTTTGAGGGCATTCCATGTTATTTTACAACTTCTAACATCGACTTCTGGTAGCCTTGGTATCAAATCGCACCACAACTGAGACCCTCTACGGGGAGAAGGTAGGAGCACCGGAAGGCTTTGTTTAGGCCATGTAGGACATTGACTTAGTAGTCAATATTTCCTTTACAGTGTGCTAGGTAGTGTAACTAGATGTATAGGACTCAAAGTCCTTAAAGACCCCTATACGTGAATGAACCAGGTGGTTAGGAATTAACTCGTAAATACATACGTGGTTGTCTAAAAGCTAAAACGTCAATATCATTGGTAAGGCACGTTTCTAAATCCAAGCATGAGAATCTTGCAACCCTTTTGAGTTATGTGCCAAGGGACAACATGTAACTTCCCACATGGAGACCCTAAGTCCATGCCCCATTGAGAGGTACTTAATATGTCTCGGTGCATTTCTCACCATGCACAATTTCCTTTGATATTGGTGTAACAAACTTATGTGCGTGAGGTTATACTATGTGATCTAGTAGAGGGTGAGAGTGATCTCAATGCAACCTATGTGGTAGAGTTTGTAGATTTAATTGTTATATGTGATACATAGCTCTTTATTTATTGTATGTAGCCGTTTCTTCTTCCTTTTACTAAGTACGTAAGTACTTACCCCTTCTTTTTCTTTTGTCCCCACCCGAGAAGGTGATTATCAGGACGACGATATGTATGAATACAACGACGGTAATGACGGAGCTGAGGTTTAAGCTCAAGAGGATGGACATTTATTCTTTTTATGCTCTTCCTTTTAAACAGTTTAAGAGAAAATTTCTTAGTATCTTTTCAGTTTAGTTGGGAGGTAATAAAGTAAACAACATTTATTTCATTGTTGTCGTTTCACTTTCCTAGACGTAGATTTTGGGACACGTTGATCCATTTGATTGTCGTTTGACTTTCTATTCTGAGTAATCTTTAGATATTCCGCTTTTACTCTGATTGATTGTTACAAGGCTTATGTATATATTAATTTTGATTTATTAAAAGTTAATATATGCATGCCGGGCGTTTTTGACGGATAAGTACTCGATGTCCGGAACGGGGCGTCACAGTTGGTATCAGAGAGAAATTTCCTATCTTACATCTAAGATCATAGTTTAAGATGAATTTTTATGAGTTTGCATAGCTGCTCAGCTAATCCTTGTCTTCTTGACAGATGGGTAAGAAGGTTACTAGGAGCACTCGTACTTCGTCTGAGGGACAAACAAGTCTGGGTATCACTGGTACGGGGGCTTTGCAGATGAGTCACAGTGTAGCTATTACAGAAGGACTGCGTGTAAGTCAGAGTGTTGTTGTTATAGAGGGTTTGGAACAGGTAAGTGTAGAACCATGGGTAGACAGTGATGATGAAGACTTACCGGGTTAGACTTCAGGGGAGAATACCCTTTTGGTTCATGCTACTACTTCTGAAGGTACAATCACGTTGCCTTCATCAGCAGTTACCACTACCACTATCACTGTAGGATAGATTACCTTTCCCCTACCACCGCCACCTCCCACATCCCTAAATGCAGCCACCATCATGTCCACACATCCGTCATCCCTCATGCCACACCCCATGTTTTATCCACCCTTAAGCTACACCCCATAACTGTCTGTTGTCCCATCCTTCTATCAGATGTACCCTCAACCACCACAACAATATCCACAACAATACCAATACTATCCATAAACATCCCAGTACTATCCACAGCAACCTCAATACTATCCACCACCACCACCATACGGCTACCCCACACAAGCTACATATCCTCCACAGACTTCTTATCCCCAGTTATCTATGCCACACAGTACCAGGGCCATACGCACCACCACATCAGCCAGGGGCTCACTTACAAATGACTTAGGCCACACCACTGGCACCACCTCCAGTATCTCAGCCGTATCCTACACCTAGAGGGCTTAACCTACAACCTACACCCCAAGCCTCTACCATTTCTGCTGATGAGGAGCGTGAGGAAGTTAGACATTACATGTGTTGAAATAGTGTCCTAAATCCAATTGGGTTGGACCGGATCTGACCGGGTCGGATCATTTCTACTATTTATTTATGTTTATACATATATTAAATGATTTTTCTGTTGTCGTATATTTGTTCTTTTAAAGAACCGGTTATGAATTGTTGTATGATAATGTCCATTAGATTGTGATAGAGAAACCATGATAGGCGATTATGGTTGATGAGATCTCTAATCACTTTAACAAGTTTGATACTTAAATGTCTCAAGGCTGATGTACTATTAAACAGGGCATTGATAGTGCGAATGTATTAGCCGTTATTAGATGTCTTACATCTTTAAAGGCGTTGATAGATCTCGTCTATCGAAGTGTAGAGACACTTGGGTATGCGTGGGCGTGTATTAGAGAATGCGATGCGTTAGGATGACCCACTTACACCGTTAAGTGTCACACTATGTGGCGGTTGTGTAATTATCCTTAGGCCCGAGTCTCGTGGCATCACGGTGTGGATTGTCATGCTTTGACACTATTGAGGTTTCCCAGCCATAGAGCGATCATGCGGTAGTGATTGGGTGTGATCTTTGAAGCATGCAGAGTATACATGTATGGTTGTCCGAAAATCGCGCACCTATCGGTAGGGGTGAATATCCGAAAGAGGTCTTCTTATAAGGAATGTCTTACTCTCGTGAATCTTTGCAAAGTGGAAGTAAATGAGTTACTTCAAGGAGCATGATATCCAGTTATAAGATACGGTCGTTGATGCTTGACACTTGACGTACGACCGTACAGATATTATTACAACGATAAGATTCTATTTACACGGTAACTTTTTCATATGAAAGGTAGTAGTCATTGCATTTGACTCTTCCGATGATTAGGGGTCACGGTGTGTTGTTAGACGATTTCCCGTGATCGTTAGGCATGTAGAGCATTTTCGTAATTTGCACTTTGTGTCTACGGCCAATATTCGGCAGTCTATCGGGTCACACACATATGAACATCAAGTCGGATTAAAATGTGGTTATAATTGATGACCAAATAAGGAAGAATTTATCTCATACTATAAAGGTTATAGTGGTAAATTAATAAGGTGGTATTTATTTATTATGAATGAATTAAATACAAGATATTAATTATGTTGATTAATTAAATATGTATATTGATACATATAATTTGAATATATATATATATATATATATATATATATATATATATATATATATATATATATATATATATATATATATATATATATGATATACATGTATTTTGCAAATTAATTAATCATAGTATTATATTAATTAAAGAAAATCTCAATTTCCAATTTTGTGGGGAGAAGCGATGCCATTTCTATTTTATATTGGATACATTTGAGTTGTGCAATTTAATTAATAAGATTACCATAATATTAATATTGGTTATTAATTGATTTTTGGAAAATAGATTTATGATAATAAGATAAAGACATATTCAATATAAGATATTGTCAATATATATCTTAGGAAAAATATTTAATATAAGATATTGAATATTAATGAGATAAATAAATCAAAGGGATTTTCCTTATTTTACTAGGAAGATATTTTCCTTCTCCTCAATCTACTACGAAGCTAATCCCAATTAGATTAGGAGCGCAGGTCACCCTGTTTAAGAGAGGCTTGGCTAGCTCTTTTGAACATCAAAATTTCAAGAGTTAATAGTTCTTGTGAAAAATAGAGAGATTCTTAGAGAAAGTTTAGAGAGAGAGAAAAGGCCGGTTTAGAAACCGGATTTTTCTAGTACCAATCCAATGGTGGATTCCGGTGGGTTGTTCGTATGGACTAGTGGTAGAGGCCGAACTCTTGGGCAGCTCCGTGCACCACTACTCTCCTTAGACCGTCGAAGCGTCGATCTTTTAAATCAACCAAGGTAACCACCGTCTACTACTTATTTGTTTATTGCTTAAATGAAGTCGATCCTGGTTAAAAGGAAATAAAATTTTAAATTTCATTGTGTTCCCACGTAGATTTCCTAACAACATGGACGTCAAGAAAGCAGGTATAGAACACTTTGATGGGAGGACCGTTACCACCTAGGCAGATGGATGGTTAAGGACAGTAGAGAGGAATTTCAGCCTGATGAGAATATCCAGAGACAACGGGGCCAATTTTGCAAGTTCACTGTTGACAGGGGCAACCCAAGAATGGGCAGATATGATAGAAAACACGAGGGGCAAGATCAACAATTGGGATGAGTTCAAGGCCGAGTTCATGGACGAGTTTTCTCGACAGCACAGAGGTCGGCAAAGGAAAAGAGAGTTCTATAAATTAAACTTCATCAGGAGGTATAACCATCATGAAATACTAAGAGCATTTTCATGAGTTGGGAAAGTACGTGCCTACAGCTATGGCCACTGAAGCAGATAGAGTATTACAGTTCATATAGGGGTTGTCCAAGGACATCATGGATCGGTTAGTAGGCAAAAGCCGAAGACTATGAAGAAGCTGTTGAACACGTATCTTGAGATTGAGGAGCATAACGCAAAGTTTTTAGAAAATGTAGTAAATAGGCCTTTCATTGCTAGTCAGGGACAGAGACAAGGACCATCCCAGAGACCAAGGAGAGCCGAACCAGTTTTAGGCAAGGCACCACCGTCCAAGTGCCCCAAGTGTAACAGGTCACATGCAGAAGAGTGTCGTCTAAGCACATGAGCTTGTTTCATCTGTGGTAACACCACACACTTGGCCAGGGATTGTCAACAGAGAAAGGACAATCAGGGTTCCGCACCGATAGCATCTAAACCCCTTGCGGGAAGAAGCAAAGCGATCGGTTCCAATAGAGTGTTTTTGATAGATGCAGCTGTTTATGATACTGAAGACGGAGTCATGACAGGTACTTTAAGTGTTTTTGGTTGAGTTCTTTTACTTGTTTGAGATGTACTCCTGATGTTTGAAATACTTGTTTACATATTTGCTAGGTTCTATACTAGTAGGAGGTTTACCTATATCTGCTTTATTTGACACCGGCGCTTCAAACACGTTTGTGTTAGTAAAAGTAGACGAGCAACTTAGGATGCCTTTTGGGAAGTTAAGAAACCTCTTTCGATAATGACACCATTAGGAGAAACTTCCCAGGTTGATAAGATGATTCCTCGTTGTAAGATCCAGGTCGGTAAATACAAGTGTGAGACAGACTTGGTAGTTCTGGACTTTTCAGGGTTTGATGTAATCTTGGGTATAAACTGGTTGTCAGAGAAA
Organism: Gentiana macrophylla; assembly: GCA_026214975.1. NCBI lineage: Eukaryota > Viridiplantae > Streptophyta > Magnoliopsida > Gentianales > Gentianaceae > Gentiana > Gentiana macrophylla. The sequence continues at coordinate 61,102,622 of CM047810.1, read as the reverse complement.
CACGTGCACTTAGATTGCAAGGACAAGAAAGTGACCTTTAGGGAACCAGGGAAGACCCCTATCATCTATCAAGGAAATGTTAAGTATTCAAAGGTGCGACGTTATCCCATCATTTTTGCCCTTAGAGCGGCTAAGGCCGTGCAAGAAAGATGTGATGCGTTGTTGTTCTTTGCGATGGACACGGCTGAGGAGAGCCCCGAACTTAAAGATATTCCAATAGTAAGGGAATATCCATATGTGTTTCCCGAAGAGTTACCCGGAGATATGCCAGACAGAGTGATTAATTTCACTATAGACTTAGTTCTTGGCGCAAAACCAATAGCTAAGGCACCATACAGGATGGCTCCAGCCGAGTTAGTAGAGTAGAAGGAGCAGCTGGCCGACATGTTAGAGAAAAAGATATTCAGGCCCAGTACATGACCTTGGGGAGCTCCAATTTTGTTCATGAAGAAGAAGGACAGTAGCATGAGGATGTGTATCGATTACAGAGAGTTGAATAAGTTGACCATCAAGAATAAGTATCCATTTCCGAAAATAGACGACCTGTTTAATTCAACTTCAAGGGAAGAAGGTCTTTTCTAAGATAGAATTGAGGTCAGGTTATCATCAGTTAAAAGTTAATGAAAAGGATATCTCAAAGAGGCATTCAGCACTAGGTATGGGCATTACGAGTTCATAGTCATGCCATTCGGTCTTACGAATGCACCATCAGCATTTATGGATCTTATGCAAAGGATCTTCATGCCATATCTAGATAAGTTTGTAATAATGTTCATTGATGACATTTTGATCTACTCAAGGGATGAGTATTAGCACGAGGACCACTTAAGGATAGCTTTGTAGACGCTTCGAGAAAATAGACTTTACGGTAAGCTCAGTAAATGCGAGTTTTGGTTGGACCAAGTAAACTTCTTAGGCCATGTTATTTCATGAGAAGGAGTTAAGGTTGACCCAGCAAAGATCGAGGCAGTGACTAAGGGGCCTAGACCGGCTACTGTTTCAGAAATAAGGAGTTTCTTGGGACTGTCCGGATACTACAAACGCTTTGTTAATGATTTTTCAAGGATTGCTTCACCTCTCACATGGCTTACCCAAAAGAGTGTGAGATATGAGTGGAGTCAAGGATGTGAGGATGCTTTTTAGAATCTTAAGGAAAGGTTGACCACGGCACCAGTGTTGACCCTACCCGAGGTATTCGATAATTATGATGTGTATACGGATGCTTCAGGTTAAGGGCTTGGCTGTGTTCTGATGCAGAATGGAAAGGTTATCGCATATGCTTCGAGGCAGTTAAGACCACATGAGAAGACTTACCCCACGCATGACCTAGAGCTAGCCGCAGTTGTGTTTGCCTTGAAAACACGGAGAAACTATTTGTATGGAGTAAAAGCACGTGTTTTCATGGATCATCATAGCCTTAAGTATTTCTTCAAGCAGCAACAGTTGAACATGAGATAGAGGCGTTGGTTAGAATATGTTAAAGATTGTGATTTGGAATACAGTATCATCCAGGAAAGGAAAATGTAGTAGCAGATGCCTTAAGCAGGAGACCTGTTAGTGCACTTCTTGAAGTGACAGAAGTTGTAGACCAGTTTGAAAGACCTAAGTGTCCAGGATATGGGACCACAAGAACAAGTGCAGTATGTTGCACCGTTGACTGCGAGGTCCGAGCTCATTGATGAGATCATGAAGAAGCAGGATGGGATCAAGTAATAGTTGACTATAAACGAGGGGCTAGGACAAAAGCGGACAATGGGTATGAGTTAGATGCAGATGGTAACATTTGGTTTCGGAATCGGCTTTGTGTTCTTAATGTCGGAAATATGAAGAAGAGCGTGTTGAATGAAGCCCACAAGGTAGCCTTTGCAGTTCATCCAAGGGCAACTAAGATGTATAAAGAGCTAAAGAACTACTATTGGTGGCCTTCTATGAAAGCAGAGATAGCTGACTTCGTGTCAAGATGTGACACATGTCAGAGGGTAAAGGTAGAGCACAAGAGACCGGCGGGGTTACTCGGTCCTTTAGAGATACCCGAGTGGAAATGGGAAAAGATTACTATGGACTTCATTAGTGGATTACCGAAGACCAATATGAGATACGACAAGATTTGGGTAGTTGTAGATTGGTTGACAAAGCCAGTGCACTTTTTTTCCAGTTAAAGAGAACATGTTGTCGAAGAAGCTAGCTACTTTGTACATCAGCAACATAGTAAAGCTTCACGGAGCTCCAGTTTCTATCGTATCAGACAGGGATAGTCGTTTTGTTAGCAGGTTTTGGATGAGTCTTCAGCAACATTTCGGGACTAAGTTGGATCCGAGTACAACGTTTCATCCCCAAACAGACGGGCAGTCGGAAAGGACAATTCAGACTCTCAAGGACATGTTGAGAGCATGTGCCTTAGAAGTAGGAGGCTCATGGGATGAGTACCTCCCAGTGGCGGAGTTTGCATACAATAATAGCTACCATGCAAGCATCCAGATGCCACCGTTTGAGGCTTTATATGGAAGAAAGTGCAGAACACCAGTGTTTTGGGATGAAGTTGGTGAGAAACATATAACAGGGCCAGAGTTGATACAGCAGGCTAAGGAAAAGATTGAGGTAGTTCGTCAGAATCTGAAAGTGGCTCAAGATATGCAGAAGAGTTGGGCAGATGTGAGAAGGAGACCGCTGGAGTTTGAGGTCGGTGATAGAGTATACCTCAAGGCATCACCGATGAGAGGAGTGAGACGGTTTGGACAGAAGGGCAAGTTGAGCCCCAGGTATGTAGGACCTTTTGCGATCCTAGCTAAAGTAGGACCGTAAGCTTATCGTTTGGAGTTGCCATAATCATTGTCAAGAGTACACAATGTGTTCCATGTGTCAATGCTTAATAAATGTTTGACTAATGTTGACACCGAAGCAAACATTGATCTTAGAACGGTTGAAGAAAACCTTACCTATGAAGAAGCACCAGTTCGTATCTTAGAACGGAAAGCGAAGCAAATCAAAGGCGAAGATGTGCAACTAGTGTTGGTTCAATAGAGTAATCATACACCCGAAGAGGCAACATGGGAGATAGAGGATGACATAATCGACAAGTTTCCAGACTTCAAGCACCTCCTAGGTACGTCCAGCTGATGTTCAGTTTCGAGGACGAAACTTTTCTTAAGGGGGGAGGAATGTAAAACCCTGAAAATCCAATAAGGGTATATTTGTCAAATGAAATATATATTTATTTTCCTATTAGATACTAAGACCTAAAAGATTTAATTAAAAAGGATTTTTAATTAATTACATTAAAAGGATATTAATTAAGGTATTTAAAGGAAATAATACCAAAATTATTCCATTAGTCGATACGCTCATTATTCTTAATTCGAGAAAGAAGGGGCAACGCATCGAGGAAAAGAAAAAGAAGAACTCAATCTTCCAATCCGAGTGTCGATTGAGTTTTGTGCAGAGATTTATAGTAGAAGATTTTGATCACCATGAGAGATGATCATTTCTATACAAGCGGTTCGATAAACGGTAAGAATTCCCTTTTAGACCTAGTTAGCTTTTCTGCGTTCTTGAGGTTAAACCTGTGTTTCTGAGTATGGGGTGTTGTCTAATCGTAGCTCGTAATTGATTATCGTAGGAGAATCGTAGAGGAGTTTGGTGTTGAAGATTTCAAGCTTTTGACAATCTTTTGATTCCTTTAAGGTAATGGGGTGTTCTTAAACGGTGTTTGTGTGCGTTTTATGCTGATAAAATTGTAGGTTTGGGGTTAGTATAAGGTTGGAAACATTTGGTGTAAGTTATGGATCGAATCGGGGTCGAAAAAGGGCTGATTTCATGGTTCAACCGTCAATGTGTGCACACATGCTGTGTAATGTGCACACAGTGACAGCCCAGAACTTGGGATTTTTCTCTACTCAACCAATGTGCGCACACTAAAGTGCGATGTGCGCACACTCTGGAGGATAAATGTGAAATTGGATTTCCAGGCAGGTTGATGTGCGCACACTGTAGGGGTAATGTGTGCATATTAACCCAGTTTTCCATTTGGTTGATATTTTTGAATGTTTGAATGGTTTGCATGCCTTTGAGGGCATTCCATGTTATTTTACAATGTCTAAATTCGACTTCTGGTATCCTTGGTATCAAATCGCACCACAACTCAGACCCTCTGCGGGGAGAAGCTGGGAGCACCGGAAGGCTTTGTTTAGGCCTTGTGGGACATTGACTTAGTAGTCAATGATTCTTTTACAATGTGCTAGGTAGTGTAACTAGATGTATAGGACTAGAAGTCCCTAAGGAGCCCTATACATGAATGAACCAGGTGGTTAGGACTTAACTCATAAATACATACGTGGTTGTCTAAAAGCTAAAATGTCAATATCATTGGTAAGGCATGTTTCTAAATCGAAGCATGGGAATCTTGCAACCCTTTTGAGTTATGTGTCAAGGGACAACGTGTAACTTCCCACATAGAGGCCCAAGTCCATGCCCCATTGAGAGGTGCTTAATATGTCTCGGTGCATTCTCACCATGCACAGTGTCATCTGATATTGGTGTAACAAAATTATGTGCGTGAGGTTATACTATGTGATCTAGTAGAGGGTGAGAGTGATCTGAATGCAACCTATGTGGTAGAGTTTGTAGAATTTAATTGTTATATGTGATATATATCTCTTTATATATTGTATGTAGCCGTTTCTTCTACCCTTTACTAAGTACGTAAGTACTTACCCCTTCTCTTTCTTTTGTCCCCACCCGAGAAGGTGATTATCAGGACGACGATGAGTATGGATACTACGATGGTAATGAAGGAGCTGAGGTTTAAGCTCAAGAGGATGGACATTTATTCTTTTTATGCTCTTCCTTTTAAACAGTTTGAGAGACAATTTTTTATTATCTTTTCAGTTTATTTGGGATGTAATAAAGTAAACAACATTTATTTCGTTTTTGTCGTTTCACTTTCCTAGACGTAGATTTTGGGACATGTTGATCCTTTTGATTGTCGTTTGACTTTGTGTTCCGAGAATCTTTAGATTTCTTTTATTCTGCTTTTACTCTGATTGATTGTTATGAGGCTTATGTATATATTAATTTTAATTTATTAAAAGTTAACATTGTTGTAGATATAGATATAAAGGGTGTGCTCTAAAACAATTAATCCACTTGACTTTCGTGCAAGTGGGAGATTGTTAGGTGTAGTGCCCGAAAGACAATTATGTAATTGTTTTAGGACAGAATTAATAATTCATCTTATTATATGCATGTATGCTTATAATTAAGACACTACTGAAAACCCTAAGTACCTCGTTTATGTAATCACATAATTCAGTGTATGGCTATACACAAGAGGATTGAGTTAGTGAGATGTACTTAAAATTAACTTAGTCCGTAGCGTTGATTAATCTGAGTATGGGTCTCATGATTAATATGCTAATAATCGCCTTAACACTTTACGGTGTGACAGTCTTATCCAGGTCATGCGGTAATAGGAGTACCTAATGGGGCATTTATATATGATGATAATTATACAGTATTTGGACCGATTTGATTTGAGTTCTCTATATAATTCCGTCATAGAGAAGTCTTATCGAATCACAAGATGATCATATATGGATTAATCTCAATCCTGAGGTGATCACAGATAACTGCTTAGACTAGGGTAGGGTTTGATGTGTTAGTAAGGATCACTTCTTAGTATGTGGTTCAACACTTCTCGTTGGCTATATTCTAGGATGAGTGAGTAGTCTATGTTATCACAGATATGGAATCCATTCCATCCCTCGGGAAGTAGACAGACAGTTCCCTTATTTGTTAACCCTAGAAACTGATCGATGGGCCCAGTTCATTCTATATTAGTTATGAACTAATTGATCACTAGGGGTTAATGGTAAATATAAGGATAATATGTTTCGAGAAGGGTTTACGGAGATATCCCGAATCGAAGTGAAACGATCTATGAAGGATTTATCCGTATGTAATGATTATATCGATGGACGCCTTATAACTCATAGTTGAGTGTAAGTTTATATCTATATTCAGTTGATTTCGGGTTTTATGGTGGTGTAATCCCGGAATTAATAGATTGAATATAATTGTTCGGTTTGACGAATGATTTTATTTAATTTATTGTAGCTATCTGCGAATATGGGTCCATGGTCTCCGACGTGGCTCTAATATAGCATATATGTTTTCTCGTCGTTTCACCTCAATTATAATTAAATAGTTGGATTGGACTATTTAATTGATATGTGATTAATTGTTTAGTTGGACTAGATAATTAAATACATGGAAAAGATATTTTTAAGTGGACTCGGCCCAATGTGTCAAAATTTACGTGTGACCTAATATTTTATTGTGGGTGGCGAAAATTTATGTTGTGTAATTATTAAGGAATTAGTTTTCTTGGATAATTATCTAACATGTGATTTATCTTTTATTTGTTAAATGATGATTCATGAAATATTAGATAATAATATTATTTATCCTAATTTATTTGGGATAATTATTTTATTTATCTTTTATTTGGAATAAGGATTAATCTAATAATTATCTCTTAATTATTGAATCCTTGGAGGACAAGGATTACTCTCCTATATAAAGAGAGTTCTCCCAAGCCTTTTAGACACACATAATTTCGCATTATTGGAAGGAAAAATAACTTGGAATTTTAGGCTATTTTTCTTTGGGTTCGAGTTTAGAAAACTTCGGGTTTTCTAAGGTAGCATATCAATGAGGTCCGGCGGCTTGAAACACCATCCACTTGGTGTTGCTTGGAGATACACGTTGGAAGACGGTGGCATCTCATTGGATCGAGTAGCTTGGATTAGAGATTTTTCTTGACGTTTATACACCATAAACTGGTAAACAATCTAAACCTCATTGTAGGTTTAGATCTATTATTTCATGTATTTTGGTTGACTAGATCTAGATCTATACTATTCCGCTGCGTAATCGGGTGGATCTTAATCCATCCGGCGATATTTCATCTTACAAATGAGTGGTATCAGAGCCTTTGATCTATCAATCAAAGTATGTAAATTTTAGATATAAGGAGTGGAATAGCATGTGTAGATTGCTTGTTTTCGTTTTAATTTTTTTTTATCATTGATTCAAAAATATCATGTTGTTGCCTTGTGATTGTCGTGGTTGAAGAGATGAATTGGGTTGGTATTGTTTACCCGTAGATATATTTTGTAGCTATCTTGTTTAGTAACAATTGAGCATAGGATTTGTATTTTAATTTAATGTCAATTGAAATTTATATGAAAAAATAGCATCTTTGTTGTAATTTTTTTTTAATATTCCGGGCTCGAAATATGAAGATCTTGAAGAAAAGTTGAAGATCAAGGCGAAACCCAAGGTATGAACGAGGAGAAAAGGCCAAGAACCCTAATTTTAAGGCTGTCCAGCACCTTTAGCAGCGCTAAAAACCGTTGCAACAGCCTCTGTTTTTTTTTTTTAAAAGGGCGGCAGCCAGGGCCGGCGACACTCTAAGGAATTTGGGTCAACTAACCCATATCCAAAATTTTAAAAAAAAAAATTATGTGTATTTTTTATCATCTTTTGAAAATTTAATTATTAATATGTAGTAACTGATCCGCTAAAATTTTAAAATATTAACTCTTGACCCGTATCACACTTGAAAAAACTTGATAGGATGTGTTATTTTCGAATCTTGATCCGTATCACAATAATCCTGCAGCCGCCACTGGCGGCAGCAGCACATGTTGCGGCGCTTACTGCCGCCGCTATAACCTGTTTGCTTCTAAACTTGCATGCGGCTAGGGTTTTTTCAGCCATGCGGCTGTGATCAATTTTTATTTTATAATCTGATTTTTAATCTGCCGTCTTATGGTAGCGGGAAAAAAATTATTTTTTCTGGAAAATAATTTAAATATCAGCCGCATAAGAAAAAAAAAACAATTATTTTAAGGGGTTGTATTTTATAATAAATTGCAATTATTTACTTAAAAGGCCTTTCTCCTCTCGGGTGTTCGTGGTTCGTGATCCAGTGGTTCGAGTTCAAGATTCGAAGTTCAAGACTCGAAGATTAGATTAAGTTTTTACTTTTCCTTAGAAAATAGGTTAGTCGGGGGTACCAACGGTCCATCTCGGTGTTTATTTTTCCGTTATTCTTTTCGTGTATGATCGAAAATTGTATGATATAACCGGAAATTGCCATGACATGCATCTTCATGATTCCACTCCAATGCATACATGTAGCTAGTTTATTTCGAATAAATTAGGCATGTATAACTCGTATAATTAGTTTAAAGCCTTATTTAATTAATATGTGGTAGTTAATAAATAAGTAACTAATTATGAAAACCGAGGAACCGGGTTTTGTCAATCGTTACGATTTTAGTGATGGATTCTCGGTGAATCCCACTTAGATAATCGTTGAGTTTTCGGTGAACCTACCTTAAACAGAAACGAGATTACGCTTTGGTTGATAATTTAGAAATCGGAAAATCTTAGTACATGGGTTCGGAAATGGTCTAACCATGGTTGGCGAATTCAACCGAGTTTCGCTCAATCGACTCCTTCCACGTGTGATGTAATGCTACGATGAGTTCGACAAGACGTAGCATAGCCGATAAGCCTTCGGGCTAAACGGGGCTTCTCTTGCTGGATTACCCTGAACTGTCACATATGTTCCAACGAACAAGACGGCGTAGGCTTGCCTACTTAACCGACCCTGTTCGGAGTACTTTGATTTATTGTTTCTTAATGTCAAGACCGAAACCGTAGTTAGTAAAACCACCACTTTTTCAAATTATTGAGTGGGAGCGGGGAAGGCGACAACCAACCCCACGACATCTACTATAGATGCAAGCACGTGAGAGATTGGTGACACCTCGTGCCGCTTTGATTTCGGCCCCCTTCGGATGGTGTTCACCGCTATCAAAATTCAAGGCTTGGTCTCCGAAAGGATAGGATATCGAGTACTCGCCGGGTCACTGACCTGCCCCTCGTAGGCATACTCGGGGCGTACTCTGAGATCTGATATAGTAGGTCACACTCTTTATGGATATTTTCAAAATATCTAGGCTAGAAAAATGAAGGTAATCAATGATTAAGGTCCAGGATGTCTGATTCCCGTGAGATGTTCGATTCTCGAAGCTTAGTCATTGAGAGAAATTGTCTCAGTTTAACCGTCATAGTGCTGATATCGACCCTCTCGGAAAGTACTATGCGAGGTTAAATCCTTGGAATGGTAGGATAAACTTTTTATAGTTTATAATTCGTAAAATAAAAATCTAGTAGTGAAAATTTATTTTTTGAATTTAACTTTTCTGTCATGTTTATTTGCAACTTTAATCTCTAGACTACTAAACTGTTAGCAATAGGACTTCATTAAAAATGTGGAAGTAACAAGTACGTTGTAATTATCAAAAGAATGCAGTTAATTTTTCGGAAGAGATTTTTCCCTTGAGCCTTTAAAAACTTAAGTGACATAGTATAGGTATGTCACGGGTGTCACTCGTGTTGAACGAGAGACGACCATACTTAGTTTACAAAAGATGATATAGGACTATCGGACAAATTCATTTAGTGAATTTTAAAAGTGTAATTACACAACAAATTTCTAAATTGAAAAATTGGAAAATCATATACATAAGGCATTGCTAGTTAAACGGTATTTGGAACCAATAAACTAGTGGGAGCCTTAGTCTTATGAATACAGCGTTGCTAGTTAAACAGTATTTGGAACTGATAAAACTAGTGGGAGCTTAGCTCTGGAGTTTTTTCCAATCTTTTGAAACATCATGAACAAAGTATTTCTAGTTAGACAGTATTTGGAACTGATAAACTAGTGGGAGCTTAGCTCTGAGTGATTTTCTAATCTTTGAAAAATCATAAATACAAAGTGTTGCTAGTTAGATGGTATTTGGAACCGATAAACTAGTGGGAGCTTTGGTCTTTTGATTTGACGATTAGAAAAATCGATAGTCCAAGCAAGTAACACTGAACATCCCACAGTTCAAGAGTAACGTCTACTCAAACGAACTGCTAGTTCAAGACTGTTTCCATTTAAGGAAAGTCAAGAATAGGAAAGAATGTTTATACGTGTTAGTCATCTAAACTAAGTAGTTTTAAGGCTAAACCGGAAAATTAATAAATTGGAAATTAGAGGATAAAGAAAGTGATTTCGGATCACTGACCAATGCATCCTTAGCAATTTTCTCGAGAGCTAAAGTTCTTTGGAAGAACTAGGTAGCTTTGCATTAAACGATAAATAAAATAGACAACGGGCAGTTATTTCTGATAGACTAGTGGGAGTGATATAAGGAAATGAATCACGGATTCAATTCTTGAGTATCACAGAAAATTCATTTTCTGTTTTCGGATTCGTTGAAATGAACATATTCATTTTCAATAGGATAATTTGTTTGTCTTATTGACGATGAATATAAAAGTCGTAGCACGAATCCAAGACTCGGACTTTTGTTTGATAAAGTCAGAACCACTAAGCATTGCTGAAAAAGTATTAGTAACACACCTAAAAATATATAAACGCAAATGGTTTCCGTATTTCGATAAACGCTTCTTTCTATTCTATTAATTAGTGCATATTCCCTAAAGACAAGATCTGAAGACTGGCTTAGGGTGATTCCTATCTCCCCAATAAAAGGAACACTGCTTTCAAAGGAACAATGACTAAGTTTCCTTTCAATCGTGAAAGGGTAATAGATTTAAAGAAGTAACATAGCTTGTTCATAACAACCTTCGGGTCATATGAAAGGTACAAGCTAGTGGGAGTCATTAAGGTGAATTTATACGATTTATAACGCTATATTTTATGTTATTTTCTCTCATATTTGTATGAATTTGTATAAGAAACGAAGCGCTTAATGGATTTATCGAGCAAATGGTATTTTAAATAAGTTATTCGCAACATAGGATTAATTTATGTGTTTTAATTATGTTTTTATGATTATTTGAGCGATATTACATTTTGCGATATTTTTATGTGTCATAGAAGCACAAATTCGAGCTCAAGAGGTGATTCAAAGATGATCAAGTCGGATTTGATTAAAGAGGAAGAGATAATGATGATTTACATTGAATTAAAAGGAGATAAAGATAAAGAAATCGAAATCCAAATCATATTGGATCAAGGCGTCGTGTCCCGCCCAGTGGACGGGCGCCTGATGGAATTGAACGAAAGCGTCGGGGATGGGAAGTTGATTCGTGATGTTTGACGCCGGCGTGGACGCCGCCTGGACGAGCGCTTTGGTCATGACTCGCCCGATTTGAAGTTCATATGAAGAATGGACGGGCGTTCACCCTACCAGACGGGCGTCCGCAATGCCGACTTAGTGAAACCGCCTCAAATCTCTATAAATAGGCGGCTGTTTTCTCCACACAAGAGGATCATACACTCATTATTTAAAACCCTAAACCTAGGGGCGGCTTTAGGCTGCGTTTTTCATCTTTTTATTCCCGTTTTTATGCTCTTAGTTTAGATTAAAAACTAGTTACTTTTTATGCACTGTTTCTGCAAATTTGAGTTGCTGAGGATGTTCAGAGGCTAAAAGCTTCATCAAACGAGTATTGTGAAGCCGTCCAACAATTGTTGATTTCGCTTTCTTCGATTATACTTTGTGAGTTTTTAATAAAGGTTGTTTCTTATTCATGCTTATTCATGTTTAAATTGCTCTTATATCGGAAGATGTGCATGTGTTGATTGTTTATTGTTGATGGAAGTCTTAATAAACCCTAGATCACCATGAATAAGAATAGCAATTCGAATCTATCATAACGGAAGTTAATAGGTTTGATTACTAGATTATAAACACAAAGTTTGCACCTTTGGTTAGAAAACGCGTTAATCTTACATCGGAAGATAATAGATTAATAAATGAACTTTCTAAGGAATTAGGTTCATGTGTTTAGGTGAGGTGAATCACAACCTAGATAAAACCGCAATATAATCGAGATAGGAAATCAATGCTTGTTGGATAGGTGGATCAATCCTCGCTTGCTCGTTATAAATTTGATTTAAATCCTTAAAAGCTTGAATTTGTCTAGTTAGTTTACTTTTATCTCGCATCTTAGATTAGTTAGTTTAAATTGGTTCGCAGCCCGTATCCTTCCCGGCTTTAGATCATCTCTTCGTCCGGGCTTTTACGGTTTAGTTAAGTTTAATTTTCAATATTCGCTTAGTTTTATCCGCTATTTAGCTTAGTAATCGTGACATAGGTTAGTTAGATAAAAACTAGAAATCACAATCGCTTAGTTCCCGTAAGATCGACCCGCATTAACCGCTATTACTACGATCCTTATACTTGAGGTTAACCGGATTATTACTTGTTTATTTTGTGTTGATAAAATCCGTGACAAGTTTTTGGCGCCATTGCCGGGAACCGACGGTTGTCTAGTTTTTGTTTTCGCTTTCGCTTTTCGCTTGTTTTTTTTTCCTGCTTTTATTCCGCTTTAAATTCCTCGCTTTTAGTTGATAATTGTTTTAGTAGTTGTTAAGTAGATAATTAGGGTTTAAAACTTTCCTTAGTAGTTTTCTTGGAGTTAGATCTTCTGCCTTTCGCTTTTCCGACGCTCTTTCTTACCTTCTTTTATCTCTCGCAAATTCTCGCTTCGTTCTAAGTTTTCCATGTGAGCAAACGGGCGCCTGGATATTGGACGCCCGTCTACTGAAAATTATCAATTTCGCTCGTTTTATTCACTTAGACGAAGCGCCCATAAGTTTTGGACGCCTGCTCAGATTCTGTCATGCAGACGAGCGCTTAAATTACTAAACGCCCGTCCGATCTCACTTTCATCTCGACGCCCGCCCAATCTTTTGACGTCCGTCTGGTCTTGTTTTCTCAACACTTTTGTTTCTTTTTCTTCTTTCCGTTCTTCTTTTAGGCTTTTAATTTTTAGTTTAGGCTTTTACTTTCTTAGTTTTTAGGTTTGTTCCACTTGTTTTTGGTCCGGTTTATGCAAACTCGGAGTTAAAAGGGACCGCAATATACACCCACGACCCGAAGCGAACCGTAGTCCGCCAAACAGCGGAATTTCCGCTCGCGTTCTCGCATGCAGAGCCGAGCGAGATCTTGAAGAACAACTAGCAAGAGAAATCACCGATTTTGTGATAATGGCCACCGATAATAGACGACGCTGGCGGACTACGCCATGCCAGCGGTCAAGGTCAACCCGCTATTGTTATTCCAAATGATTATCGCACAAACCTTTGAGTTGAAGCCAGACTTATCCGATGATGCAAAGACGATCAATTTTTCACGGCTACCAATCGTAGAGAATCCGCGATACCCACTTACACACATTCTTAGAGATATGCGGTACTACACGCATCCAAGGAGTAAGTGAGGATGCTATCAAACTTAAACTATTTCCATTTTCGCTGAAAGGGAGGCTAAAGAGTGGTACACCTCTCTCCCATCTCGAATCTATCACCACCGGCGTAACTCAAAAGGAGTTCTTGAGTCAATATTTTCCACCTTCAAAGACGGCCCAAAGGCTTAAATGACATTTTCACATTCTATCGTAAAGAGAATGAATCTTTCTTCGAGTGTTGGAAGAGATTCAAGTCCCTTCTTAGAAAGTGCCCCACCATGGCTTGCCACCGAAAGGCAAGTCAATACATTCTTCAAAGGATTGACCGAGCTTACAAAAGGCATGGTCAATAGCTCCTCTGGGGCATTTCAAGAAAACGCCTGACGAGGATGGGCGTTGTTTGAGGACATTGCAAAGTACAACTATGCCCCTCTTATCAAGCAATTCAAGCACCTCCTCCTCCCAAGGTTGAGGAAGTCAATTTACAAAGTTTGATTGCCATGCCGCAGTGCTGCATGGTACCACCTCAAGTTTCCAATCCTATAAATCAAACTTTTTTTTCCACGTAACCCTCGTGTTCAGATTGCAAAAAATTGTCGCCGACCGCCATATGAATGGCCAATGTCAAATTAATGCCCTCGCACCTTATCAAGTGAATGCCGTTCATGACTATGGACAAGATAATCAAGTCACATGTCAAAATCAGGATTTAGGTGGGGCACACTTCTAAATTCTCCTCTATGAACGACGACAATGCGGAAGTTGAATGCATTCTATGGCCGTAACAATCAAAGGTTCAATCGCCTCAGCCAGGGCAATTTTCAAAACCAAGGGTTTAATCCATCTTCAAACTTCAATTCAATTTTAATTCGAATCGACTTTCAACAAAACCCTGGTTTAATCGAATCAAAACTCGAATTTTCCAATCCTACGCAAAAATTCAATCGAATTGGCCTTCCAATTCAAATTCTCAATTTCAAAGTCGGCCCACCAAATTTATGCTCCAAATCTCCAAAACTCTCAAGGCCCCTCCCAACCTACAAATCTTGAAGCTAAGTTGGAGGAGCAAAGTAGATCGATGAAGAATCTTGAGAGACAAATTGGGCAACTGGCTGAGCAGTTGGCTTCTGACCCTCAGTATACCGCCTCAGCCACCGAGAAGAATCCAAAGGGTGGTCAAGTTGCTCAGGCTGATTTGAACAAAGGCCCATGTACTGACCTCGTGCCATCAATTCAATACGGTAAAGAGGAGGCCAGTGCAATGAATCTAAGGAGCGGTACTCAAGTTAGTGGTCCTTCCCATCCGGGAAACCACTAGCCCTCCTCGCCATTGATAAGGCAGAGAGGGGAAGCCGAGCACCTACACTCCTCAATCAAGCAAGAGAAAACTCTCGTGGGCCGATCCTCGAGAGGTGAAGAATTTGGTGATCCTCAAGTGGCTGATCCTTTGAGGACCGAAAAAGCAAGCGAAAGTCGAGAGGCCGATCCCCGACTACTAAGAAATCTGAAAAACTGCTCGTTGGAAGGATCTCGAAGACAGAGTCATTAAGTGCATCCTCAAAAAGGTTTTCTCTGAGGATGACCTTAAGAAACTTCCATTTCCACCGAGAAAGAGCAACATTCCCTTGATTGAGGATAAGAAGTATGAAAAGGTACTAAACCTTTTGAAAAATACTCAGGTGAATCTTCCATTATCGGATGTCTTAGTCGAGATGCCTAAGTATACAAAATTTATCAAGGATGTCGTGTCTTCGAAAAAGAAATTAGCAGGCATGGAAAGGCATATTGGTGAGGATTGTTCCATGATTAATTATGAAAACTTACCAGTTAAAAGAGGCGACCCTGAAAATTCGTGATTTACAAAGATTAATGGGAGGTCTAGTCTTCCCAAATTCTTTGTGTGATCTAGGTGCCTCTATAAGCCTTATGCCAATGTCTCAGATGCAAACAAATTTCGGTTTACAAAGCCTTCTAGAACCCACTACTATGAGTTTACACCATGGATAGATCTTCTAAGAAAGCTTCAGGATCCTAAAAGACGCTTTTGGTTCTGATTGATCGATTTACCTTTCCAGCTTGATTGGTATGTTTTAGATATAGAGAAAGACAAAACGCTCCCTTGATTCTAGGAAGACCTTTCTTATCTACAAACAGAGCCCTCATCGATCGTGATGGTGGGCAAGTGACTATCCGAGTTGGTGATCAAGAGGTGAGTTACAATGTCTTAAAGTCCATTCAAGTACCTCTCGCCCCTCCAACCGGCTTTTCCATTGATTATATGACGGATGATTTCACCGACTATATGGATAAGCAAGTCATGGTCGTAGAAGCGAAATATGAGCGATTAGTTGATAATCCGAATACTCATGGTATGGTGAATCTGGATCAACTAGCAAATTGATTTTGAGGAAGAGTCATTGGAAGGAGAAGCTTTGGCGGTGGGACTACGAGTAAACTCAATGATATTGAGTTGAAAAGTGGAGATCTCAAGTCTAGTTTAGAAGACCCCTGCGGATTTGGTGTTGAAGCCGTTACCTAAACATCTTAAGTATGTGTTCTTAAGAGAAGGCGACAAGCTTCCATTAATCATATCCGCCAAGCTTTCCCAGATAGAGGAAATGAAACTGATCAACGCCTCTTGAAGAAGAATGAAAAAGCTTTTGGTTGGCAAGTAGAGATATTAGTGGAATATCTCCCGACATCCGCATGCACAAGATCAAGACGAATGAGGGTGCAAAGTGTGTCGACAAACCCCTGAGAAGGCTCAACCTCATATGCAAGAAGTCATTAAAAAGAAATCATTAAACTTCCGGACATGGGAATCATTTATGCCATCGCGATAGTGAATGGGTTTCCGACTCAAGTAGTTCCCAAGAAAGGTGGAATTACAATTGAGAAGAATGAGAAGGGAGAGGAAATTGCATTGAGGCTTGTCATCGTTACAGAGTCTCAGATCGATTATCGAAAGCTCAATGAGGTAACCATGAAAGATCACTTTCCCTTCCATTCATTGACCAGATGCTCGAGCGCCCCAAGCGGGACACGATTCTATCATGCTTTCCTAGATGGATATTCGTGATATTTCCAGATACCCATTGATCCAAATTGACCAAGAAAAGACCACCTTCACCCGCTTCTTATGGTACATTCGCTTACAGCACGAATGCCGCTCGGTCTCTCGCAATGCCCCAAATACATTTCAATGATGTATGCTAGCCATCTTTGACGGGCTTGTAGAAAAGTGTATGGAGATTTTTATGGACGATTTTTCGGTTTTTGGTCATCTTTTGATGATTGCCTTGACAATCTTGATCGTGTTATCCGGATGTGTGGAAAAGAACTTAGTACTTAATTGGGAAAAATGCCATTTCATGGTAGATGAAGGAATAGTTCTTGGCCACAAGATCTCAAACAAAAGGTATAGAAGTTGATGGACAGGGCAAAAGTAGAAGCTATCGAGAAGATGAGCTATCCTAAAAATGTGCGCAAGTGAGAGGCTTTCTTGGACACGCCGGCTTTTACGGTATGGTTCATTCAAGATTTCTCCAAGATAGCCAAGCCCCGCCCACTTTACTAAAGGAAGACGTTGAGTTTAATTTTGATGAGAGCCGCAAGCAAGCATTTGAGGAGCTTAAGGATCGCTTAATATCCGCCCCAATTTTATATCCTGATCGAACCTACCATTTGAGCTTATGTGCGACGATCAAACTATGTCACTGGTGCCGTTTCTAGGGCAAAAGATCAAGGGAAAGTTCCAACCTATCTATTACGCAAGTCACACATTGAACCCTCTCAAGTTAACTATACTACTATCGATAAGGAACTACCGGCCGTAGTCTTTGCTATGGACAAGTTTCGTGAGTTACTTGTTAGAGCTCAAGTGATCGTGGTGGATCGATCACGCCGCTTATGCTATCTCGATGACTAAGAAAGAGGCTAAACCGCGCTTACTACGCTGGATATTGACCCTACAAGAGTTTGACGCTCAAATTAAGGACAAAAAGTATGGTTGAAAATGTAGTGGCGGATCACGCTTTAGAATGTTAAGTGAGGAAAAGGATGAACCAGATGATATAGATCTTTACTTTCCTCTGAGAACATTATGTTGATAGACGGTTGTCCTCCGATGTTCCATGGTATTCTTCCATTGTAAACTACCTTCATGGCCGTTATCTCGATCCGTAGATGTCTTATCGTGAGAAGAAAAAGTTCTTCTCGGATTTAAAATATTTCGCTTGGGATGAACCTTATCTTTTCAAGATCTCAGAAAGATGGTTTGCTTAAGAGATGTATTCCGTAACTGAGCAACGTGGATCATTGAGCAAAGGCCACAAAGGACCCACAGGAGGTCACTTTGGTCCTTGGAAACCGCTGCTAAGATCTTTCAATCCGGTTTCTATTGGCCTACGATCTTTAAAGATACGGAAGCTTTCAGAAAGCTTGTGATAGGTGCCAAAGAACCGCACTCGACAAGGCGCTTTGACATGCCTTTAAAACCCATCCTCGAATGCGAAGTCTTTGATGTATGGGGTATCGATTTTATGGGACCATTCCCATCATCTTGCGGTAATAAATACATCCTAGTCTCATGTGAGACTACGTGTCCAAATGGGTGGAGGCTCAAGCCACTCCCTCACAATGATCATAAACGGTCATGAAATTTTTAAAGAAAAATATCTTTGTGCGGTTTGGATGTCCACGCGCTTGATCGCTGATGAAGGGACGATTTCTTGCAACCGACCCTGTGAGAAAGTTCTCAAAAATATGGTGTCCGGCATAAAATTGGCACACCATACCATCCTATGACTAGTGGTCGTTGAAAGAAGCAACCAAAGTTTAAAGAAGATCCTGGAGAAAACGTATAATGATCATAGAAAAGACTGAGTCTAAAGTTGGATGATGTACTGTGGGGCATATCGAATCGCCTATAAGACCCCTACGGGTACATCACCATATCAAATGGTCTACGGAAAACCATGTCATTTGCTCGCCGAGTTAGAGCATAGAGCTTATTGGGCTACAAAGTTTCGAACTTTGATTCCCAATCTTGTGGGAAACATCGACTACAAAGCAGCTATATGAGCCGGATTTAATTCTGCACTCCAGTGCCTATGAAAGTGCCAGATTAGTAAAGATAAGATGAAGCTTACTCCACAATGCTAAGATTAAGAAAAGAGAAAGCCATGTCGGCGAACAAGTTCTTCTATATAATTCTAGGTTACATCTGCTTCCTGGAAAGTTAAGGACACGCTGGTCCGGCCCTTTCGAGATTCTCCAAATCATTCCGGAGGCGCTCTAGAACTTCGTGGTTATAGTGGTGACCCGCTTTGAGTCAACGGTCAAAGGTGCAAACACTATATTGGTAAACCTAAAGAGACATCTTTGATTGTTAAATTTCTCGATATTCTCGGATGTGGTGTTCCGCGAGTCGAAGACTTTAACGAAGTTATCACCCGACTTGTTCTCCGAGGATGACGGAAGTAACCTTCCAAGAAGTTCTAGCAGTAGTCTTTGATATGGAAGAGTTTGAAAGGGAGCGCCGCTTGAAGCGCCATCGAGGGCTTAGAGAATGAAGAGGTCACCCATGGGAAGTTCAAGCGTATGTGGAAAGCTATTAAAGATTTCACCCCTGTGTGTGAGATGTCGCTTTCAGCACACACACTCGATCGAGCTTACACGAGGTAGTGGGTCGCGTAAAGTCAAATGGCCTGACCTGTGCTGATTTTTCAATGGTGTCGAGCTAACGACATTAACTAAAAGCGCTACTAGGAGGCATCCTAGATATCCCTTATTATATTAGTTAAGTTCTGTCCACGCTGTAGTGTTTTATTTATTTCGGTTTTAGTTTAATTAAGTTTTAGCCGATTAAGTTTTTGTATTTATATCTCATCGCTTAGTGTGCTTTTTAGATATGGATTACGGAGTTCTTCCCGAGGAGTTCCCCATCATTAGTCGGATTCCACCGATTATGATGGTGATGGACCAGGAGGCACTATAGTCTTGCACGTAGATTTTGAGCTTAGTACCCGCACGAAGACCATCACTTATGTTCTCATCGCACTTCGCTGTTCGGGAGGTAGTGACTTCACCACCGAGGAGCTACAGTGAAGCTATAGACGTCCATATACGATCCTAAATGACCCTATGCCGATGTATCTAGCGCCGGTACTCCAGATTCACATTTTAGAGGTTTGTGAGGTAGCCGGAGATGACCGGGGCGCAAAGACGACTATGATTTCCCTCCCGCTATTGATATGCTTCGTCTGCCTCATCCGCTTGGTGGATTGGGACGAGATTTATGCACTAGCGTTAGTTAGGTTTATTCGTCGAGCAAACGACGTAAAACAAAAGCGCTTCGTGGGAGGCAACCCACTGATCTCTATTTGTTTTTATGTTCTAGGAATTTTATGTACTTTGTTTGATTTAAGGTTGTATTTTTGAAATTTTAAATTAAGTTTAATACGAGCTGTACTTTTAAAATTGGGTTGCATGGAATTTTATGATTTTTGCATTTTTGGCCTGTTGGGACGCCCGTCCAGAAAACTGGACGCCCGTCCGCTATGACAAATCCTTAGACGGACGTCCACAAAGCCTGGACGCCCGTCCGATATTTTCCCTCCAATCCTGTATGTGATTCAAACTCTTGACGAAGCGTTTACCGAATCGACGCCCGCCCAGCTTCATTCGATTTCCAGTGGGCTGCCCACCGAAAGTTGGACGAGCGCCCAACATCTCGCCTATATATACCGCTCGATGAACCTCACTTTTCGCTTTTTCAAATCGCAAACCGCTTCTCTCCTCCTTTGGCCTAAAATCTTCATTTCTAAACCATTTTGAGCGATTCCGAGTGCTACAGCCGCTCTTGATCCCTCTCTTTGATTTTCATAACCAAATTCCCCAACAAACCATATTCTTGGAGAATCAGCCCCATTCAAGTCCGACTTTTCGTAAGAAAATTCGATTTTGGAGTCCATTTTGGTGTTGTCTCGATTGATTTCCACCTCGATCAACATCCACTCACCCTACTTGGTAAGTTCGTAGCAAAATTTCTAGTTTTTATTCACGCTTTTATGAGTACGATCTTCGGTCGGCTCGCTCACTTGGATATTGCCTTAATTCGGTTTTCTCTGCTTTTTTTGTTTCTTGTTGCTTTGTTTTGGTGATATGGTGTTGTGATGGGTGATGCATTGGGGTTGTTTGGTGATGGTTATGGTTGTGGTTGTGGTTTGGTTGATTTGAAATCCCGCTTTGGATGTTAAACGGGTATCTTGTTGTGAATCGGGTTGTTTTGGTTAGTCTAAGCTTGAATATGGTTCATAAGAAGGGAGTGGTTAAGAGGCATGGAAAGGAAGTGGCTAGGAGGCCGGAAAGAAACGCAAGGAGTTTGATCCTACTTTGGTCGATCCCAACCGGGGTGTGAGTATACGAGAACAACCTCCTAGAGCCACCCAAACTAGGGCTACTTTGAGAGATGAGCCGACCTCTGACTCTGAGACTGATGACGATGTGCCTTTGGTACGGATGCCTAGAGTTCAGAGAGGTGGAGGTTCGTCTAGGGCTGAGGAAACTGTCGATGCTACCCGGGAAGAGGAACCGGTTGTACCTAGGGCTGTCCCTCCTAGAAAGAAATCCAAAACCGTACCTCCTATGCCATTACCTCGTCGGTTCGTGAACCCTAGAGCTCACGATGTGTTTAAACAGCATTATTTCTCGAGGACGATGTTGATTGAGCGGGCCATTTTGGAGGCCAAAGTCGATCCGGGGTTCGTTAAGTTGCTCAAGGATCGGAAATGGGAAACCTTGATGACAATCCCGACTACCCCGTGAATAGCTCCATAGTTCGGGAATTTTATGCTAACTGCTCGAAACCGATTTGGGAGGAAGGTAGTCGTGGTTCGAGGGGTAGAAGTTCCTTTTACACCGGAAGTGATTAATCGTAAATACAACTTAGCGGCTTTCGAGGGTCGGGACTACAAGGAAGAGATTGTACATGTAGAGCTTTGGGGCGGGATTCTTTGGAGGAGTTGAGGTTAAAAGTGTGTCCGGACGTGGCATGGACGTTAAGACCGGGCGGTGACCGGAAGGAGTTAGTTACCACGACTGACGGAGGATTGGAAGGTCCAAAGTCGGTTTATTCGTAATCGGTTGTTGCCTAAGAACAACTTGACGACTTTCACATCGGTGACCTAGGCATGTTGTACGCGTGACATTTGGCCCGAACGTGAATGTGGGGCAAAGCGTTATATGATGAGGTGGCTATTAATCGTAAGATCTATACCCGATGCTTGATTATCCTCACCGATACACGCCTCTACAGATCGATGCCGGTGTGCCTGAGTATGGAGCCGATCACAAACCAAAGAATCCGAGGCCGATACAAATGAGAAAAGGGTAAGCCTTCAGTGCATGCGAGATGGAGACACCACAGAGCCCGGTTCATCTTCGGCACCGCCTAGAGCGCCTACGGTTCCTGCTTTACCGCCCGGTCCGGACGCGGCTAAGTATGGCCAACAGTGTGCGGGAGTGGTCGGAAGACATCGGGACGCCTCGTAACAACATTTTGACGATCCTAAAGTGTATATGTGAAGGCCGGCAACCGAGGGGATGACAGGGTTTTCAGTCCGAGCCTCATTGATTTCCATTATTCTTCTGAGATTGAGCGGGCCATTGCCGATGTTCTTCACGAGTCTGAGTCCTCTTCCGATGAGGAGCGGCCTGATTCGGCACCTAGGCTACGCCACCACCTTCCGCCCTCCTTCCGATCCCCGGTGATGATACCCGGCCCGGGCCAATCTTGATTTTCTTTGTCTATTTTTCACTTTTGATTTGCACTAGCTAGCTATCGTGGATCAGATATTTTTGCTACTTTTGATTACGTGGTTCATTGTATTTCGCTTTTTTTTTTTTTTTTTTTTGCTACTATTTATTCTTTCGATGGATCATGTAAGCCATAAGGCACTCGTACTTTCATTTCAGCTGTGTTTCTACTTTCTGGATGTATTGCATGCTATCACTTTGCTTTATCTTCATTTTTGATATCTCTTTTCATTTTGGTATGACTCCCCGTTTTCCCCGAGATGGTTCCATGTTTGTCTAAGACGTGCAGGTATCTTTTTAGCGGTTTCGTCAAGCTACATTGTCTGGTTACGCATTCTAGAGTGTCATTATGTAGGCTCCGGCCTGATCAACGATTCGAGTTTCGATCAGCTAAGTCTTTTCCTTTTTCTTTCGTTCTGCACAACATGAGGACATGTTGATTTTTAAGTGTGGGGGAGGGGAATGTTTCGATATGTATCTACACATTTGCTTAATTCGTAATGTTTCTATGCAAATGAGCTAAAATTTTTGAAATTTTACGACACTTTTGTTTCTGTTTTGTCCCGAGTAGGCAATTCGATTAAATGTATCATATATTTGGTAAGTTAGATGTTTCACCTCGACACTATTTTTCACGAGCCATAGTGATTTATGAGCTATTTATAAAGTTATACCCCTTTGGATTAGTGATTTTGTTTTCTTATGTGTCATGTGCTTAGTGCTACGTATATATCTCGCGATTTATGATAGTCTGTATTTAGCTCCGAGTATGTTATACCGTGAATATCCGAAGGTTTGAATGTGATAAGTAACACGTAACTTATTGTCAAATGAAAAAGTTGAAGAAAAATATGAATTAATTGGGTGTGTCGAAAGCTAGTCGATGATTTGAGTGCGATAGGGTATACCACGATGTCCTATGCCACTATGATGACTAAAAGCTCACGACGCTTAGGAAAAGTCGCCTTATGATTGGAGTAAGGTAGGGTATTATCTCGAAATGTCCTATTCTACTATGAGGGCAATAGCTTATCCTAATGTGTGTTTAAAGTGAAAAAGTTAAATCAACTGATAAAGTGTTATGAAATGTATATAAGACTAAGTTATCGTCTACCTTATCCCCAGTAAAAACTGACAGATATGTTGTAGGGATTATCCTCTGAGTATTTCAAAAAGGCCCTAGATACATTCGATCATCTTTTTCGGGATATATCACGTTTGTAGGGTGCATCTTATGAGTGTCATTTATTACTAGTCTACAAGGGGGTATATAGTGGAAGTTTTCTATGGCTATGCACACACACAATGGTGAACTTCTGATTTATTGGATATGTGTTATGCATGTTTAGATGTCTGCTTTCTCTCGAGCCTAATTTTTGTTTTGTTTTGCTCGGACGAGCAAAAGCTTAAGTGTGGGGAGTTGTTAAGGTGAATTTATACGATTTATAACGCTATATTTTATGTTATTTTCTCTCATATTTGTATGAATTTGTATAAGAAACGAGCGCTTAATGGATTTATCGAGCAAATGGTATTTTAAATAAGTTATTCGCAAATATAGGATTAATTTATGTGTTTTAATTATGTTTTTATGATTATTTGAGCGATATTACATTTTATGATATTTTTATGTGTCATGTAAGCACAAATTCGAGCTCAAGAGGTGATTCAAAGATGATCAAGTCGGATTTGATTAAAGAGGAAGAGATAATGATGATTTACATTGAATTAAAAGGAGATAAAGATAAAGAAATCGAAATCGAATCATATTGGATCAAGGCGTCGTGTCCCGTCCAGGTGGACGGGCTGCCTCGATGGAATTGAACGAGCGTCCGGGGATGGGAAGTTGATTCGTGATGTTTGACGCTGAAGTGGGCGCCGCCTGGACGAGCGCTTGGTCGCGACTCGCCCGATTTGAAGTTCATATGAAGAATGGACGGGCGCTCACCCTACCAGACGGGCGTCCGCAATGCCGACTTAGTGAAACCGCCTCAAATCTCTATAAATAGTAGGCGGCCGTTTTCTCCACACAAGAGGATCATACACTCATTATTTAAAACCCTAAACCTAGGGGCGGCTTTAGGCTGCGTTTTCATCTTTTATTCCCGCTTTTATGCTCTTAGTTTAGATTAAAAACTAGTTACTTTTTATGCAATCGCTTCGCAAATTTGAGTTGCCGAGGATGTTCAGAGGCTAAAAGCTTCATCAAACGAGTATTGTGAAGCCGTCCAACAATTGTTGATTTCGTTTTCTTCGATTATACTGTGAGTTTTTAATAAAGGTTGTTTCTTATTCATGCTTATTCATGTTTAAATTGCTCTTATATCGGAAGATGTGCATGTGTTGATTGTTTATTGTTGATGGAAGTCTTAATAAACCCTAGATCACCATGAATAAGAATAGCAATTCGAATCTATCATAACGGAAGTTAATAGGTTTGATTACTAGATTATAAACACAAAGTTTGCACCTTTGGTTAGAAAACACGTTAATCTTACATCGGAAGATAATAGATTAATAGATGAACTTTCTAAGGAATTAGGGTTCATGTTTAGGTGAGGTGAATCACAACCTAGATAAAATCGCAATATAATCGAGATAGGAAATCAATGCTTGTTGGATAGGTGGATCACCCCTCGCTTGCTCGTTATAAATTTGATTTAAATCCTTAAAAGCTTGAATTTGTCTAGTTAGTTTACTTTTATCTCGCATCTTAGATTAGTTAGTTTAAATTGGTTCGCAGCCCGTATCCTTCCGGCTTTAGATCATCTCTTCTTCATCCAGCTTTACGGTTTAGTTAAGTTTAATTTTCAGTATTCGCTTAGTTTTATCCGCTATTTAGCTTAGTAATCGTGACATAGGTTAGTTAGATAAAACTAGAAATCACAATCGCTTAGTTCCCGTAAGATCGACCCGGCATTAACCGCTATTACTACGATCCTTATACTTGAGGTTAACCGGATTATTACTTGTTTATTTTGTGTTGATAAAATCCGTGACAGGAGCTTTTGAAGTAGTGACATCTTGTCTGACAACTATTTGAGACTCCGGTAAGTTTATCCAAAATATTTGGAGGAAACTCTGATTTCACCAGAGATAGAGTATCCCATACTCAGAAATAGGTTATTGCGTAGTCTTTGGGACTGATGCTCGGCCTGCCTCCCATTGAATTGTTTTCATTAAGGGATTACACCATAAATTTGCCTTATATAGTTATTGATGTGCTACGATACCCTGCTGAACTCATTTAAGATATTGGTTGCAAAATAGCGATTTACGTTGTAATGAAAAAGAAGTCTACCTAAAAGATGCCTACGCATTTGTGGATAAGGAGTGAATTCGGTTCACCCCACTTCCGTAAATATAGACATTTAGCATTTAGTGCTTGAAGGTAGGACTGGAAATTTTGCATACACGTTCAGGTCGTGAAATATCTTAATACATTGAGTAAAGGTTGATTATAAAACTAGTAAAATCAGAGAATGACGGTCATACTATCAAACTCGGTCTGATAGAGTCTATAAATCACAGCTTTGGATCTTGAAGTATTTGTACTCAAGATGTTACTAACTGATTTTTTCAGTCCACATCCAACACCGGCAGTTGGTGATAACACTAATAAAAACTACTAAACTAGATCAGTATATCAATCCACCCCGAACGCAGTGGGAGTATGGTTTGTCCAATAACCATTGCAGGACCTTACGGTCTATAGGGTAGATTGATGGCCTATAGTCCTTCGTGGGTGTTTGTATAGATCCTCGATCATGAGGTTGGTTTAAAAGCCATAACCCTGTGAATGGAGTTTGATACTCAGCTTTTGTTGAAACTCTTGTAGAACCACCTGAGTATCTCAGGCCCAGTGGGAGTAATTGGAACTACACAGAGAAGAGTCGAATGAATAGGAAAGTTTAACTTTCAACGCAAAGCGGAGTAATTTAGGGGTGAGATTCCTAAAAGGTAGAGAGTTAACCGCACCGTGATCTCTCTTACCACTCGCCTTGCTTGGTTTCAGTCGAAAAGCGTGAAATAAGGTGATTCCTAAGACTTCCTTGCCAAACAACGGAATCTGAATTCATTCGAGCATGAAGGGTTTTAGCTAAGAACAAATAACGGATTCGTTACAAAGCAGAAAATAGGGGTGATTCCCTAAGACATTTTTGCGAGACTAATGGTATCTTAATTTATTCATATAGAACCTTTGGCAGGATGCCTGCCATAGCTGGGGATTAAAGCAAACCTTTAGGTCATTTCAAAGTCATATATTTTAATATGTGGACTTGACCAGAATGTTGATAAGTCTTTCGTAGACTGGGCATCAATATTAGTAAAGTAGTATGTAGATTAGTGTTTGTGAATGGTAACACTGAAACTGTTGGAAACAATATGGGTGTGTTAGCTGAAGTCAGAGTCTGACATGCCATCGGGATTTGATTCACTCAAATTCATGAGAATCGATCATTGGCAATCCCATCCATTCACCTGGTTAAGATATTCTTGCATTTATGCAGTATTCAACGATGTAGTCTACCCTACCTCTCAGGAATGGTTATCTAAACCTGAGGTTGAATACGAAATGGGATGTTTATTGAATCCTCAAGTATCTTCGGGGGAATGAGGAATAATATGCGAGTATATTCAGGTGCAAACTAGAATATAAGTGATGACACTGATTCTGACTTTAGGTCAGATTAAGAATGATCGTTAAGTCAATCTCGTCCTCGGTGTTGAGTCAAAGGCATATTGAAATCGTACCACCTGATTAGATGGAAAGGCGACGTTTCGATCCCAAAGATCGACTCAAGCCGCCAACCTACCTGATCATTGTACCGAGTCACATGGTATTCGGATTCTAAGTACGCGCCGGGTCACTGACCTACCCTGCGGCGGCACACTCCGGTCGTGCTTGGAAACGTAAATTACTTGGATGCGCTTGGAGGGTATGAATCTTAGGGACATGTCTCACTTGTTTTGAGCAAGTGGGAGAATGTTGTAGATATAGATATAAAGGGTGTGCTCTAAAACAATTAATCCACTTGCCTTTCGTGCAAGTGGGAGATATCATTTGTAAGATGTAATATCGCCGGATGGATCAAGATCCACCCGATTACGCAGCGGAATAGTATAGATCTAAATCTAGTCAACTAAAATACATAAAATAATAGATCTAATCCTACAAAGGGGTTTAGATTGTTTACCAGTTTATGGTGTATAAACGTCAAGAACAATCTCTAATCCAAGCTACTCGATCCAATGAGATGCCACCGTCTTCCAACGTGTATCTCCAAGCAACACCAAGTGGATGGTGTTTCAAGCCGCCGGACCTCCTTGATATTCTACCTTAGAAAACCCTAAGTTTTCTAAACTCGAACCCAAAGAAAAATAGCCGAAAATTCCAAGCTATTTTTCCTTCCAATAATGCGAAATTATGTGTGTCTAAAAGGCTTGGAGAACTCTCTTTATATAGGAAAGTAATCCTTGTCATCCAAGGATTCAATAATTAAGAGATAATTATTAGATTAATCCTTATTACAAATAAAAGATAAATAAAATAATTATCCCAAACAAATTAGGATAAATAATATTATTATCTAATATTTCATGAATCATCATTTAACAAATAAAAGATAAATCACATGTTAGATAATTATCCAAGAAAACTAATTCCTTAATAATTACACAACATAAATTTCGGCCACCCCCTAATAAAATATTAGGTCACACGAAATTTTGACACATTGGGCCGAGTCCACGAAAAATATCTTTTCCATGTATTTAATTATCTAGTCTAACTAAACAATTAATCCACATATCAATTAAATAGTCCAATCCAACTATTTAATTATAATTGAGGTGAAACGACGGGAAAACATATATACTATATTAGGAGCCACGTCGGGGACCATGGACCCATATTCAGTAGCTACAATAAATTAAATAAAATCATTCGTCAAACCGAACAATTATATTCAATATATTAATTCCGGGATTACACCACCATAAACCCGAAACTGAACTCTGTTGAATATAGATATAAACTTACACTCAACTATGAGTTATAAGGCGTCCACTGATATAATCATTACATACGGATAAATCCTCCATAGATTGTTCACTTCGATTCGGGATATCTCCGTAAACCCTTCTTGAAACATATTATCCTTATTTACCATTAACCCCCTAGTGATCAATTAGTTCATAACTAATATAGAATGAACTGGGCCCATCGATCAGTTTCTAGGGTTAACAAATAAGTGAATCTGCTCATCTACTTCCGAGGGAAGGAATGGATTCCATATCTATGATAACACAGACTACTCACTCATCCTAGAATAGAGCCAACGAGAAGTGTTGGACCAAATACTAAGAAGTGATCCTTACTAACACATCAAACCCTACCCTAGTCTAAGCAGTTGTCTGTGATCACCTCAGGATTGAGATTAATCCATATATGATCATCTTGTGATTCAATAAGACTTCTCGATTACGGAATTATATCGAGAACTCAAATCAAATCGGTCCAGCCTATATGATTATCATCATATATAAATGCCCCATTAGGTACCCTATTACCGACAGTCGGGATAAAACTGTCGCACCGTAAAGTGTTCTGGGCACATTATTAGCATGTTAATCATGAGACCCGTACTCATATTAATCAACGCTACGGACTAAGTTAATTTTAAGTACATCTCACTAACTCAATCCTCTTGTGTATAGCCATACACTGAGTTATGTGATTACATAAACGAGGTACTTAGGGTTTTCAGTAGTGTCTTAATTATAAGCATACATGCATATAATAAGATGAATTATTAATTCTGTCCTAAAACAATTACATAATTGTCTTTCGGGCACTACACCTAACAAATATATGCATCCCGGGCGTTCTTGACGGATAAGTACTCGGTGTCCGGAACGGGGCGTCACACAAAACATGAAACCAAATGGTCATTACACAAAAATTAGTGGGTCAATTTTACATATATGCATGTGTTTATAACCAAAAAAAGGATTGGGCGTCCCGCCACCCACAAGGGTGGTGACGCCCTGCACATAAAGCATTTCACTATGAATTGAAATTTCGTAAAATAAAGAAAAATGACGTTTGATACCAATGCAGCCGCTTTATGACATGCATCTTATGAATGTGTTGAAGATTTATCAATGTTTTTTTTTCCGCTTAAAGCCCCCGGTATCTAGACCAATTGATCCAACTAATATGAAGTTCGTTCTGAGTCGTGTCTGCAAGAGTTTGACTATTACTCAGAGATAAATTGTGTGTGACCAAAGAGTTTTTTCAACATGATGCGTCAGGAGAGAATTAAACCGGTAACCCTCCTAAACATTTATAAATTCCTAAACATTTATAAATGCTTTAAATGAGGAGTAAAACACTTACCCGCGGACACAATCAATAACAAGAAGAGGATTTTGTAGCCAAACATTTCTCCCATTTTTCCTTTCTTTGTAGATAACTTCAATATATAATCTAATTTTTGGGTGTTCTTTTGCTTTAAGTTTTCGCAGAATTTGTAGAGTTGGGTTAGTTCTTTCAACAAATAATGTTAAAATGAGTGATGTATACAAAGTTAACTTTTTGCATGTGTGAGCCTTTAAATACTATGTGAAATAGTAGCTAGCCAACGTACGCTAAGCATAGCAAATGTTTAAGACTTGGTATTAATGTATTATTTTCAACAATTCCGGAAAGAGCCCGTGGCTCTATTTGGTTTTGGGTTAGGTGGGGGTTGAAGGGGTTCATGAAAGAGAAAATGAAATAAAATAAAGTAAAATAATGATTATAAAGTTGAATTCTTATATTGAAGTTTAAATCGATGAAGAAATAATTGATGAGAGAAATTTTAATGTAATAAAATTAAGTGAAATAATGATTATAAAATTGAAATCTTGTATTGAAATTTGTGTAGATAAAGAAATGATGGGTAAGAGCAATTTTTATGAAGTTTTATATTGATAAAGTAATATTTAAATAGTGTAGTGAGTGAATAAATGAATTGATTAATATTATTTTATTTGTTGAGGGTGAAATGATCGGTGAGAGAAATTATAATAAAATAATACAATTAATAAAATAATGGTAATAAGCCAGTGGAGTGAATAAAATATTAAGTTGAACCCTGAACCCTGAACCCAAACCCAAAACCAAACATGGCCCGTGGATCTTAATCTAACCCCTGCATAGGCCCAGTAAGGGATAGGGTCCTCGGCCTAGCCAGTCCGTCCCTCCACAAGCCGGACCAAGCCGAGCATAATCCAACCCGCCTCACGCCATCACGATTCCCACATGGGACAAGGCAACGAGCATGAATCAGCAAACATCCAGCTCTATACGAAACACTGGGGGCCGACCTGCTCGCTCCCCCCCAACTCGCCATCCTTCAGCTCAGATAAAGCCTGCTCAACTAGGCAACAGAGCTCATAAACAACGCTTACATGCGAAGAGCCTGTGGCGAGCTCGCCAGAACCAGCTCGTTAGCTATCCAGTTCTCCAGCTCGCCAACTCATACAATAGCCTGGTGACAGCCAACTCATGGCCTCTATGAATAGCAGCATCACACCCTTGACAAAGGGAGACTCCCTCATTTTTTCTCAAGAACTACGTAAATTGGTACTTGATCCCTTACAAACTAAGGGACGCAGGTAGCCATTTCGGCTCAGCTCATAATCATAAACACAACATTTCCTTCATCTTGTTCTTTAAGATCTGCATCTTGTTCTTGAGCATTATTGGAGAAAACACTCATTTTAATCCATTTATCCATATACACATCTGCTAAAATTTATTGGTGATTTTTTCGATATCATCACTACAGAACTGAATTTGGATGCATTTCCACATTGTTGTTGTTGTTGTTGTGTATGTCCATAGAAGGCCATCTGGGATGGAGGTTGAGTATCATGTCCTTTAACAGAGAACCGAGGCCTCATAGTATCTAAGTTTTGCAGGTGAGAGAACAGTTCTGTGTATGATGTCTAGGTGGCTTGAGCATGGTTGCTGTGAAGGTCTCATATTAGGGTCCTAGACTTGTGAGGAGAAATTAGACATTGTCTGAGTCATGGATTGTGATGGGTATAAATAATTCCACCACCTCAACAGTAAGAAACAGCCCACTGCGGCCACCCTCCGGAATGACAAGAGAGATCGCAAAAGGGGCGGACTCTGTGTCTCACCTCGCCGCGACCAAAGCATTTGCGGTCCCAGGCAAGTATAGCAGATCCCGTGAAACTCATCCAGGCAGGTCAAGACGGGTCGCCAAGGGGGCGAGGCCGGAAAAGGCTTACTCCTTGCGACCTCAGATAGATGGCCGCCGATTGATCCAGATCTTTTCCCCACTTGTATATTAGATATTTCGTCTTGCTTAGCATCTAAGTTAAACCTAGATATTAGTAAAATATCTAATAGATTACTTATGCCCTAAGTTACCCACCTCTATAAAAGGGGTGGTCATTGTAAACTAGAGATATATGAAATAGATGGAATACACACTATACTTGCAAGCCAAAGCTCTCTCCATTCTCACTCCTCCATACCACCACCCGCCGGAATAACACCACACCTTAAATACAGCCAGATATCCACCATCCATACACCGCAAGGACACCCGTGACGATTTACACATCATCAGTTGGCTCCGTTACCGGGAAGGAAAAGCTTCATCAGTTCATAAAAACTACACACAATCCGAAAACGGCGGTCCATCTGACCGACTCCATCATCTAAAGATCATATCAGGTTACCAGGAAGTCCGACCCAAGGCGAAATCTAATCACAAATAGTCAACCTATGGCGGGAAGCAAAGGACA